>CM022298.1:655635803-656053807 GCA_011799875.1 Thinopyrum elongatum
ATGTGGGTGGACTAGTGCTTAGGTGTTGTTCTTACTTGAACAAACCTCCTACTTATGATTAACCCCCTCGCAAGCATCCGCAACTATGAGAAAAGTATTGAGAATAAATCTAACCATAGCATTAAACTTTTGGATCCAAATCAGTCCCTTACGGAATAGCGCATAAACTAGGGTTTAAGCTTCTGTCACTCTCACAACCCATCATCTAATAACTACTCCACAATGCATTCCCTTAGGCCCTAATAAGGTGAAGTGCCATGTAGTCGACGTTCACATGACACCACTAAGGGAATCACAACATGCATATCATCAAAATATCGAACACATATCAACTTCACATGATTACTTGCAACAAGATTTCTCCCGTGACCTCAAGAACAAAAGTAACTACTCACAAATGATAATCATGCTCAAGATCAGAGGGGTATTAAATAGCATAATGGATCTGAACATATAATCTTCCACCAAATAAACCATATAGTAATCAACTACAAGATGTAATCAACACTACTAGTCACCCACAAGCACCAATCTAAGGTTATGGTACAAAGATTGAATACAAGAGATGAACTAGGGTTTGAGAAGGGATGGTGTTGTTGAAGATGTTGATGGGGATTGCCCTCCTCAAGATGGGAGAGTTGTTGGTGAAGATGATGATGATGATTTCCCCCTCCGGGAGGGAAGTTCCCCCGGCGGAATCGCTCCGCCGGAGGGCAAACGTGCTCCTGCCCAAGTTCCGCCTGGAGACGGCGATGCTTCGTCCCGAAAGTCCTCCCCTTATTTTTTTTCTAGGTTAAAATGACTTATATACCAGAAGAGGGGCACCGGAGGTGGGCCGAGGAGGGCACAACCCACCAGGGTGCGCCTGGGCTCCCTGGCGCGCCCAGGTGGGTTGTGCCCACCTGGTGGGCCCCCTCTAGTACTTATTTGCTCCAATAACTCATATATATTCCATAAAACTTCTCCGTGAAGTTTCAACTCATTTGGAGTTGTGCAGAATAGGTGGCCTGACGTAGCTTTTTCAGGTCCAGAATTCTAGTAGCCGGTATTCTCCCTCTTTGTCTGAACCTTGCATATTATGAGAGAAAAGGCATTAGAATTACTGCAAAATGCATTATTATACCTATAAACAATATAAATAACAGTAGGAAAACATGATGCAAAATTGACGTATCAGGAACCCCCTCCTCGCCCGGAGGCTCGGAGGCTACATGCGGGTTGTAGGCCCGGCGCCGGCTGCAACCGGCGTTTTCGACGACACCTTCCGCTTCATCAACAACAAGACCCTCCGCCCAACTTTTCCAAGTTGCCCGGAGATCCGGAGGCTACACCCAGTGGGTGCGCTCGTGCGCCCCCACCCAGCCAGCGGACTCCACATCCGCGCCCGGCAGGGCCTCGTGCCCATCAGCCGGTGGACTCCACGTCCGTGCCCGGCAGGGCCCCGCGCCCACCAGCCGGTAGACTCCGTGTCCGCGCCCCGCACCCCCGACATCGCCGCCGGCTTCATCATCAACAGCGAGACCCTCCGTCCAACTTTTCCAATTTGCCCGGAGGCTCGGAGGCTACACCCAGTGGGTGCGCTCGCGCGCCCTCACTCAGCCAGTGGACTGCGCGTGCGCGCCCGGCAGGGCCCCGCACCCACCAGCCGGCGGACTCCGTTTTCACGCCCGGCATCCTCGACGCAATCGTCTGCATCAACACTAGCTTAAACCCTCCGCCCAACTTTTCCAAGTTACCCGTAGGCTCGGAGGCTACACCTAGTGGGTGCGCTCGCGCGCCCCCACTCGGCCGGCGGACTCCGCGTCCGCGCCCGGCAGGGCCCCGCGCCCATCAGCCGGCGGACTCCGCGCACGCGCACGGCAGGGCCCCGCGCCCACCAGCCGGCGGACTCCGTGTCCGCGCCCGGCATCCTCGATGTCACCGTCGGCTTCATCAACAATAGTGAAGACCCTTCGACCGACTCTTCAAGTCGCTCGGAGGCTACACCCAGTGGGTGCGCTGACGCGCCCCCACCGAAAGCAAGCTACACCGGCTGCAGCCCGTAGCTGGCCGCCATCATCAACCTCTACTATGACAACAGCAAAGACCCTCCGCCCAACTTTTCCAAGTTGCCCGAAGGCTCGGAGGCTACACCCAGTGGGTGCGCTCGCGCGCCCCCACTCGGAACATGCCGCGCCTGTTGCACCCTGCCACCGGCTACAACCGGCATCCTCGACGCCATCGTCTGCATCAACAACCGCGAAGACCCTCCGCCCAACTTTTCAAGTTGCCTGGAGGCTCGGAGGCTACACCCAGCGGGTGCGCTTGCGCACCCCCACTGGAAGCAAGCCGCGCCAGCTGCGGTCCGCAGCTGGCTGTCATCGACATCTTTCGCTTCATCAAGGCCGCCAAAGCCCTCCGCCCAACTTTTCCAAATTGCCCGGAGGCTCGGAGGCTACTGTCGGGGGGATGACCCACGGGTAGGCCCAAGACAGCGAACGACGGTTCAAAACTTTGCCAGGGGAGTGCCCCCTGGCTGGAACCTGGCTGGCTGGAATCTGGCTGGCTGGAACCTGGCCGGATTCTCCCTGGCTAGGTTCTCCCGGGCTGGGTTCTCCCTGTCCGGGTTCTCCCGGGCTGGGTTCTCCCTGGCCGGGTTCTCCCTGTCTGGGTTCTCCCGGGGCAGGGTTCTCCATGTCCGGGTTCTCTCGGGCTGGGTTCTCCCTGGCCGGGTTCTCCCTGTCCGGGTTCAGCCTGGCCAAGTCAACTAAGATGTCCCGTCGGACCTGCGCAGACATGACGACCATGCTCTATAGTGCAGCACTGTAGATGAGCAGCTGGCACTATTCCTGCATCATGTGACACTTCACTGCACTCAAATAGTGGTGCATTGTAGCCTGCATCATGCATATGACATCCCAAATAGTGTAGTGGGTGTGTGGGCCACCCCTTGTCCCTGGGCACTAGTATATAAAGTGGCCCAGGGGAGGCTCACACCCACGGGCTCACTTGGCCACACACACTCATGCACACACTTGTGCTAATACTCCCAGGGAGCTCACTCCCACTTGTGCTCACACACACACTTGAGGCTAGTAGCCCATGGCTCTCTTCTTAGATACAGCTCCAGGAGCAACTCTGTACTGCTACATATACACTGCATATATCATCAGACATGCAGGAGTAGGGGTGTTACCTCAACACGAGGGCCCCAAACATGGGTAAACCACTATGTGCTGCTTGCCCAATCCCGTCCCTTGATCTTCACTGCAGCCTTGCCCTCACCTCAAGCCACCCCGTGGCATCTGTCGTCTCGCGAACCCGCCCGCGAGATAACCACAACACTTATATTATTTTGAGAGTCTTTAAACAGCATGGTAATTTGCTTAGGTTATGAATTTAGTCCTAATATGATGGGCATCCAAGACGGATATAATAAAAGCTTTCATATAAGAGTATTGAATAGTATGAGAAGTTTGATTCCATGCATTTGTTTTGAGATATAAAGATGGTGATATTAGAGTTATGCTAGTCAGTAATTGTGGATTGGTAGAAATACTTGTGTTAAAGTTTGTGATTCCCGAAGCATGCACGTATGTTGAACCATTATGTGATGAAGTCGGAGCAGGATTTATTTTTTGATTGTCTTTCTTATGAGTGGCGGTCGGGGACGAGCGATGGTCTTTTCCTACCAATCTATCCCCCTAGGAGCATGCGTATTAGTACTTTGCTTTGATGGCTAATAAATTTTTGGAGTAAGTATGTGAGGTCTTTATGACTAATGTTGAGTCCATGGATTATACGCACTCTCACCCTTCCACCATTGATATCCTCTCTAATACCGCACAACTTTCGCCGGTGCGTTAAATCCACCATATACCCTTCCTCAAAACAGCCACCATACCTACCTATTATGGCATTTCCTTAGTCATTCCGAGATATATTGCCATGAAACTTCCACCGTTCCGTTTATTATGACACGCATCATCATTCTCATATTGCTTTGCATGATCATGTAGTTGGCATACTATTTGTGGCTTGGCCACCATTCATATTTTTTATACATGTCACTCTTGATCATTTCATATCCCGGTACACCGCCGGGGGAACTTCCCTCCCGGAGGGGGAAATCATCGTCATCGTCATCACCAACAACCCTCTCATCTTTGGGAGGGAAATCTCCATCTACATCTTCAACATCATCATCTCCTGTCAAACCATAGTTCATCGCTTGTGTTCAATCTTTGTACCGGAACCTCAGATTGGTACCTATGGGTGACTAGTTGTGTTGATTACATCTTGTAGTTGATTACTATATGGTTTATTTGGTGGAATATTATATGTTCAGATCCATTATGCTATTTAATACCCCTCTGATCTTGAGCATGATTATCATTTGTGAGTGGTTACTTTGTTCTTGAGGTCACGGGAGAAGTCATGTTGCAAGTAATCATCTGAACTTGATATGTGTTCGATATTTTGATGATATGTATGTTGTGATTCCCTTAGTGGTGTCATGTGAACGTCGACTACATGGCACTTCACCATATTTGGGCCTAAGGGAATGCATTGTGGAGTAGTTATTAGATGATGGGTTGCTAGAGTGACAGAAGCTTAAACTCTAGTTTATGCGCTACTTCGTAAGGGACCGATTTGGATCCAAAAGTTTAATGGTATGGTTAGATTTTATCTTAATACTTTTCTCGTACTTGCGGATGCTTGTGAGCGGGTTAATCATAAGTAGGAGGTTTGTTCAAGTAAGAACAACACCTAAGGACCAGTCCACCCACATATCAAATTATCAAAGTAGCGAACACGAATCGAACCAACATGATGAAAGTGATATGGTGAAATTCCCATGTACCCTCAAGAACGCTTTGCTTATCATAAGAGACCGTTTTGGCCTGTCCTTTGTCACAAAAGGATTGGGCTACCTTGCTACATTTTATTTACCGTTACCATTACTTGTCCAATACAAATTATCTTGCTATCAAACTACCTGTTACCTACTATTTCAGTGCTTGCAGAAAATATCTTGCTGAAAACCACTTGTCATTTCCTTCTGCTCCTTGTGGCGTTCGACACTCTTACTTATCGAAAGGACTACGATTGATCCCCTATACTTGTGGGTCATCAAGGCTCTTTTCTGGCGCCGTTTCCGGGGAGTGAAGCGCTCTTGGTAAGTGGAAATTGGTAAGGAAAAATTATTACTATGTGCTGAAATTTATTGTCACTTGTTACTATGGAGAACCATCCTTTGAGGGGTTTGTTCGGGGTATCTTCACCTCGACCGGAAGCACAATTAGTTTCCCCTCAACCTACTGCACCTACTGAAAATATTGGTTATGAAATTCCTTCGGGTATGATAGAACAACTGCTAGCTAATCCTTATGCAGGAGATGGAACCGAACATCCTGATATGCACTTGATATATGTGGATGAAATCTGTGGATTATTTAAGCTTGCAGGTTTATCCGGAGATGAAGCTATGAAGAAGGTTTTCCCTTTATCTTTGAAGGGAAAATCATTGACATGGTATAGGCTATGCGATGATATTGGATCTTGGAACTAGAATCGATTGAAATTGGAATTTTACCAAAAAAAATATCCTATGCATCTAGTTCATCGTGATCGGAATTATATATATAATTTTTGGCCTCGTGAAGGAGAAAGTATCGCTCTAGCTTGGGGGTGTCTTAATTCAATGTTATATTCATGGCCCAATCATGAGCTCTCTAGAGAAATTATCATTCAGAATTTTTATGCTCGGCTTTCTCGTGATGATCAATCCATGCTCGATACTTCTTGTACTGGTTCTTTTATGAAGAAGACTATTGAATTCAGGTGGGATCTTTTAGAAAGAATTAAACGTAACTCTGAAGATTGGGAACTCGACGAAGGTAAAGAGTTAGGTATTAAGCTTGAATTTGATTGTGTTAAATCTTATATGAATACCGATGCTTTTCATAAGTTTAGCACTAAATATGGACTTGACTCTGAGATAGTAGCCTCTTTTTGTGAATCTTTTGCTACTCGTGTTGATCTCCCTAAGGAGAAGTGGTTTAAATATCATCCCCTATTAAAGAAGAAATTAAAGAACCGGTCATAGTTAAAGATGAAACTATTATTTACAATGTTGATCCAGTTGTGCCTATTGCTTATATTGAAAAACCACCTTTCCCTGTTAGGATATAGGAACGTGCTAAGGTTTCAACTATGGTTCGAAAAAGTAATATTAGAGCACCTAAACCTACTGAACAAATTAAAGTAGAACCTAGTGTTGCTATTGTTAAAGATCTCCTGGTAGAAAATATTGATGGGCATTGATACCACTACAAAAAAAATACACTTATGTGATGATATGTGTTTGTCATAGTAGGTCATGTTTTCTGTCATGCATGTACATCCATGATGATTTTATGACAGAATCAAGATAGTCATACCTGTGCTGTCATAGAAGTGTTCCATGTCAATACCAAAATTATCATCACGGAAGTGTTCACTTCCATGACGATAAATGACGCGTCATGGAAGTGCTTTCGTCAAGGGTAACCGACACGTGGCATCCACCGTAACAGGTCATCGTTAATCTATCGGGTCCGGTTTTGGATCCGATAACCCGTTAACAGCCCAGATCAATGGGGATTTTCCACATGTAATATTCTCATTGGCCGAAGAAAACACGTGTCAGCTCGTCATTGGGTCAGATAGGCTCCTATGATATGTCGACACGTGCGACAGCCCAACACTGGCCCATTTAGCTTACAAAGGCCGGCCCGTTTGACTTGGTCAAAAGATTGCGGGCCGGCCCATGAAAAGCATGTTAACGGTCTGTTCGCATATAGCC
Source organism: Thinopyrum elongatum (assembly GCA_011799875.1). NCBI lineage: Eukaryota > Viridiplantae > Streptophyta > Magnoliopsida > Poales > Poaceae > Thinopyrum > Thinopyrum elongatum. The sequence goes on from CM022298.1 coordinate 655,642,630, forward strand.
CATTTTAGGCCCGGCAACTCACGGCCCGTTAGGGCTTTCCCAAAATCGGCCCAACAGTGTCATGTGGGCCATCGAATATAACACCAGCTCATTTCACTTTCGGCCCATGTATGGCCGACGACGTCTTTTAGCCCATATGAGGCCTTTCGTATCTTTGGGCCCTTTAGTGGCCCACGGTGACTCTGGCCCATAATGAACAGTAAATTTCTTTGTACCCATTAACGGCCCATGATTGACATGGGCCGTTTCCAGCCCGTGTTATCTTTCAACCTACTGACGGCCCAAACATTCTTGGGCTCCTTTCCGGCCCTCGATTACTTCCGGCACATTACTAGCCTGTTCCCCTAATGGGCCAAATTCGGCCCGTGGCTAGAATCGGCCTGTTTGTGGCTTGTTAACCCGTTGCGGCGTTTCCAGCCCGTCCTATATTCTGTCCCATTAACGACCCGTTAAGCCTGTGACAGATTTAAGCATTTGCTATCTTTCGGCCTGTTAATGGCCCATTACCGTGCTGGCCCGATACCAATTACGCCCATTTACGGCCCATGTGGGCCCATTTATCCGACGGCCCGAGGCCCACTGATTCTACGGCGTTGGAGGCCCATTTATCTGACGGCCCGTAGGAGGCCCATGGAGCCTACGGCCTGTAGCAGGCTCAAGGTTAGCACGATCCGTATATGGCCCATGGTTGTTGCGGCCACTAGCAAACCAAGGAAAAAGAAGACTAGGAAATAAATAAGCCAGAAACTAATGCTAGGCTATTAAGGCAATTGCACAGATTACATCCACTGGGCATCAAAGTTTGCCACCAGTGCAAATATAGGGAACACCGTACACTATACAAAAATGGATTGCTATTTTCTTGAGCTGGTGGCTGCATGTTAAGAACAAATTTTGTATCGCAACAAAACAAATTACAACCATAAAACAAAAGGAAGGTTGGCATAAAAGTTAACAGTCCGGCAGATAAATGCACCACCAGAAGTTCAGTTCATTTGACCTGACTGTTACGTGTTCATGTTGTATTGTTCGATGGAGCACCATAACCTTTGCCTTCATTTCTCCTAGGCTCCTAAACAACATAGCAAATGTCTGATAGTCCGGTTTCAAAACCTTGCATATCTTGACGACATCGAACAATGGTTGTCCTTGTTTCACAAAGGGTCTCTGTTACGGAATGGACTTGTGTCTAGAGCGCAGATATAACATTGTTTTGAGCTTGGATATCTTGATCATGAGGCAGTTTGGACGAGATTGCCTTAACAACCAACCCAGTATTACGCAGGAACATGCTTTTGGCACTGTTAGTGGACATGTGCTGACCCACTGCAGCAAGAGGTGACATTGCGGTTATAGTTGCCTCGTCGCCTTCAGAAGGTGGCGGTTCCACCATTTTTTCCATAGCTTGCTGAAAAGTTGAGTTTTTACATTAGTAGTACCAGAACAGAAGATATTAAGGAGGCAGCAAAACCAAACAAAATAGCTTTGGTCTATATACAGAACTTATTCTGGTGAACCCGTGTAAACTATTAGTTGTATTTTACTGCAAAGTACATAATAAAACCAGGTTCTAAATATATGACCATGTACCATGGCTAATGTATTGTCTATTTCTTCACATTGTATTGACACCTAAGGATAAAGAGACAAAGTTTATAATACGGTAAGCATAGTATGACATCATTCATATCACAAAACAACTGAGAACAGACAAACAGGCAATTGTAACGTTGTGTGGGCAAGTCCAACACGGAACTAGATTACAGATCAAGATCAAAGGAACATCACTCCTCTCTTTTAAACCTTGTAAGGTGCAATGATACGCTAAGACAATTGTGTATAAAATTGAAAAGAGTAATAGACATTGGCTACAAACCGTGCAGTTCAATGCACAAGTGAGAGTAAGTAGTAGTTAAAAGGTATGAGGATTAAGGACTTACAACAGCGGCTTTGGCTAGTGTAGTCATGCCCTTCGTCTTGCTGGTGTGACAGTCCTTGAAGATTTCCACAGCATTTGGTTCAGGTACTTTTTGGTCCTTGCGGGCGTTCCTCTGCATTTGGAACAAGTTAATATAGATCTGATAATATGGCATAGCGAAAAGAGTGAAACAGCAGCTAATTACAAGAGCCTCGTAGTGTGCAATATAGCTACGAGATCCTGTCGCCTGTTGGAATTTCACTTTAGTACGGTTGGCCTTGTTCTTTGAACAGTTCACCTACAAGAAGATAGATTTGTGAGGCACATGCATAAATAGGAGTTCAACATGTGATCTGATCACATATATATAATGTACTTGATACTTTGGATCAGACCAGTGTTTAACAAGGCCTCTCCAGTCTTCATCCGATATATTTTCCAATGGAGATGTTTGGGCAAGTTCACTGTTAGCCTTGCCTTCAAAGTGTGTTTTCCTCAAGTTATACCGATACTGTCGCAGAGCATACTTGAAAACATGGGTGCAAGCTTGTCTGGTTGCATCATCTTGGCTATCCAACTTGAACCTCATCTGTTAAAAATTATGGGAGTCTCATTATCAGCAACCTAGAAAGTATGGGACAGAGCAAGATGATATTACTAGTTTCCTTACATAACCATACTTACAGATAAATGGTCGAGGAAGGTGTTGAACTGGGTTTCGTCTTTGTCATTCCTGTACTGAATCCATGTTGGGAGGATACGTGCATGACACCTAACGGCATCCGCTGCCTCTGATACTAACTTGGCTGACTCTGTAGCATCACGTGGCCTTTTTAAACCTGCCTCAAAATGGATCTCCATTCTTCCTCCTCTAGATTTAGTTAACCTATCGAGCATTATCCCTGATGTCTGTTTCCTCTTGCGCCTAGGTGCTAGTCCAACAGTGAACATAGGAAGTGTTAGTGTACATCAAACTGTTAGACTACATATAAAGAAGAATGCAACTATAACTTGACTCCAGCAACTACCTTCTTGTTGTTGAAGCTCACAAGGTTCATCTGATCTTGCGAACTCGTCTTGTGTCAAGAGTGCTTCAGAAGTAGTGTCAGGTGGCAAGGGAGCTTCGGAACGTGCTGCTAACTGAGTTGATAAACGAGTAACTCGTGTAGCTGGTGGTACTATGGAAGGTGTTGCAACAACTAGGGTTGTCGCTGCTTGTTTGGTGGCAGCTATTAGTTTCTGTTTGGCTTGTTTTGCAGCTCGTGTAGCATGGGATACCGCATTTGTACAATTTTCCGGTGGACTTTGACCTTCTATTGCATCATCATTACTAGCAGAATCTGTATAATTCTTCCGCTTCCGTTTCCATGTGTCCTAGGTACTAACACCATCCCCTACCATTTTGTGTTCCTTCCTCTTTCTCTGTGCCATGTCAAGTCAACCCGACAAGAAAAAGGAATAAAAATTTAGTTCTTCAGAACAAATTGATGCATGATACAGACGAACTGAACTTTGATTTTAGACAACCGCATGATAGCAGGATGTAATATGTACGAAAAACAGGACGGCATGAGATAATCCGAACTATGATGTGTAAACTAAGCAGAAGGCATTTCAATAAATTAGAAGCAATGCAATGGAAGGTAGACACCATATGAAAGATGCTACAAATATCGCTCTGCCAAGTTAACAGTGTCTCGTCCTAACTGGCATTTAAACAAATGTGAAGCAGTACAAGAAATAAATCATATGCAAGATGCAAACAACATCACACTACCAAGTTAAAGGTCTCTCGTCATTAGTGCCATTGCATATTCACAGCATTGCATATTCACAGCTTATGATGTGTAAACTAAGCAGAAGGCATTTCAACAAATTAGAAGCAATGAAAGCTAGACACCATATGTAAGACGCAACGAATATCACTCTACCAAGTTAAAACTGTCTCGTCATTAGTGCCATTTCAAAAAATTAGTAGTACAAGCTAGAAAATAATGCGAGATGTAAACTATATCAGACTCCCAACTTAAACGTGTCTTGTGAAAAGTGATTGTTGCAGGTTACACAACAGTAGTACTTTGATGTAAGAACATGGTGTGATAGACAAATATTTTATGTTCTAGAAAGAGGAACACATGTCTTATTCACAAGTATAATGTGTAAAGTAAGCAGATGGAATTCAACAAAATCATATGCAACATGCAAGACAATATCACACTGCCAAGCTAGAGAAAGCACCTGGGATGCAGGTTTCGCCGAAAGACTGCCATCAGTCCCTGCCTTATTTTTTTCTTTCCTCTTTCTTAATTGTATTGCCTTGTCAAGTCAAACCCACAAGAAAAATGAATAAAAATTCGCTTTTCAGAACTCATTGATGCAGGATGCTGAAGAGCACTACTTTAATGTAAGGCGACCGAATGATAGGACGATTGAATGTGTAAGAAAAAAGGACAGCATTGCATATTCACAGCTATGATGTGTAAACTAAGCAGAAGGCATTTCAACAAATTAGAAGCAATGAAAGCTAGACACCATATGAAAGATGCAACGAATATCACTCTACCAAGTTAAAACTGTCTCATCATAAGTGCCATTTCAACAAATTAGAAGTAGTACAAGCTAGAAAAGAATGCGAGATGTAACCTATATCACACTCCCAAGTTAAACGTGTCTTATGATAAGTGATTGTTGCTGGTTACACAACAGTAGTACTTTGATGTAAGAACATGGTGTGATAGACATATATTGTATGTTCTAGAAACAGGAACACGTGTCTTGTTCATAAGTATAATGTGTAAAGTAAGTAGATGGAATTCAACAAAATTAGAAGCAATACAAGCTAGACATCATACATAATATGCAACCACATATAATAGTGCCAAGTTAGAGGGAGCACCTGTGACGATGGACTAGGGGAGACGTGCTCATCATCAACACAGTGACGTTGAGTGTCTATGCATGTGTTGTCTTGCAAATCTTCTTGGGGGTGGCGGAGTAGAATCTGTAGAGGCCCTCCGTTTGGAAGGAGCACCTTTATCCACTGCCTTGCTAATTTCCTTCCACTTTATTGATTTTGAATTGTCAATTAAAAATGACAAGAAAAAGCAATAAAATTCACTCTTCAGAACTCATTCATGCATGATACTGACAATCACTACTTTGATGTAAGGCAAACACATGATACCAGGATGGAATATGTACGAAAAACAGGACAGCATGGCATATTTACAACTATTTGTGTAAACTAAGCAGAAGCCATTTCAACAAATAAGAAGCAATGCAAGCTAGACACCACATGAAAGATGCAACCAATATGACTCTGCCAAGTTAAAAGCGTCCCATCATAAATGGCGTTTCAACAAATTAGAAGCAGCGCATGCTATAAATCATATGAAAGATGCAACCAATAACACTGCATATACTAAAGGTGTCTCGTCATATTGATTAATGCGGGATACAAAAAAAAAGTAGTTTTATGTAAGGACATGCTTAATAGACAAATGTACTATGTACCAAAAACAGGAAGGCATGTCACATTAACAGGTATAATGTATAAACTAAGCAGAATAGCGCATGCAATTTAACCAGATTGGAAGAATTACAATCTAGACACTATATGCAACATGCAACCACATATCACGCTGCCAATTTAGAGCAAGCACCTGCGATGGTGGTGTAGGGGAAATGCGGTCATCTACTACAGAGCTATGTTGACTATCTTCATCTAGCATTGTTGTTTCTTGAGAATCATGTGGGGAGGCTGACACTGCATTCTTTAAAAGAGGATCTTTTCTTATAGCAGTCCACGAGCCTGACTGTCTCATCATAAGTGATGGATGAGGGATACACAAGAAATTAGTTTGATGTAAGAACATGGTTAATAGACAGATGTAGTAGTATGTACCAAAAACAGGAAGGCATGTCATATTCAAAGGTATATTGTGTAAGCTAAGCAGATGCAATTTAACCAAATTGGAAGCAATACAAGCTAGATACCCGGCTGGAGTGGTGAGCATGATCATCGAGGACCTGAGAGCCTGGTGGGAGGCGGGCTGCTTCGCCACCACCGTGGCTTTTTAGTTGGCTTGCAGGTGATGCCTGTCTGTGCTGGGCTTGTCACTGGCTCGGCCAGTGCCCTTACTAGCTATTTGGCTTCTGGTGCTCCCGGGATGGTGGTTCATGTAAAAAATATCTTTCCTTATCTTAATAAAGACCAACTTCGGCCTTTCGAATACAAGCTAGACACCATATGCAACATGCAACCTCATATGACACCGCGAAGTTAAAACAAGCACCTGGGATGGTGGTTCATGGCGAGCGAGATCATCAACTCCAGAGCTACGTTTACCGTCTCCATCTGCTGACACTGCACCCTTTATAGCTCCGAAACGTGTCTTGCCTAAGCCCGAAGAAAGCTGGAGCTGCTTCCCTCTTTTATTTCGTGCTTCTATCAACCGGTTGGCAGAGGCTGAAAAACCCATGCATAAAAAAACAATAGTGAGAGTATGGGTGAAGTGTGTGCAGAACTAGGGCACTGTAAAAGTAGCAGATAGCAGGTGGCTGAAAAATAAATGGCAGGAGACATATGATAGCTCTACAACATTGCATGGCAAACAAAATTAGATTCTACTCCATATGATTTTGTAATATATGAGCACAGGGATGGCTGGGAAATGCAGGTACTCCTCCAGCACACCACCGCTTGTGGTCCTATCAAAATAACAGTCAACTAAAAATAAATAGGTCAGTCAATTTTTTTAATGAACCGTCCGATCTACAAGGAACGGGCAGATGGCCTTCGTCTACCTCCCGCCAGTCACTGTTGATGATCTTTCTCGAACCGCCAGCAACCACCGGCCCAGACCCCTGCCTTCGCTGCCTCGCCCTCCCCTCGACCACACACCACTGCCGTGCTTGGCAGCACCCCCTGGCCATCCCTTAAAGCTCGGCCGACCTCCAGATCGGGCGCCAGCAGCTCCTAGGCCCCACACACCCCTAAGATAAACACCGAGGTGCTGCTTCCCTGACGTAATAGGCGGACTAGCGCCTGTTACGCCGGGGAATGCTTCCTTTAATTGTGAATCAACTGACCAGGAATTGAAATCCAGGGGGCGACGGACCTCTAGCTAAGGTGAAATAGTATATGAGAAGAAACCTTGTGCATCGCGAGTTAGTAGGAACATCTAGTATCAGGAAGAAGGTGTAGGAATGCTTCTGTGGGATGAATACCGTGCAAGCAGACACATAAGATTTGCACGAATACGGGAAGAGGAGAACCATTTCCGGTTGCCAGTGTTGTGTCCTCCTGATATCGTGGCGATGTTCTTATTTTTAAAGGGGGAACCGATGTTTTGGAGGAGGGTGGAGCCTTGGACGAACCCATGGCCCAATTGTTGATTGTGTTGTGGTGGCCGTCTGTCGGCAGAGGGGAAGCAGATCCGAGGCGGCGAAGGACGGCATAGCGGGAACAGCTCCGGTGCGGTGGACGGTGGCGACGTTGGAGCGGCAGCGGTGAGGCATAGGACGGTGTGGTTGAACTGGCTCGGGTACGGTGCACGTCGGTGTCCTGGAGGCAGCTTGGCCTTGGCTTCAACTACTAGCCGTGGAGGGCGTTGCGGTTGCGGTTGCGGTGGACGAGAACGTCGGGGTATCAGCTCCGGCGTGATGGAGGAGGGCGGCGGTTGATGGGTGGTATGGGGTGGCAGACGGAGGACGCCGGGGTTTCGCGGCTGGTAGAGAGGTAGTTTTGGCGCCCACGGAGTATGAATGGGGAATCGGACGGGGGGCGGGGGTGGTGGGGGGAGCTAAGGGGGAACCATGTTTCGGTCTGGGACGCGCTTGTTTTTGTTTTGTTTTTTTAACAAATGGGACGCGCTTATTTGAAATTTGGGGAAATTACAAACTTTGCCCCCCCTCTTAAATTTCGGATCTACTGCGGGTCGGGGGTAGGACGGTAATCTCAGGTGTCCCAAATAGTGGGCGGGAGCGATTTCGGCCGAGCGATTGTGTGTTTAGGCGGCCACGGTGTATGAATGTTTTTCGGAGGCGGTTGCGTGGTGTCTAGACGAAGTTACAAACCTACCCCGGTTTAGACCTATAGACGTCGAGCCGGTAGGCTTCATGGGTCCGTGTTAAAAAAGTAATTTCCTTCTACCAAACATTGGTCTCACGCGGTTTCGAGCGAGTAGAGGCTCTTTTGGCCCTTCGTTCGAAATTTTGAAACAGAAGCATTCATGTTTAGAGTACTCTTGAACTTTGAGGATTGACCTAAATAGACAACGTTAAATTTGACCTTGTATGTTTGAAAACCTCATTAAATTATGTGCTTCTTTTTGAAATTTTGACACTTGAAAATCCTATAACTATGATTATTTTGGAATGGAGGAGGTAAATTTGAATCTATTTTGTACACGACTATATATGCTATTATGTACAAAAGTAGAGCAAAGATTGGTGCCCCCATAATTTAGGTATGATTTACAAATGCCATGATCTCGAATTCAAATAATTGAATGGACTTCATGTTGAATTCGAATTTTTTAAACCACCTTAAGTTGAATTCAAATGTATGCTAGTTCATAGCTAGCTATTTATAATGTTCATTGTGTAACTTTTGTATGTATAATGTGCTTTACACACACAACATGAACTTTACGCACACGGTGTATATCCATCGGTGGTCTCTCACACATGCTCACACACTCTCTCCCGAGGTATCTTTCTCGCAGACATGCTCTTGATATAACCCTCCCTCCCTCTCGCAACCATTTACGTCTGTTTTCACTAACCTTTATCACAAGCACTATTCCTCTCACAAGCATACACATGCACAATCCCCATCGAGCCTTTCTATATACATAGACCTGCCTGCGTGTCTCCCACACGCACATTATCTTTAGGCCTGTCTCGCACGCATTCTCTCCATCTCTCTTCCTAATTGACGAGTATGATTCTAGCAGAGTATTTTGTAGGATGCCCCTTAAAGTTAGGTTGGATGAATGGTAATATCAGAGATAAGGGGTTACCTTAGTCCGAGGACCTAGGGTTACAAATCCTAGCCGGCTTTGTCAGTGGACACAGAGTCCTTCATGACTCTGGTATCTTTGTCTTGTACGACTAGTCCTCCATGGGTCTCCCTAAATGCGTCACGGGCCGACCAATGTGGCGTAGGACGGAACCGAACCAAGGGCCTCACCTCGGCCCACCGGACCTCACGCGGTGACACACCCTCTACCCCCAGGTCTCATTATCTTCTCACACCCACTCATACCAACACAGACACCACACAAAATATTTTCTCCTCGTGCCTCTATCCCCTCCCCCCTTGTATATACACACTCAAGTGCATCTCTCGCCGTGACATCCTATTTGTCTCTCTCTCTCAAGACCTCTCTCATTTCTCGTGCTATCTCTCCCACGTCCCCCCCTCCCCCGCCGGCCCCTCTATCCATGCCTCTCTCGAATACGTAATACATACACATACCTCTCTAGGCCCTACCAAATACGTCAACTACACATTCACACATGTTACATTACGTACCCATTGATCTAGAAAGCCCTCTCTTCACGTTTATTTCACATACAACATTCCTTTTGAATAAAACCACACAAAGTGTGGCCAAAAAATTATTTTAGAATTTCTACATATATACAACATTACAAAGTTATATGGAGGAGTATGAACGTTAATTTGCATTGCATGGTGCACCCAATGATATTTATTCCGCACTATGAATTTTTATATTTTTATACTATATATAAAGTTAGTCATAATAAAGAGAAACGAAGAGCATCTCTCTCTCCATCGCATACACCCCCACTACGCCCCTTTCACGTACGCACACAAACTATCTCTAGGTCCTCTAAAAGTACGCCCCAGCACATTCACCCATGTTTCATCTTTCTCTCGTGATATATACAGTGACGATCATTGTATTTGAAGCGAAAGCACGATGCATACATTGGACTTCAGAATCCACTCATTACGGTCGCTATTTATGTTTTGTGGTTATTATACAGTCACGGGCTCACCGTACAGCTCTGTATTTGCTCAAGACACGACTAGTTGACCAGTTAAACGCTCCATGTGGCACCTCTAGTGTTTCATCACATTATCTCACTACCATTGGGCCCACCTGTCGGCGTGTATAAGAATGAAAACAAACGATAAAAAAATATTGGACGGTGGTTCGAAGTCATGACCGCGGGCACAGCGGACAACGTGGCCTTGTATTGGTATGCTGAGCCGTCTGTTTTAACACACAGGAGCTGGTGTGGTGATTATATACACACGCACGCATGCACACAAACTGCATGCACGCAACACTCAAACCAACACACGCAGCCATGCACGCACACAACACTCACACGTACACACACAGCCACACACGCACGCAACACTCACATGCACACATGCACGCATGCATGCACACACCACACGACCAACACACACTCTCACGCTCAAGTGCTCAACCTACACATGCATGCGCACACAACAGGCCCTGACAGATACATACACAACCAGGTGGTTCCCGTGCACGGGTTGGAGTCTTGTCGCACCTGCGTAAATTTGTGTTTATCTCACTTTTTTCCTATGCGAACTGACAGGTGGGACCCACAAGGAACGTGGTCAATTTAACCAGTCAACATAGTGCCACGCAGACTATTTGTCCGGTCAACAGAGTGCAATCCGATGTTGAACGGTGAGCAAATGACCGTATAATCACCGCAAAATATATATAGTGACCGTAATGAGCGTATTCTGAAGTCCGGTGACTGTATTACACTTTTCGCTTGAAATACACAGACCGCCTGTGTATTTATCTCTTCTCTCGCTCTCTCTATGGAGCCGAGTAGGCCAACGTGCCAGTGCCTAAATTGGCGCATGCCACCCCATTATTGTTGTACTGATTTTGTAAGAGCGAACAAGCATTGACGTCTACTGTACAAACTGTAGATATGAGTTACAAATGCTATGAAGACGAATACAAATATTTGAATCCACTTTATGCCTAATTTCTCTCTGTAGGCCCTCCAAAAGTACATCTCTACACGTTCTCGCATGTTACATCTAACAACTATGCAATACAGCACTACTACTACACTCTAACACAATAAATCATATGTGTTTTTAGTTTTACTAGATCTCATATTGTTACTTAATTATGCAGTTTGGATACATTAAAATTGCCTCTGAAATGTATGGCTAGTATCATCTACCGCGCGGGAAAAATCCCGCCCTTGCCTGTTTAATCGGGTTTGTATCGATGGATCGTGCGAAACAGCAAAACTATAGTAGTACTACAGTACAAGTAACAGTTCACTGGGCCGCCATGTCGTGTACTCCTCCGTCGTAAGAGTGGAGCGCTCGCTTTCATAAATGTTCTAGTCCCTTTCGCCGACATGTGGGACATCAAGCAACCGGGTCCACGTGCCATACCGAAATAACAGTGCAGAGCAGCAGGGTGAAGCACCCAAGTCATGGCGCCGACGTAGTAATGAGCAATGAGGCGACAAATCACAAAGCTGCACATTTCCCGCAGTTAAGTTGGAGGGACGAAGTAATGCTAAAAAAAGAAGTTGGAGGGATGAAGCAACCATCATTTCACTCATTGGTGAATCCGCTTCTCCCTCATCTTCTTCAAGTTAACCACGTGTTGCTTCTGCCGCTGTTCTGTCTCATGTGGGACGCGGATCGGCTTGGTAAAGCACTGATACATGGGACCGCATGTTAGCAAACCGCCAGGCCAACGTCCTCTAAAAATAGGAAACATCCCCCGCCTTCCGCGCGGCAAAATCACCTCCTTTTTACTAATCTTGATACTATAATTTTTTAGATTAATACAATCGAGATTTGTATAGATAGCACACAGGAGCAAAACCAAGTGGTACGGTTAAGGGCATCCACAATGTGTAGCCAAATGTGAAAATAGCTTTTGGCATCGATGGGAACCATTGTGGACGGTGCTGCCAAAGCCAAAAAGATGGAACTGAAGCTCCCTAATTGGTTGATTGAAGGAATAGAAAAATGCAACATCTCTCCTCTTTTTCCCGTGCTTGGGCGCATGTACAGTATACAGCACATAGTCTACTCCCCTGTCCCTTCTATCACAAATCACAAAGCAGTGAAGCAACCATCATTTCACTCTTCGCTGACTCCGCTTCTCCATCGTCTTCTTCGAGAAACCACCTTACCGCACTAAGCTGGACGGACGCTGCTATTGTGTAGTACTAGTACATTTACGCGTCCTTTGGTTCAACGAACTTCCTGGATGCAAAGAAGGCGGTTATCTCGGCTTGCAGACGGCACTTGCGAATGACTTACTGTGGTCTCCCTCAATGGTGTGCTCCGTCGAACGCACTTCGCCAAACCACAACATTCGAGATATTGTCGACGTCACCGCAATGGGGAAGGAAGTCAAATAGTTACTACCTCCATTTTTTTGTATACAAGGCCAGTATCAAAATTACAATTTGCAGAAGGCCACTAACACTAATCGAGGCAAAATTGATGGGGTTTGCCTCAAACTAGGAACCAAGGACATTAAATATACCCTTGGATGCCTGCGGAAGTGAGAAGGTTGGTTTGCATGGCGCTGTATTAATCAAGCAATGAGGAGTGAGATGGTTAGCTCTTTGGGCGTTGGAGAAAAAAATACGCATTAATTGACACGTCAAACGAGGATTTGTATCAATCAATCCCGCGAAGGAAAACCCCGCCTTTCTTTTTTAACACAAGTAGTACGTACGTACTTGTATCCTGTTTGGGTCTAGGCCTTGCATTGCCATACTTCGCCACACATTTTTGCCAAGCTTGCCTAAAGTTTTCAAAACAAAAAGGAGGTACACTTGCGCATGGCTGTCGCGGTCGCACCGCACCCTCACACAGAAGCTCCTGCATGCCGCAAAGCCAACCAAGGGAACGCACCCTCACTGACACGTGCTACCGCATGTGATCAAACCAAACTCAGCCATCCTACCGCTGACACATAATTTTTGTTCATACAGTATGTTTATCCAACCGCATGTTGGGGAAGATCCGTACGGCCCGTGCGGTGGTCTGCTGGGGAAGAAGAAGAGGTGAGGAAGAAGAAGGGTTAGGAGATGTAGGATATTCATCCAACCGCCTGAAATGGTCGACTGACCCAAATGATGAAAGTCAGGCGACTTACATAAATATATGTTTTTACACAACAAAAGATACCTAAAAGCAACAACATAAAGAAAAACTATCACGGCTCGTGGAACGAGACGGCCTCGTCCTCTTTGGCTGCCGGTGCGAACCAGCCGTAGCTGCCGACGTGTGTCTCCGCACCGTGGTTGTCCTCAGCCTCCAGCTACTCGTTCACGCGGAGCGTGCGGGCGCTCTACACGAACACGAGCACCACCCGATTCAAGTCCAGGACGTCCGGTTCCGCCTGCAGGAGGGCCTCGATGGCAGCTGCATCCGCGCGCTCCGCGTTGAGTTGAGCCTCCGCCGCCCGGTTCAGGTCCAGGACATCCGGTTCTGCCTGCAGGAGGGCCTCGATGGCAGCGGCATCCGCACGCTCCACGTCAAGTTGAGCCTCTGCCGCCCGGTTCACATACACGACATCCGGTTCCGCCTGCAGGAGGGCCTCGATGGCAGCGGCATCCGCACGCTCCGCGTTGAGTTGAGCCTCCGCCTCCCGGTTCACATCCACGACATCCGGTTCCAATTGCAGGAGGGCCTCGATGGCAGCGGCATCCGCGTGCTCCGCGTCAAGTTGAGGCTCCGCCTCCCGGTCCTCCTTTAGGATCTCCAGGTTGAACCGCTAGTCCGTCCGCACTATGGGGGACCCGGACGCCGGCACAAAGTCGACGTCCATCATCTCATATGCATCGGGGGCTTTCTGCGCCGCGGCCTCTGCCATGAACATTGGATCGGCTTCCTCCTCCTTGGGGCTTGGCTCCAGAGAACTCGGGGATTGGCCCGCCACAAAGCGAGCTTGGGAACGGAGGTCTGTGGCGCCGACCGCCGCCGCGATTTCTGCGCGGCGCTCCGGCGTCAGCAACTTGTAGTACATGATCTTGCGGTGCACCATGGCTTTCCGGCAAACTAGGGGACGGTTGATGCGGGCTAGGGGATCGAAAGGTGATGGAATGGGCTGGAGAGGAGGTGTGATTTTGGGGCATTGGTGACCGGCCGGCAAGTAGCTGGCGTAGGCCGAGCAGCGAAGGTTCTGGTGTGAATAGTGGTTCCATTGACGACCGGTCAATCGGTTTTGACTGTGCAGAGTTTACAAAGCCGGACAGCTAGAGCCTGGAGAGTTGTGGGGTGGGATGGGACCAAAGTTCCGGAGTTTCACGTGGCAGACGTCCGGACTTCCCCACCGTTCCTGTCGACGACGAGGCGGTGACTTCGTAAATCTCAACATGACTAGCAAGATGCCCGTGCATTGCACGGAACATCAGGATGCATTTTTTTATGATATCTCGAGAATTTCATCGAAAAATGGTATCTCGAGAATTTCATCAAAAAATGATATCTCGAGAAAGAAGAGAGATAAGGTGAGGAGGAGTGGGGCGTGGTGGTGATTGGTGGTCGGACTTAGCGGAGGCATGGGGATGGACGACGCCGGCAGCAGCCACCATGCAAGATTGTTCTAGAGGCTTCCTTTTTTAAATACTCAACAATGACGTTGTGGGAGATAAGGATGAACGATAGAGGTGCGGGTATCCTTTTGCAAAATTGCCATAGTTTGCTTTCTATCCGTTAGATATAGATCGGACGGTCTGTATTGCAAGATGGCAGGCACACCATCATCACCGAGAGTAGAGATAAGAGTAGAGATAGAGGTATGACAGCTCAGTCTCTCGAAGGTGCTCATAGGGGTAGGGTGTGCGTGTATGCGTTCATAAGGGTGAGTGTGTGCGCACATGTATGAGCGCTTGCGTCTGTACTGTGTTAAAAAAAGGAGTACTCGAAGTATGCAAGTTCATAAGGAACAAACGGTGTACATCACTCTTGCCGCGTTCGCGTTGCACCCCGGCACGCTGGACCCTCCACGTCGCTCACCGAATGGAACGCGCTTCGTCTTGCATTTTCGCTCGCTTGTGGGACCGCAGTTGAGAGCAAACCGACGTCCCTCCCCCTCCCCCGCCCGCATCATTTATCTATATCTATACCAATATAAAAAGACCCAAAGAGGCAGATCCAACTGATCTCGGCCATCAAACTAAGTCAATCCAATGACCTAGATTGCTCCAATGGCGAGCGTTCAACGTGTTTAACGTGCAATTAATATCATACCAAATATTTCACTAATCATAGAATTAACACACAAATAATAGCATACCTAATATCCACGTGCAATCAATATATTGCCTAAATATTAACGTGCATTGCACGTGCGCATTTACTAGTACTACTAGAAGAGAGAGAGGTCGGCTGAGTGTTTCCCTCCGTTTTATGCGGAGTAAATAAAAACGGAGGGAGTATACTACTAGTACTATGAGCACTGCATACTCTACTGCAGATGTTGTCAGTACTCCACTAGTACTACTACTTCTACTACTATTGGAAATGGAGCTTAAAAAAAATTACTATTGGACTGGCTATACGTGGTAAAATCCTAGTAGGAAGAGCATGTGCGAGAACAAGCACATTCACGTGTTTGAAAACAAATTGGAAACCATCTCCGTTTGAATACAAATCTAGCAGTACGTACGAATCTAACAATATTGATTGGGCGTTGTTGAATGTTGATACTTTTTTCTGTAAGTTTGGTCAAAGTAGAGATACTTTGACTATACATAAAACTTATATGTAAACTAGAAAGGATCGGAGGGAGTATATTGTACGTTCAAAAGCGAAACGAACATTGAATATCCTTTATATATGATTTGCTGATGCTATGATCACCGGTTCAAAATTTTGAATCTGCCTTAGGTATCACACATGCACCCACTCGTTCTCTCTCGGTTTCATCTCGGGGTCCGGAGATCGATTGAAAGAGGACTAGGCTGGGTACAGTATGTTCGTTTCGCTTTTGAACGTACAATATACTCCCTCCGATCCACACAGACCCCCTGGGTCATTTCTATCATAGAAACACACCAAACCTTTATCTCCTTGCACGACATGCACTTGATCTCTCAACATCAATCGATCTCGTCAAGATGTGTCGGGGCATGAACCGAATGGGATGTCAAAACTAAGATGGGAAGCGACACATAGTGGAGGCAAAGTGAAACTTTAAACGAACCGTTTGTCTGTATGCATGTCGGATAAATTACAACATTGGAAATACAAGCATGGTCTAGGCCCACATGCGAATGATACTCGGCGGAATGTTCAAATGAGGCATGTGGGAGGATGGACTCAACCGGAGGGCGGCTTGATCGATGGAGAAGAGGGTTAGAGAGGAATGAGAAATAAGCAATGCCACATGATTATACTTGAACGGCTCAAATAAACATAAAGTTGTCTCGTTTTTCCTTCCGTCTTGGTCACGGAGTAAGATACTCCCTCCGTTTTTATTTACTCTGTGTATTAGGTTTGACTGAAGTCAAACTTCATAAAATTTGACCAAATTTATAGAAAAAATATGAACATTTACAATAGCAAATCTATATGATGTGAAAGTATATTGAATAATGAATCTAATGGTATTGATTTGTTATTGTATATGTTATTATTTCTGTCTATAAACTTTGTCAAAGTTAACAAAGTTTGACTTTGAGCAAAGCTAAAATGCGGAGTAAATTAAAACAGAGGGAGTACGCAGGGACTAGTATATAGTTACTACTGCCGGAACATGGTAAGTTGGACCCCTAAATGCGGGCACAGACCGGGCACACCTTAATTATTCCTTTAAACAGTCGGACACCTACATTAGCACACCATCCGGCTACTTAATCAAGTGTTATGCTTCACTAGTTGAAAAGGAAAAGGGTGGTACCGTACCCAAAAACACCACACTTGGGGCTAGGGTAAAAACTTGGTACTGTACCACATTTGAACCAGGGCACAAAAACCACCTGTTCTGCGCCTAATGCGTAACGCGGAGCACTGACGCTCGAATTTGGCCGGGAAAACAGGGAAACTGACATGTGGGGCACACCTGTCAGGATGACGTGGCGTAGACTAGTCCAATGGAGGAGCTGGCCCACGACCTCCTCGCCACCGGCAACCGTTCATGTTGGTCGCGGGGGCCAGGAACGTGGCGCAGCTCCCGCACCGCTTCTGGACACGGCGACCACGGTGAGCAACACGCTCAACCTCGCTGGACACGCTTGGCTTCAGGGTGCCGAGGGTGGCGTTAGCGCTGTTGCATGACTAGTAGATCAACACCTGGCTCGTCGGGGATGCACGGGGCACCGAAGTGCGCGCGCGCCACGATGCGTCCGCGGAGTGTTCTAGCGCGGCCAACTGCATCCCCAGGACCTGAGACCATGCCGGGTCATCTTGGTTTTTCAATGAAATGTGGGGATCGCATGTGAGCAAAGGGCATCTCCAACGTTGCCACGACCGCAGCTGACTACCTTGGCACACCAAAAACCCTCGTCCCTCGCGCCGTCGTGCAGTGCATTCCCAGCCGGCGCCAGCTGCCCGCATTCATGTCGTCCGTCCGTATGCCGTCATTAAGAGGCTCGGTGCCCGAGGAACCAACTCTGGCGACTTAATGACGCACCCGAATGCTTGGCCTCACCGGAATGCGCTACTTAAAGCGGCAACGCCCAGCTAAACTCCACACCATAGCGCATCCTCCTGCTACCTGGCACGGTGGCACCACATCCACCATGACCGCGAGCGCGAACACTCTGCGGGAGAGCTTGTCTTTGGGGATGAAGCTCGAGGTTGCCGCCCTCGCTCAAGTCGCCGCTCGCAACGCAATAGTGGCGTAGCCGGATGCGGACGCGACCGCACAAGCGGTGGCCATGCTAGCAGCCGACGACGGGAGCACCGTCAGCCACGCGTCCTACTTGCCGTCGTCTAACGTTCGGTGGCGCATGTGACAGGTGAAGCGACGGACCGTCCACGTGCATCATCATCGACCTCATGTACACCGGCACCGCCGAGGTCGGGGACTCCTCCAAGGATGAGGGCATGGGAGGCGGCAGGGCATGGTGTGCCAACTGGCCGGTCCGTCTCCCGTGTTCTACTCTTCCTCGCCGGAGACCGCACCTTCACTTCACGGGTCTTGAACCCCACCCCCGTACATGGAGATGGCAGATGGAGGACATCGGTCGCCGCCATAGAAAAGGTTTAGGGTCGGGTTTCTTTTATTTTTTCCGTCCTATAAAAGTTCGAAATGTAATGAAAATCTGCCGTGTTTGCATGAATCTCATCCGGTGTATCTGAACTTTCACAATAATAGTAAGATATATTGTAGGAGTATGAAAATATATGGAATGATCATTCGTTTTTGTGTGTATAAATTTAGAAGGTTTGACCCGAGATAAAGCTAACATGCGAAGTAAATAAACACATAGGGTATACATACACAATTTATCTTAGGCACTCCAATAGTACGTCCACTACACATTCACGCAGTTCACATCTTTCTACATCTACGGGAACCTACGAAAGGGTTAATGTAAATTGCCTCTCTCTCTCCCCCCTGATTTTCATGGTGGTGGGCCCCTTCCTCCCCGCAATCCCCAATCAACAGCCCACACATTTCACATTATGTTAATTACGTAACTGGGATTACGTAGGTGTAGCATTACTCATCCTAAAAAAACCAACTAAGCCAACCTCCCAGCATATTGCGCGGGAAAAGACCCGGCCGTGCTGTTTTAGTCGAGATTACCGGATTACTAGTAGTAGTATCGATGGATCGCGCGAAGCACCAAGTTTAAAAGGAAAAAAGGCGGTACACTCACAGCACGCCTGTCACGGTCGCAATGCACCCCTCACACGGTCGGTCCTGCACACGGCTCACGCAAATGGAACACGCTTCGGCTTGCCTCTTCACTAACACGTGGGACCGCACTTGGAGAAACCGACCATGCGCCAAACTACCCCGCCCACCGCACGAAAATTCCCTCCAAATCCCAAATTCAACCGCCCTTCAGCCAACTAGCCAATAATATTCCCCAAACCCTCCTCCCCCCGGCCCCCTCCACTCCATTCGCTCCGCCAAAGCCGCCATCCCCGCCGCGCCCATACATCGGCGCCGCGGTTCATCGCGGGGACGCATGGCGATCCTCTCGCTCCCACAGTACGCTATCGTAGACTGCCGTCCTCTAGCCGCGCAGCTACTGCTGGCGACGTTCTTGTGGAGACGCATAGCGGTCAGCTTCTCCCATGGTACGCGCATTCTAGACTGAGGCCCCGTGCATGTTGGAGTAGCACTGAATGTTAGCAGATAGACGCTGTTAATCTCACTGTTTGCCGAAATAGTTTACAGTCAATATGCACTGCTTAAGAAGCTTCATTGCCCTGTTCTGCACTCAATCTGCATAGCTGAGATGGCATGCCACGCCCGATTAGTTGCTAAAATATCCTGCCATATATTTATTGTGACGTAGATTGCCATGGTCTAGTAGCCAATCTGTTAGGTGAAATAGCTCTACACCGTTTTATACTCGATCTTTGTTGCTGAGATGGCCTTCGATGACTGTGTGCTCGGCCTCATTGACTGCTGAAACAGCCTGCCATAATTTAGCACTCAAATCTATTTGCTGAATTAGCTTTACATATATATTTCGTTACTTAGATCTGCTTGTCCAAATATCTTGCCATAGCTTTAGACATCGACCTAGGTATTTTTTTTTCTAGACTTCATAAAAAAGAATATATGTTTTTCCTGTAATATCTAGTAGAAGAACTACTTTGTATGTCTAACAGATGTATAGGACTTGGATAACTTATGCTCAAGGATTCTCCGCTGCATATGTCGAGGGGGTTGAAAAGTTCATGAACTTTATCAAAGCTGAGTACGGTGGTCCGAAATCAGATGTGCTCTGCCCGTGTAGCTGTTGTATGAATTCAGTTACAAGACCCCAGTCAACTGTGCAAAATCATCTACACTTGTATGGGATGTCAGTCACATATACTAGTTGGGTTCATCATGGTGATGCTGTGAACATCAATGTTATTGACTATGTGGAAGCAGCAGATCACCATCTTAATCTGCCTGATGCTCAGGTGGAAGAGGAGGAGGAGGAGGAGGTGGTGGTGGCGGAGCCTGTGAGTTTGACCAACATTGAAACAATGCAACGAAATGCTCGCGCATTTCATGAACTTTCACCTGCAGAAGGAAAACGGTGGGCCCGCATGTTGGAACAATGCAACGTGGCTGCCACCCTAGGAAATAAGCTGTCAGTATTCTCAGCTATGGTCACCTTTCTTCAGGTGAAGACATCTGAGCGGATGACCAACAAATCATTCGATGCGATGTTGGCTGCTTTCCGCAAATCTTTCCAAGTTGCGTCTGAGCTACCACACACCTACAGTAAAATGAAGAATTTCCTTCGTGCAGTTGGAATTGGATATGATATGATCCATGTTTGTAAGAATAATTGTGTTCTGTTCCAGAAGGATTATGCCAACTTAAGTGAATGCCCAAAATGCAAATCATCAAGATGGAATGATGGCGATGCTGTGAAGAGGATTCCTCATAATGTTCTGAGACATTTTCCAATTATAACAAGATTGCAGAGGTTGTTTCATGATGCTAAAACAAGAGAGGATGTACTGTGGCATTCTAGGAACCAGGAGTATAGAGATCAGAATGTAATGAGCCATCCATCTCATGGTAGTGACTAGAAAAGCTTCAATCAGAAACACAAAAAGTTTGCTGCTGACTCGAGAAACATTACACTTGGCTTAGCTACAGATGGATTTAACCATTTGGCCACCAGAGCGCCACATATAGCATGTGGCCAGTGCTTGTTATCCCTTACAACATGCCTCCAAATGTCTGCACCAAAGAATCAAACTACATGATGGCCTTGCTCATCCCAGGTCCAAAAAGTCCTGGAAAGGATTTTTATTTATTCATGGAGCCTCTCGTGGAGGAACTTCAACAGCTATGGAGGGGTGTTCTCACGCGAGACCTATATAGCAGCCTACCAGCTGATTTCTTTCTGCATGCTGCTATAATTTGGTGCATCCATGATTATCCGGCTTTGGGCACTATGTCAGGGCGAACGACACATGGTTACAATGCATTTGTTCGCTGTGATAAGAATCCACTGTCATACGCAATACTTAGCAAGATCTGTTACATTGGACACCGCCGTTTCCTTGCCAAGGACAAGTCGTGTAATACAAAATACCAAAGACATGTGTTCAATGCAAAGCATGAAAACTGTGATGCGCCAAAGAGGCTGACCGGCGATGAGTTGCAAGTGGAATTAGAGAAGGTCAGACATATTACACCAGGAAACCATCCTAATAATGGTAGCGGGAAAAGGAAGTGTGGCAGGGTAGAAGAGAGATTATTGTTTACCCACTGGTCCACTTTGTGGGACTTGGAGTATTAGAAAGATTTGGATCTGCGGCATAATCTTGATGTGTTGCACATCGAGAAAAATATATGTGACAGCATTATCGGCACACTTCTTAATATTGAAGGCAAGACGAAAGATACCTTAAAATCTAGGATTGATTTAACACACCTGGGTATCAGAAAGGATTTGCAGGTGGAAGATGAAGGTAAACCACGGGATATGGCACCAGCTGTGTACGTCTTGGACAAGGTAAAAAGAAAAGAATTCTGCAAGGTCTTGTCACGTGTGAGATTCCCACATGGATTTGCTTCCAACCTTGAAAGGAGAGTCAGTGCAGATGGAAACAAGGTACAAGGCTTGAAAACTCATGACTGCCACGTCCTACTTCAAAGGGTTTTACCTGTTATCCTTAGAGGATTGGGCCGCCCTGACTTATACAGAGCAGTTGCAGAGTTAGGACAATTCTTCAGGGAACTCTGCAGTAGAAATATCAAGATAGATGCTTTGGATCATCTTAGAGACAAGATACCAACTATCCTATGCGACCTTGAGAAGATATATCCTCCGGCCTTCTTTGATGTGATGGTGCATTTGGCTGTTCATCTACCTGATGAGGCACTACTTCAAGGTCCAGTACAGTATGGCTGGATGTACCCTATTGAAAGGCGGCTAGGCACTTTCAAGGGCTATGTTAGGAATAGAGCTAGACCTGAGCGTTCCATTTCAGAGGCCTACATTGCTACAGAAGCGTTGACATTCTGCTCAAAATACATTGAAACAGCTGAGGAGCTTAGCAAAGAGGTGGGTGAAGACAATCCCAAGCTCAATGTTTTTGATTGTTCTGTTCGAGTTACAGGGAAGAGTCGACAAGACGACAAACCTAAAGATTTGGACAAAATGGTTTGGTATGTGTTGAATAACTGTCTTGAGATTCCACCTTATATCGCGTAAGTGCTAAGTACTGCAGCTTATACATCGTAATCTACTAAACTTGCAGCACATTCTTATATATTTAGATGTTTGACGCAATCATTATGTTGTGCAGCATCTACAAAAAGGAGTTACTGCCGCAAAATCCAAGAAACATTGACAAACTGGTTATGGCAGGATTTGCGAAATGGTTCAAGAGCCATGTAAGCTTTTGAATTGCACTGTCAGTTTTTTTAATATATTGAGTACATAAGATGATCAGCTTTTCTATTTTCAAACCATAGGTTAAGAAGTTGCGGGAGGATGGGCAGGCAGTTAATGATGCCCTTTATGCACTAGCAATGGGTCCTGATACTCGGGTAAGACATTATGAATCTTGCGTTGTTGGAGATGTGCGCTACAACACCCTTGCACGCGACGAAGGCAGGAAGACACAAAATAGTGCCATCATGAGCACGGATAAGTACGGCGAAGAGACAACTGAAATGTATGCTAACATAACAGACATTGTTCAGTTGCAGTATATCTCCAGTTTCGAGGTTATCGGTGTGTGGTTCTGTTGTGTTGTCGTTGGTATAACATGTTTTCCAGGATCGCAAAACCCAGAGCTGATGATTATTTCAAATCCATCAATGTCAAGGCGGCGTACCAGACCTACGAGCCTTTTATTTTGGCAAATCAAGCAACACAGATATTTTTCTTGGAAGACATATTTGCACGTAGCGATGACTGGAGAGTATTGCAAAGGTTTGAGCAGAGGAATTCGTTTAATGAAGTTGCACAACAAGATGATGCTTACACTACTCCTGATGTAGAAGATTCCACAGATGTTCCTAATATCTTTGAGAACCATCACGTCAATGACGCTGGCAAAAAGATTGCATGTCGGGCTATGGACATACGAGAGTTGATCAATAAGACGCCAACGTTCAAGGACATTGAGGATGAAGAAGAAGATGACACTGGGGGGAATTATGATTCAGACTGATACACATGGCGAAGATGTTGAAGCTGCTGCTGTGGATGATGATTAGATTGCTTTTGTCTTATGTGAAATTGTGTTTTCTATGACAACTGAAAACTGATGAAGTTGTTGTTTAGTATTTTGCTGTGAGAACATCACTTATTATGTATGTTGATTTGTGTTTGGTGATTGTATGATGACTAAAACATGATGGCATTGTTGTTTAGTTGTACTCATATTTGGCAGTGAAACTTGTATTTGATGACATAGTTTGCTGTTGGACTGCAATTTGCTCGACGTCTTCGAATGGGAACAAAGCTGACCCGACAGGGCCTCTGCTAATTTATTTATTTATTAGCAAAAGGGCCTCTGCTATTTATTTATTTATGAGCAAAAGGGGATACCCCCCAATTTCCGTTAATAGAAATCATTAGATGTTCACAACACTACACCCAGCCTGCTAAACAGGTTTCATTCATTACTAGTTTCAGGAAAGTGCTCATGTCATAGCCACTGAATACATCATGAGTGCTACATACACTGCAAATAAAGAGACAATCATCTTACAGAGCACATCGATTTTGCCCATTATCTTCACATGCTCTTTCATCTCCTCATTGTTGTCAAGGCCGTTTAGCAGCTATTGCTTGGCCATTATCAGAGGAACTGCATCTTTAACCTTCTGCTCTGCATCTTCCTGTTCTACCGTTCCTTCAGTTACTTGTCCAACACCCCAACCTGCTGGTATTGGGATTCCTAGGCTAACCAAATAATCAGTGTAGTTGCATTCCCCCACATCAGCAACTTCCCAGAAATACAAATCACACGAATCTTCCCTTTTTTGCATGAATCAAATTGGAAGATCATCATCCAAACTATTTAAAAAATCAGCAACTGAAAGCAGTGGAACAACACTTAAACATATTATTACCCCATGATTCGGGCATTTGTAGAAGACTCAGCCAGGGTTGAGGATTGTGGTTGAGACACGACGGATGACTCTGCATGATTTGCAGCAGTGGCACCACACCAACGGCAGCAGGTTGCGATGAGCAACTAGCTGCGGTTCGTGTGCCGGCGGGGGTGTGATGAGACCCACAAGCGATGATGCGGGTGGCGACTTGGCGCATATCTAGTTGTTGCCTGCTGAAGAGCAGGTGGATGAGCCGCCAGCGGACATGGTTGCTGCGGCCAGAGCTTCTGATGCTAGGCAGAGTAAGTAGAGAAGAGGAGAAGCCAACGTTGGATATGTCAGTTTCATTACTTGCAGAGTAGCATAGCACCATATATAGTCATAGTCTAGGTTTGGATTCGAACCAGCTATATGAGCACGTCTCTCTTTTTTCTAAAACTCAGCAACGTCTCTTTACTGGTACACTAGCTTGTTCTGTATGCCTTCTCAAGTCTTTGATTTTCTTTTCTTTTTTTTGCGAGGAAGGAAGGAAGAGAAAATTGAGGGTTCCTGGGACTCGAACCCAAGACCTCTCGGTTGAAAACCAAGGGTGCTAGTCACTTATGTGGCGAACGCTCCCTGGGAGGAGGACGGCAAACGAACGCATTTTCCTTGCAGTTTTAGTTGCAACGCAAGATCAAACGGTCGCAGTTTCGGGAATGTTATCTGGTGAACGAGCCCAGTTTTTCTTTTCTTCCTATATATAAAAAAGTATGCTACTTGGTGTCGTCTTAGTCAACAAACGATTGTGCCAACCTTGACCGTTGGATTGACATTCAACGTCTGTCGTGTTTCTTCAGTCTCTTCTTCCTCCAGCCGCCAAACCCAAACCAGCGTCGGCGGGACCGCCTGCTCCCGCCTCCCACGGCTGGCTGTGCTGCCGCGCACGCATCGTGGCCACATCGCACCCTAAAACTCTACGCATCTTCCCCGGCTCCTATTCGTTCCCGTCCGAGGCCTCACCATCGTCCTCCGCCTTGGTTCGCTCGCCGCGGCGCCGCTCTCCGGTGTTGTCAACATGGTCAACAACCGAGAGGTATAAGGAGATGACTGTACATGGTGAGGATGACAGTAGGGACCCACCAGGATCATGGTAGTAGGCAAGCAAGTGCCTCCTTTATTACAAGAAAAAAAGGGTTCCTCCTGATGGTTTCCTGACATCTGGGCCGCAAGTCACTGTCAACGTAGTCAATAAGCGAGATAACTGCACAAGGAGCGGCAGACACCCAGGACCCAGCAGCGCGAGTAGTAAAAAAAATCGGGATAGAGAAGGATACAATTGGGTTGTGCGGGAGCTATGGCCCGTCTAGCCCAGGCTTTTATTTCATATGTTTACCACATGACCAGCCCAGTTTTTTTTTCCTTTTTGAAAATGGCTAGCCCAGCTATTTTGTTTTTTGCAGAATAACCAATGTAGGCCTACTTGCTTTTCTACGCCCTGCTAGGCCAGAAATATTTCAAGACGAGGAGGGATGCATTCAGGCTTGCCTAGAAAATGGGCTATAAATAATAAGAAATGGGCTATAAGTAATAAGAAATGGGCTGTAAAATGAAAAAATACAGCAAACAGGCAATTAGTTCCAAAATACTTTTTTCTTTTGGATTTTGATATTTAAATTTCATTGTTTTTGTGCGGGTAAAATTTCAATGGATTTAAATTAAGGTATGTTTAGTTTTTTAATTAAGAATCTGGCTAGAAATTTCGGCTTGTATGCTGTTTGGGACAGATTTGGAGGCTGACTTGTGGGTCTACTAGGTTGACGAGTACGAAAGGCTTTGTCAACTTAGTCCACAAACGATTCTAGTAGCAGTGACCGTTGGATGTTAATCCAACGGCCGTGCTGCTTCTTCGATATCTGATCTTCTTGCTCCAGCCGCCCAAACCAACGCCGGTGAGACTGCCTGCTCCCGCCTCCCGTGAAATTGTCCACGGCAACCAGCAGATGAGTCATGCCATCGCGTGCAGTCTTGAATGGGCCCACCATGTCCAACCCCCATACGACAAACGGCCAGGTGATGGAAATAGTCTTAAGGGCTGAGGCCGGCTGGTGCTGCTTGGTGCTGAAACACTGGCACCCCTTGCACTTCCGGACGAACTCCTTGGCATCATCCTGAGCAGTCGGTCAGAAGAAACCATGGCGGAAAGCTTTGGCAACGAGGGCTCTGGAGGCGGCATGGTGGCCACATTCGCCTTGATGAATGTCCCTGAGGATTGTAATGCCCTTCTCCGGCTCGACGCAGCGCTGAAAGGCACCAGTCGCGCTGCGCCTGACGAGCTCTCTGTTGATGATCGTGTATGCAGTCGCCTGACGTTGCACTTGTCGGGCCAACACCTCGTCGGCTGGGAGCTCGCGGCTCACCAGAAAGTTGAGGATGGGCTGCCCCCAAGACGGGGCTTCTACCACCGTCATGACGGCGACCGGCGCCAGGGTGGCCATGTTGGGAGGCGGCGGGTTGGAGGCGGTCGCTCCTTGTTGGGTCGCGGAAGTCCCCGGGCTGACTACAGCAGTCCCCGGGCCGGGTTCTGGAGTTCCCGGGCCGGGTTTAGGTGCTGCAGCCCCCGGGCCACCTGTAGAAGTCCCCGGGCCGGCTGCTGAAGTCCCCGAGCCGGATCCGGCTGCTCCAGGGTCAGCCGGCATGAAGATGGATTCTGATTCTGGTGAAGGCTGGATAGATGGCTTGCGCAAGCACTCGAGGGAAACGCCGGCTGGTATGGCTTGCCGGGTAGAGCCAATCCATGCCAGGGCGTAGGCTGCTTAGTTGTCGGCCCGTGGCATGTGGATGAACTCGCACCCATCGAAGTATCCGCTGATCTGCTGGACGAGAAAGCGGTAGTTGGCCATGTTGGCATCCTTGGCGTCCCAGTCGCCAGAGGACTGTTGGATCACAAGGTCCGGGTCACCGTAGCACAAGATGTGGCGGATGCCAATCTCCTTGGCCAGTCGGAGCCCGTGAATGAGTGCCTCGTACTCGGCCATGTTGTTGGAGGCGGCGAAGTGGATTTGCAGCGTGTACTTCAACTTGTCGCCTTTGGGAGAGGTGAGGACGATGCCGGCTCCCAAACCGGTGCGCATCTTCGAGCAATCGAAGTGCATCCGCCAATGCGTGGAATCTGGCGCAGGCGGCAGGTACTGGGTCTCGGCCCAGTCGACAAGGAAGTCGGCCAGCGCTTGGGACTTGATGGCGGCGCGGGGCTGGTAGAGGATGGTGTGGGGAGCCAGCTCGATGGCCCACTTGGCCACCCAGCCCGAGGCATCTCGGTTGCCCATGATCTCGGCAAGGGGGCGGTACAAACGACCGTGATGGTGTGCTCCTGGAAGTGCTGCTTCAGCTTCTTGGCGGCAAGGTACACGCCGTAGCACATCTTCAGGTAGTGGGGGTAGTTCTGCTTGTGTCGTGGAATCATCACGGCAGATGTCCTAGTGTGAGGACTTAGTCGTGGAGCCATTGCAATGAGGTTAGCTTAAAGGGGTTAATCAGGACAAAGGACACAGGGAGTTTATACTGGTTCGGCCCCTTGCGGTGAAGGTGAAAGCCTAATCCAGTTTGAGGTGGTATTGCTAGGGTTTCGATGACCAGGGAGCGAATACGCTTAACCTGGCTCTCGATCTGTTGTCCCTCATCCCTAAACTGCCGCCGGGTCGTCCCTTTATATACACAGGTTGACGCCCGGCGGTTCACAGAATCCCGGCCGGCTCATAAACGTGTCCGACTCGGTATCCCCTCTTTCCTATCTTACATTACAAGTCATATACTTATGGTAGTTTACATCTATGGGCCCTAACTCGCCTTTGGGCTTTGGGCCTTCTTATTAAGTCTCCTTCGTAAGTCGCCATCTTCTATGTCTTCATGGGCTTCAATACAGGTAAATCACTATGAGCATAACCCGGCCCCTCCTGGGCGGTTTATACTCAATAGTTATATCCCCAACATTAGGCCCCAGGTTGATTTGAACTTGTTCATGTCAATCTTCAACACTTAGGAAAATTCCTTCTTCATTACCTTTGCAAAAATTTGTAACTCGCCGTGACGTCATCTTCTGAGATCATGATAACCCGCCATGACGTCACCTGTCATTAATTTTATAAACATCAAGAAATCATGTATGCATCTCTTTTTTAATGAACCTTCGAAAATCGAGGCGTCAGTCCTGTCACATATCCAATTTGGAGCTCCTCGATTCCCGCGCATGCCACTTATCCATTCACCTTATAAATAGGGCCAGGGGTCCTTTTCACTTTCCCCCCTTGGCTCCTCGTCTCTGTCTTCCACCTCGCATCGCCTCAGCGCCCGAGCTCCGCCGCCGTCGTCGACCTTTGCCACTGCCTCAACAACGGCCGCTGCATCAACCTGAATCGACCAGAGTTCATCCGCGCGCCTCCGCTACTCAACAGTTCTGGTGAGTCCTCTTCCTTCCTTTTCCCCTAGATCCCATTAGGGTTTTCATGAGTTCATCGGTGTTCATCCTCGTTCTTCGCTGTAGCTTGTAATTTTTGATTCAAACTTGGCACTCCTCCTATGCGGCGGTGGTCGTGGCACTTACTTTTGCTTATTAGAACATCTCCCTTTGCATAAGAAATCCAATCTGAATACATGAACTGCTCAGGTACTGAAACTTTTTAGGTCTAGATTTTTCCATTATCTGAACTGCCGTAGATCCACAATTATAGCATTAATCTGTGAAACCTATTTTTCCAACACTTAGCCATTTTCCAACTTCAGATCTATACTTTCAATATCCGTGTAGGCGGTTTATCCTCAGAAAATAATAACCTGCCAGGTACCATTAGTCCCCTCTTAAACCGCCAAGTGCTCGTCTTTGTGATTTGATAACGTCACAGTCCGGTTTAACATTTATGCATGCTTCAACACTTTCTGCCTGTTAAACATGAACCTTAAACCAGCACAAATCTTTTCCAGGTTATCGTATAAATGGCCAAATCCTTTTATTCCTGTAACTGGGTTCAATCCCGGGTTACAGAAGAAGAACTGAACGGGTGTGTTGCAACCGGCGCTTTAGCGAAAAAGGGAGACATCCACTGGAGAGCCCCCGGTCCAGAAAATCCTCCTGAGCCCAAGGATGGGGAAGTGATCGTTTTTGTTGATCATCTGAGTCGAGGGTTCAGCCCTCCCGGATCAAAAAATTTCCGTGATGTACTTCACTTCTTCCAACTTCACCCTCAAGATATTGGGCCTAACTCCGTGTCCAATATTTGCAATTTTCAAGTGTTTTGTGAAGCCTACCTGCAAGAAGAGCCCACAGTCGACCTGTTCAGAGATTTCTTCTATTTAAACCACCGTACCGAATTTACGGATGGGCCCAATACTGAACTTGGCAGGGTTTCAATTCAGAAGAGAAAAGACGTCAGCTTCCCTCACGCTAGGCATCATAGCCATACCAAAGATTGGAATCAAACTTGGTTCTATTGCCAAGATACATCTCCAGCTGGCGAGAATCCTCTGCCGGGTTACCGTGCTCACCGGCTTACCGATGCACATCCATTCCCCCAAAGACTCAATGCAAAGGAATGGTCCAAATATGCACCACAGCTTTCAAAGCTCAGAGCCTTTATGGCAAACGGTTTGACAGGCATTGATTTTGTCCGTTGCTGGGTATCTTGGAGCATTTTGCCTTTAAGCCGTCGCCCCGGTTTAATGTGTGAGTACACAGGGGATGTGAAAGACCCTCAACGCCACACTGATATTCAGCTGAATGATACTGAAATTACTGAATCTGTCGAGAAGATGTTGGATGAACCGGTGACCGACTGTAGCAAAACAGGACTTAGTCATTTCTGTGCTTCAAATAAACCGCCAGCTGTAAGAATTGCCCCACTCCTGCTTTAATCCATATTCTTAATACTCCTTTATGATCTTTTCAATCTCTAAACAGGGTGATGATCCGTTCTGGAAGAAGAAACCGCAGGATAAACTGGCCAAAACACTTCGTGTCAAGACCAAGGTCAACAAGAAGCCCGCTATGAAGAAAAACACCGAGCCTACCGAGTTAAACATTGACGATGATAATCCGGAGTCAGAGGTAGAACTTGATTCACTTGGCTCTATTTTCATACATCTCATTGACGATGATTTTTATCAGGACAATGCAGAAGCTAGCCGCACAAATGACGTAGAGGTAACTATTCTCTCATCCGGTTCAGAACCTCTGCCCACACAGAAAACCCAACAAGCAAGCCGGAAAGTAAGATTTTCTCACCCCCTAGCTTACTTGGATCCAAACTTTCTTTTGAAGAAGCAGCAACACGAAGCTCGCCGCACAACCCGGCCTAGTGGCCATGTGGTCACTTCTTCTGGTTTACCGAACTCGCCAGTTCGTAAACGCCGCCGAGAGGTCTCTTCTATTTCTGACACATCTTATCCCAAGGCGGGTTATTTCCGACAACCTCTTAATCCGTCTGATTCAAACTACCAGGGAACTTCCCATTCATCCTCTGGCGAGTCCACAGGGACACAAATCCCAACCCTCAAAATTGTTCCTGGGTGAGCATTTTTAACTAACCCCTTATAACTTATGCTTGATCATTATACTAACCTGTTATTTGCGTCTCTGTCAGAGCCAAGGCCAGACCCAGTAAAAAGGCCAAATTGAACAAACCGGCTGATGACAGCGCTCCAACTGATCCGGAAAAGAACCCGGAACAGTTTGAACCAAATACTGAAGCTATTCTTGATTATCCGCCACCGCAAGATCATGAAACCTTTGTTGAACAGATGGAAATTGATCCGATGGGGCATGCTGATAACCCGCCAAGCCCAACTAAGGCTGCTGATGATAAAGCCGACGATGTTGTAGTTACTGGTGTCGGGTGTACAGCCCCAGGCAACCCCATTGCTCTGTCAAAACATAGTGCCAAAGAAGAATTTTCTGCTATTGACAAGGGCAAGTGGAAGGTGGACTTGGAAAGCTATGCCCACCTCAGCGCCCAAGATATTCATTCTGGGTTTTTTAACCATTTGCACACAAGCCGTGATTATGAAGCCGGTTTGCTGAACATGATGAAGGAGCAATATGAGGTAAATGTTGTTAACTCTGCATAAATATTCTTCCCTTAGCCGCCAAGTTTACTGGACATAAAAGAATAGAATGTTCTACAAACTTTCAAGAACCATATAGATCAACTCCACTAGCCCGCAAGGGCCGGTTTATAATGCCAATATGAACCAGGACTTTAGAATAATAACTCTTCAATTTCGCCTGTGTAGCCCCCAAGGGTCGACTTAACAAATATGTTAAGTTGAGACTAATTATGCTGTAAGGCTCAAAATTCTTACTTAGGACCTTTATAATCTGGTTGACCATCAAGATGATAGTTGTTATGTGCTTGGGACTTGTAATTTTTTTTTGATAAGAAGCAATAGACATTAGCCCCCAAGTGGCAAGTATATTACTTGTTATGTGTTTGGGACTTTGAATATGCACTGCTATCTAATTAATTACATGTCTCTTGCAGGCTGATCTTAACAAGAAGGAATCTCAAATCGCCGACCTTCAAGAAAATATCAAGTCACAACAAGCCGAGACCTCCAAAGCCAAGGAAGAACTGACCAGTGCCTTAACAGCAATGGAAAAACTGAAGGAGAGCTTTAAGAACGAGCGGGCAGGTTGGGATGCAGAAAAGTCAACTCTGCTGAAGAGGGCTCAGGATGCTGAGGCTGCCCTTAATCCGGTAGCTGAGGAGCTGACTGGCTTGAAACAACAAATAAATGCCATGACCGCTGCCGTATTTGGTAAATAACTTCTTCATAAGCTTTGAACATGTATTATGTAAGAGACTGCCGGTTTACCGATGTTTTTGAAGATGCAGGAACTCGCATTGCTCATCTTGGCTTAGATATGCGGCAAAAACTGAAAGCCGCCTATACACTTATAGAGCAATTATATACCGGCGTACAACGGGTTATCTGCACAGCTTCCCATAATAAACCACCCCCAACCTTGATCAAGGAGACGTTGGAAAGGCTGGCGATGATGCCTGCACGGTTTGAAGAGCTAAAGAAGTCAGCTGCCAGGGCGGGTGCTCTTACTGCACTGACTCGGGCCAAAGCTTGGATATCTGATCTTGATCCGGCCGATGTGGGAATAGCCTACCCGAGCATAAAGGAGGACGGGTCAGAGTTTAATAACGATGACCTCAGAGCCTTGACGAGGGAAATGCGCCCATTGGCTAGCCAATTGGCTGAAGAAACCGATCTTTCACATTATCAGTCGATTTATGATGCCAACAACAAGAGAGTTAACACGCCAACTTATGATGCTCCAAACCTTATTCCTCCAATCCGTAAGCATACCTATGCCCCTGATGTTGACCCCTCCACACTTATAAGTGATGAAGCTGTATTCAAGGCCTTAACTGGGATTGATTGGACCACCATTGACTTCCAGCCACTAGGTAGAGAGGAGGAAGATGAACCAGCGCTGGACGATCCGCCACCTTCAAGTCAGCCAGGCCAGGACTCGTAAGCCGGGGGCCAATTTAGCAGCTGCTTTCTTTAAGACTTGTTAAAAAAAATATTCTTTTGGGCACCAAATGCCTTTTAATAGGCTAGCTTAAACTCTTGTTCTGCTATGCCATCGTGCATATTTACTTTGCATGACACTGCTAATCCACCATGTTAAGATATGCCACTTATGCTTATAATATTAACAATGTGGAATCTGCTCCTGCATGCAATGGATTAAAAGTGTCCTGGCGGTTTACCGCTGGATGGGTCATAACGCCCAATATAAAACCATGGAAACTATCATAGCTTATACCCAAGGCTGGACTTTCAGAATAACCAAATTTGAAATATATCATACCTGTGATATTTGATCACACTGTTGGTTTACCGAACCGGTGTAGTAAGGGGGAGAACCCAAACTTTGAGCACTGATAATTATCATAGATTGCTTGGCTTATGAACAAAACCAGGCCGGGTTAATAAACACCGGATATTATCTTATCTCATACTGGCGACTTACAGTCAAAAGCCAGGTCGGGTTAATAAACACCGGATGAATTATGATCATAAAGCATTATAAGCCTCATCAAATAAACCTCAAAAACTGTGGAATAAAACAAACGAAAAAACGAGGCATTTCATGGGCTGCCAGGCCAAAAATCGAGTGCTTTCACGGGCCGCATAGCCACTGAGTTATACCTATATACAAACCTTATAAGATGGACCTCACATAACCAATCGTCGTTTTAACTTTGACAAGTTCAGGGTCCGTATAAAATTGACTTGTCAAACGTTCGGCGGGTCATTCCAGGTATACCTGGGCGGAGTGGCTTACTTAAAAAGGCAGGATAACCTGGGGTTTTAGGTGAATACACCTGGCTTCCAAGCCTGGCTTTTAAGCCTATTACAAGGGTTATACAAACTCTTTGTTCTTTAGAATCAAGGAGCCCCCAAGTAATATTTTTGAGCTGTGCTCAAGGGGCACCTATGTTTGAGCTGTGATTTTGCAACAGACTCTCTTTGGTACCTTTAACCTGGGTAGCAAGCCCCCAAGTTTTTCTTTCAGTTGGCTTATAAGCCGGTTCAAAGGGTAATCATAACTTCGCTCATAAGCCGGAAGTCCCCAAGTAACCAAAGACTCATTAAGAAAAAACGACAGAGGCCCTGCTTTAGCAGGGGTGCCGGTTTAATATATACATTGTCAAAAATATGTACATCAGAAGAGCCAATGGCTCAGGTGTAGTAAGGCCGAAGATGAGCAATATTCCACGGCCGGCGAGTCTCTTCCTCCGACGTGCATGAGTCCTTGTGGTCTCGAACATCAATAAGGTAGTATGACCCGTTGTTCAGATTCTTGCTGACCACAAAGGGTCCTTCCCAAGGTGGGGATAACTTGTGCATATAAGTCTGATCCTGGATAAGCCGGAGCACTAAGTCGCCTTCTTGAAAGGTTATGGTCTTGACCCGGCGGCTATGATAACGATGTAGATCTTGCTGGTAAATCGCCGAACGAGCCGCTGCGAGATCACGCGCCTCGTCTAACAGGTCAAGTGCATCCTGACGTGCCTTTTCATTATCAGCTTCAACATAAGCCGCCACCCGGGGTGAGTCGTGACGGATGTCACTGGGGAGAACCGCCTCTGCTCCATAAACCATGAAAAAAGGCCTGTAACCCGTAGATCTGTTGGGCGTTGTGTTGATGCTCCATAGCACCGAGGGTAACTCCTCTACCCAACAACCCGGCGTCCTCTGTAAGGGAACCATAAGCCGGGGCTTGATGCCTCTCAGGATCTCTTGATTGGCTCTCTCAGCTTGACCATTAGATTGGGGGTGAGCCACCGACGATACATCAAGCCGGATATGCTCACGTTGACAAAATTCTTTCATAGCACCCTTGGAGAGATTAGTGCCATTGTCTGTTACAATGCTGTGTGGAAAGCCAAAACAGAAGATCACCTTCTTCATGAATTGAACCGCCGTTGCTGCATCACACTTACTGACTGGCTCTGCCTCTACCCACTTAGTGAATTTATCAACCGCCACCAAGAGGTGGGTCTTCTTATCATTGGACCTCTTAAAAGGTCCAACCATATCAAGCCCCCAAACTGCAAACGGCCAAGTGATTGGAATCATTCTCAACTCCTGAGCCGGAACATGAGCTCGACGTGAAAACTTCTGACAACCGTCACATTTTTTGACCAAGTCCTCAGCATCAGCATGAGCCGTCAGCCAATAAAAAGCGTGACGAAAAGCCTTGGCTACAAGAGATTTAGAGCCGGCGTGATGACCACAATCTCCTTCATGGATCTCACGCAGAATCTCACAGCCTTCTTCAGGAGAAACACAACGCTGAAACGCCCCGGTAACACTGCAATGGTACAGCTCTCCATTGACAATTGTCATTGACTTGGACCGCAGGGTTATTTGCCTGGCCAAGGTTTCATCCTCAGGTAACTCGCCCCGGGTCATATATGCCAAATATGGAACTGTCCAATCAGGAATAACATGAAGAGCCGCCACCAACTGAGCTTCCAGGTCAGGAATAGCCAAATCCTCCTCTGTAGGTAACTTGACCGACGGGTTATGCAAAACGTCAAGAAAGACATTAGGTGGCACCGGTTTACGTTGAGAACCCAACCGGCTTAAGGCATCAGCCGCTTCATTTTTCCTCTGATCAACATGCTCAACTTGATAACCCTTGAAGTGACCAGCAATAACATCCACCTCTCGTCGATAAGCCGCCATGAGGGGATCCTTAGAATCCCAAGTACCAGAGACTTGTTGAGCCACCAAATCTGAGTCACCAAAGCACCTTACCTGGCTTAAGTTCATCTCCTTAGCCATCCGAAGACCGTGGAGCAAGGCCTCATATTCAGCTGCATTGTTAGTACAAGGGAACATCAAACGGAGAACATAACAAAATTTATCACCTCGAGGGGAAGCAAGCACAACTCCAGCCCCCGAGCCCTCCAATTGCCTGGACCCATAAAAGTGAATAGTCCAATACGTGTTATCTGGTTTTTCCTTAGGCATCTGCAGCTCTGTCCAGTCATTGATGAAATCCACCAGTGCTTGAGACTTGTTGGCCGTGCGAGGCGTATACTTCAAACCATGAGGCCCAAGTTCAATGGCCCATTTGGCAACCCGGCCTGTTGCTTCCCTGTTTTGTATGATATCTCCTAAAGGAGCAGAGCTAACCACAGTAATGGGGTGACCCTGAAAATATTGCTTGAGCTTCCGGCTTGCCATGAAAACCCCATATACAAGCTTCTGCCAATGTGGGTATCTCTGCTTGGACTCAATAAGCACTTCGCTGATATAATAAACCGGCCGTTGAACCGGATGTTCCTTGCCTGCCTCTTTCCTTTCAACCACAATAGCCACACTGACAGCCCGGCTATTAGCAGCCACATATAACAACAGCGGCTCCTTATCAACGGGCGCAGCTAGGACCGGCGGCTCAGCCAGCTGCTTCTTAAGCGCCTCAAATGCCTCATTAGCAGCGTCACTCCAGACGAAGTCATCTGTCTTTTTCATCATCTGATACAAAGGGATGGCCTTCTCACCGAGGCGGCTTATGAACCGGCTTAGCGCCGCAATACGACCCGCCAGACGTTGAACATCATTGATACATGCCGGTTTAGCCAGAGAAGTAACGGCTTTGATCTTCTCCGGATTAGCTTCAATGCCCCTGTTAGACACCAGAAAGCCCAAAAGCTTGCCCGCCGGCACACCAAAAACACACTTGGCCGGATTAAGCATCATCTTATAAACTCGGAGATTATCAAAGGTTTCCTTAAAGTCGTCTATCAATGTCTCCTTCTTTCTGGATTTCACCACAATATCATCCACATAAGCATGAACATTGCGTCCAATCTGATTATGAAGACAATTCTGCACACATCGCTGGTAAGTCGCCTGGGCACTCTTGAGCCCAAAAGGCATAGACACATAGCAGAAGGCTCCAAAGGGAGTTATGAAAGTTGTCTTCTCCTGGTCCTTAACTGCCATCTTGATCTGATGATAACCAGAATAAGCATCCAAAAAACTCAAACGCTCACAACCCGCCGTAGCATCAATAATCTGATCAATACGAGGGAGAGCAAAAGGATCAGCCGGACAAGCCTTGTTTAAATCCGTGTAGTCCACACACATGCGCCAAGTGCTGTTCTTCTTAAGTACCAGCACCGGGTTAGCCAACCACTCAGGATGAAAAACTTCAACAATAAACCCAGCTACCAAGAGCCGGGCTACCTCCTCACCAATGGCCTTACGCCTTTCTTCATTGAAACGATGAAGAAACTGCTTGACCGGTTTAAACTTGGGATCAATATTAAGAGTGTGCTCAGCGAGTTCCCTCGGTACACCTGGCATGTCAGAAGGTTTGCATGCAAAGATGTCCCGGTTCTCACGGATGAACTCGATGAGCGTGCTTTCCTATTTTGGATCCATATTAGCACTGATGTTGAATTGCTTGGATGAATCACCAGGAACAAAATCAACCATCTTAGTGTCATCTGCCGATTTAAACTTCGAAACTGGATCATGCTCTGTAGTTGGCTTTTTCAAAGACGTCATATCCGCCGGATCAACATTGTCTTTGTAAAATTTTAACTCCTCCGTTGCACAAAACGACTCAGCATAAGCCGCATCACCCTCTTCACATTCCAAGGCTATCCTTCGGCTCCCATGTACTGTGATGGTCCCCTTGTAACCCGGCATCTTGAGCTGCAGATAAACATAACAAGGCCGTGCCATGAACTTGGCATAAGCCGGTCGTCCAAATAGAGCGTTATACGGGCTGTGAATTTTGACTACTTCAAAGGTCAATGTCTCTGACCTAGAGTCATGATCATCTCCAAAGGCAACTTCCACAGCTATCTTACCAATAGGGTACGCCGACGTACCAGGCTCCACACCATGGAAAACTGTATTCGACGGTTTAAGATTTTTATCTGTCAACCCCATGCGACGAAAAGTTTCGTAATAAAGGATATTGATGCTGCTCCCTCCGTCCATGAGTACCTTGGTAAACTTATACCCTCCAACCTGGGGTGCAACCACCAATGCTAGGTGACCCGGATTATCAACCCGGGGTGGGTGATCTTCCCGACTCCACACGATGGGCTGCTCAGACCAGCGCAAGTAACGGGGAACCGCCGGTTCAACGGCGTTCACTGCCCTTTTATGAAGCTTCTGATCCCGTTTGCATAAATTTGTGGTGAAGACGTGGTACTGCCCACTATTCAACTGCTTTGGGTTACTCTGATACCCAGATTGCTACTGCTGATTCCCCTGACCTGACTGTTGATGGTAGCCACCCTGATTGCCTTGATTGCCCTGATTACTTTGGAATCCAGAACTAGAACCGCCACCGCCATAACCCGGCCCATGAGAACCGGACCCTGAACCACCATCCGTTCCATGATTGTCTTGAAAAAGATTGGAATTTTTATACTCCTTCATGATGTAGCAACCCTTCCAGAGGTGGCCAGACGGTCTTTCACACGTCCCATGCCTTGGGCAGGGCTGATTTAGCATTTGCTCCAGATTAAAGCCTGACCCTCCGGCCCATGGGGGCGGTTTACCTTTACGACGCTGGCCATTATTCTGTGCGTTGTTGTTAGCCACAAAGTCCAAACTATTATCAGCTTTGCGCTTACCATTGCCTCCCTGATTCGCTGGATTATGCTGCTGTCCTCTGGTGCTGCTGCTCTTCTTTCCCTTTCCCGGCTTGTCATCATTAGACTCGGGGTCCTTGGTACCATCAGAGTCAGCGTACTTAACCAGAGCCGTCATCAGCTCTCCCATGTCATTGCAGTGGCGCTTGAGCCGACCCAACTTCTGCTTAAGAGGCGTAAACCGGCAATTCTTCTCCAATATTATGACCACTGAACCGGCATTGACGCGATCCGATGAATATAAGATGGTCGAAACCCGGCGCACCCAATGGGTTGTGGACTCACCCTCTTCTTGGACACAGGCATCCAGATCCACAATCGACATAGGCTGCTTGCAGGTACCTTTGAAATTCTGGATAAACCGGGCCTTTAACTTGGCCCATGGCCCAATGGAGTTGGCAGGGAGCCCCTTCAACCAAGTGCGAGCCGTTCCATCAAACATCAGGGGGAAATATTTAGCACATGCCGCATCGCTAACATCTAGCAATTCCATGGCCATCTCATAACTCTCGATCCATGCTTCAGGAGGTAAATCGGCTGTATAGTTAGGCACCTTGCGAGGGCCCTTAAAATCCTTGGGCAGACGCTCATTACGCATGGCCGGCACTAAACATGGCACGCCCAAATTCCGAAAGGTTACACCTGGCTCCTCCGAAGTTGTCGGACGAACCGGAGAAGGTTGACGGGCCGCATATTGCACCGCCAGCTCGGCCTCTCGACGTGCTCTACCTTGATCCACCACATTCTGAGCATCAGCACCACCGCCCGCCGGGTTATGTCCACGAGGCTGGTAATGGTTCCGCCCACTGCTTGACACATCTGGTTCGTCAATATGCCTACTATAACTCCGGCTTGGGCGAGCGGTGGAATGAATCCGGCTTCGATTGTAAGAATAAGCCTGCTGCTGAACCAATGCTGTCTGAAGGAGCTCTCTAGCCCTCCGCATCTCAACCGCCGTTGGAGACTCGCCTTCAACTGGGATAGCTGCCAATCGTGATGCTGCAGCGATCATGTTATCCAAAGGGTTAGAGTAATGACCCGGTGGTGTTGGCATGTGTTGCGGCGGGATATTGTTCTGACGAGGCGGATCCGTGGTGCGCGGCTGAACCGGCACTCCCGTCCCAGGCGCTTCAACCCGGTCCGCCACTGGCTGGTTACTGGTTCCTGCTCCTGGCGTGTTAAAGAGGTTCCTCGCCTCGTAAACCGGTGGCAGGCGACATTAATGCCTCCTCCTCATGACTTCGTTTGAAGCGTTCTGATCTAGCATGAGCCAGTAAGACTCCGACAGAATCCGCTGCACCTGAGCATCCAACGTAACCCGCTCCGCAGCCATCCTGGCATCTTCAGCTGCCAGGTCTTCCTTAGCTTGAGCTATATGATCTCGCAATTTCACGACTTCGGCGTTAGGCTGATCTTGATCATCCGGGTTAACCTCCGTCATCAGCATTGTTGTCAAGGCGTCTAGTAAACCAGACAAGACTTGAGCCGGTGGGCGTGCAGGCCCTACTGCCCCGGCTGCCGTCACCGCTGCTGACCCGGAAATCAATGCCGCTGCAGTTGAAGAGTGCTACACTGGCTGCGTACTGGCCATGAAGATTGCAACCCAGTTCGGCGGCTCATAGGGGTACGGAATAGTATCGCCATCGGAACAGCCCCCAAGCCGACCATCTTGC
The DNA here is from genome assembly GCA_011799875.1 of Thinopyrum elongatum. Taxonomy (NCBI): domain Eukaryota; kingdom Viridiplantae; phylum Streptophyta; class Magnoliopsida; order Poales; family Poaceae; genus Thinopyrum; species Thinopyrum elongatum. The sequence goes on from CM022298.1 coordinate 655,682,633, forward strand.
AGTTGGTAGAATGACTCGGTTTCACCGGTGGATGACTCATCATCAGAATAGACAACTGTCTCACTTTCAGATACCGATTTATCCCCAGATTCCGCACCATTGATGAATCCCACGAAGGCACGACTCATGGCGGGCTGAACTCGGGCGGGTTTTGCACGCTGAGCCGTCTCGATGATGTCGGTGCAGGTGTCCGGCTCAGGGCACGGTTCGCCGATCTTGCCAATGAAGACGTGAATTCCACCGAAGGGGACCCAGTACCCGTACTCAATTGAGCCGGCCTCGGGGCCCCAGCCTTCGTCGTTGGTGTAGAGCTTGCCATGATGACTCTTGGTCATCCGGCCCACAGCGTATCCCTTGATCCCTTCGAAGTTGCCCTTCAAGAACTCAAAACCACCGTGCGCTGGCCCCACGGTGGGCGCCAACTGTCGTGGAATCGTCACGGCAGATGTCCTTGTGTGAGGACTTAGTCGTGGAGCCATCGCAATGAGGTTAGCTTAAAGGGGTTAATCAGGACAAAGGACAGGGGGAGTTTATACTGGTTCGGCCACTTGCGGTGAAGGTGAAAGCCTAATCCAGTTTGAGGTGGTATTGCTAGGGTTTCAATGACCAGGGAGCAAATACGCTTAACCTGGCTCTCAATCTGTTGCCCCTTGTCCCTAAACCGCCGCCGGGTAGTCCCTTTATATACACAGGTTGACGCCCGGCGGTTCACAGAATCCCGGCCGGCTCATAAACGTGTCCGGCTCGGTATCCCCTCTTTCCTATCTTACAATACAAGTCATATACTTATGGCGGTTTACATCTATGGGCCCTAACTCGCCTTTGGGCTTTGGGCCTTCTTATTAAGTCTCCTTCATAAGTCGCCGTCTTCTATGTCTTCATGGGCTTCAATACAGGTAAATCACTATGAGCATAACCCGGCCCCTCCTGGGCGGTTTGTACTCAATAGTTATATCCCCAACAGCTTGGAGGCGGACAACACCTCGCTCAGGTAGTAGACCGGCCTCTGGACCGGCTGTGCCCTGCCGGCTTCTGGGCATTCGACAACAATATCCATGCTGACGACCCGGTTGGTGGCGGTGATGTAGAGGAGCATCGGCTCTTTAGCAGTCGGAGCGGCCAGAACAGGCGGCGTGGACAACATCCGCTTGAGCTGGAGGAACACCTCGTCTGCCTAGTCAGTCCACTCGAAGCATGTGGTCTTCTTCATCAGTTGGTACAGAGGGAGGGCCTTCTCGCCCAGCCGGCTGACGAACCGGCTGAGAGATGCTAGGCACCCGGTGAACTTCTGGACGTCCCGCAGTCGGGTCGGTCTCTTCATCCACTCAATGGCCTTGATCTTTATGGGGTTGCACTCTATCCCACCCTCAGAAACAAGGAAGCCAAGGAGCTGGCCGACTGGTACTCCGAAGACGCACTTCTCCGGGTTGAGCTTGATCTGAAAACGACACAGGTTGGCAAAGGTCTCCTTGAGATCCTCCAAAAGGGTACCGCGCTTCTCCGTCTTCACCACTATGTCATCCACATAGACATGGGCGTTTCTGCCGAGTTGCTTCAAAAGGCACTTCTACATGCAGCACTAAAAGGTGGCGCCGGCATTCCTCAAGGCGAAAGTCATGGTGATGTAGCAGAAGGCGCAGAAAGGGGTGATGAAGGCGGTCTTCCGTCGATCGGCCGGGTCCAGCTTGATCTGGTGGTAGCCAGAGTAGGCGTCCAAAAAGGACAAAAGCTCGCAGCCGACCGTGGAGTCGATCACTTGATCAATCCGGGGCAAGGCAAACGGATCCTTGGGGCAGGCTTTGTTGGGGCTTGTGTAGTCGATACACATGCGCCACTTGTTGTTTTTCTTCAAAACGAGGACTGGGTTGGCAAGCCAGTCTGGGTAGAACACTTCCATGATGAAGCCGGTTGCCAGAAGCCGGGCGATTTCTTCACCAAAGATCCTTCTCTTCTCTTCTGATAGGCGGCAGAGGGGTTGCTTGACTGGCTTAGCATCCGGCCGCACATGTAGCTTGTGCTCGGCGAATTCCTTCGGAACACCCGGCATGTCCTTGGGGGACCATGCAAAGATGTCCCGATTCTCACAGAGGAAGTCGATGAGCTCGCTTTCCTATTTGCTGTCGAGGTTAGCCCCCACGAAGGCGTACTTCTCTGGGTGCACCGGGTCCAAGTTGATCTTCTTGGTTTCCTTGGCCGGCTGGAAGGAGCCCTCGGCCTCAACCTCCTTGGGGTCAGATGGCATGGCCGGCTGCTCGCTGGCCATGGCCACAGCCCGGTCAAGGAGGCGCTTCTCTTCAGCGATGATGAGGGACTCGGCCAGCCGGGAGCTGGCTGCGGCGCACGTGAGCGACTTCTTGTAGTCGCCGGCAATGGTGATGATGCCCTTGGGACCCGGCATCTTCATCTTCAGGTACGCGTAATGCGGAACCACCATGAATTTGGCTAGTGCAGACCGGCCCAAGAGCGCGTGGTAGGGGTTGTTCAAGTCGACCACCTCGAACCAGATAGGCTCGCGGCGGAAGTGGGTCTTGTCGCCGAACAGGACATCGATCTTGATCTTGCCGATTAGAGAGCAGGAAGGGATAATGCCATGGAACACGGTCCAGCTGGGCTGGAGTTGCTTCTCCTTGATACCCAGCTTTTCCATGGTGTCGCGGTAGAGGATGTTGATGCTGCTGCCACCGTCTATCAGGACTCGGGAGAAGCGGCACGCCCGCCTCTCTGTTGAGAAGGTGGAGTCCAGCACCATGGCATAAGCACCCGGCGAAGGCATCACAGTCGGATGGTCGTCATGGCTCCAGGTGATGGGGCTCTTAGACAAGTGCATGAATTGGGGGACTTCTGGAATGACAGTGTTCACCTCGTGGTGTTGCTGACGCCGACTATGCTTGTCGTCGGCTTCACTGGTGAAGAGGACGTAAGTGGCGTTCTCGTTGGGGAATTCATCTTGGAGCATGCCGACAGGGTGGGCCGGCTGCTGAGGAGCCGGGGCCGCCGGGCCGGCCGGCGGAGGCGGCAAACCCTCACCCTTAGTGATTCGGGTGAGCCAGCTGCACTACCGGGTCGTATGGTTGGACAGCTTCGCGCCGCTGTGGAACTTGCACAGGTCATCGAGGGCCTGCTCGAAGGAGAAGGCAGGCAGCCAGGCACCCTTGCCGCCCCGCTGACGCTTGGGGCCGGGTTGCCCGGCCGGCTGCTGATCCTCGACGGTGGCCACCTACCAGCTGTTGGAAGCCAGCTGCTGGGCCTTGTGCTTGTTGTCATTCGGCTGTTGGCGCCGGTTGGAGTCACCAGCCGGTGCCTGAGAAGCCAGCGGGATCACCTTCCCGGACGCGTCAACCCGGATCTCCGACTTCATGGAGGAGTCGGCCGTGGCGTACATGTCTGCCACAACCAGGAGCTCGTCCAAGGTAGCCGGCTCATCACACAGAAGCTTGTGCTTGAGCAGGGTGCCCTCTCTGCACCCGGCAGTGAAGTACTCGATAGCCTGCACCTCGTGCACCCCTTCGTAGGAGTTGCGCAACTCGGCCCAGTGCGTCAAGTAGTTGCGAGTGGACTCGTCTGGCCCCTGAACGCACATGGAGAGCTGGCGAGGCTTGGGAGGCCGCTTGTAGGTGCTGTTGAAGTTGCGTACAAAGACTTCGCTGAAGTCCAGCCAACTATTGATGCTGTTGGCCTTGAGGCTATTCAGCCATGTCCGGGTTGTGCCCTGCAGCATGAGCGGAACATACTTCACGGCAATGCGCTTGTTACCGTTTGCTATAATGACGGTTGTGGCGTAGTCGGTCAGCCAATCTTCCGGCTTCACGGCGCCGGTGTACTTGGGAGTGTCGCGAGGGAGCGAGAACCCTTTGGGGAAGGGCTCGTCGTGGATGCGGGGGCCAAAGCAGGCCAGGCCGACTGTTTCCTCCTTCTCCACTGCCAGGGACCAAGCCAGCCGCTCGATCCGATGATGAGCGTCTTTCTCACCGACTGCTTTGTGGGGGCCTAGCCGACCCCCCAGAGTCGGCTGGTCAACCGGCGCCGGAGAAGCCCGCCTCTCCCTGCGGGGAGGAGGAGGACATTCATCCTGCTGGCGTCGGCCCTCTGCTCTTGGAGGAACTTGTCGGCTGTTCGCAACCGTCACGTGGGAGCGCCGGCTGCGGCTAGCAGCCGGCTCCGGGTTTCGCTGGCCGCGGCCGCCGCCACTTGGGGACCGGGAGGTCGCTCCATTCTCGCGGCGGGGTGGAGGGCTTCTCTCCGGGAGCTCAGCCTACTTGCCGGCTCCCACCACGCGGTTGCACGTGTCTTGCTACGTATTCGCATCGTTGAGGAGCTCCTGAAGGTGTTCTAGCTGGCTGCGCCGTTCGTCGCCCTCCAGGTTCTCGAGTTCTTCTGCCGCCGCCTGTGCGGCGCGCAGGTTCTGCACGGGGGTATCGTAGATCGGACGCCCTACTCCCAGCATGCTGGTGATGGCCACGCTGCGTTGCTGGACGGCGCCAACCCGGCTGGGCTCGGCCGCAGCCGGCATGCCGCCAGCTATGCGGTCGATCTCGCGCTGGTTGGCCTCAGCGCGGTGCTTCATGGCCGCCATCTTGGTACCGCTATCGAGGAGCTTGACGTGGATTTCTTCTAGCGCCGCCGCGTCGGCGTTGGCTCCGATGGGAGCCGCCAGGTCCTGCATTGCTGCTCGCAATGGGTCCTGGACGGCCCCGCCAGAGTCCTGGCTGTTGCCAGTGACCATCACCTCCACAAAGACGTCGCGTCGAGCGCGCCGGCAGAGGCGACGCTAGAGACGGGAGGGAGCGGGTCGTCGATTACCACCATGTCGCCAAGGAACCCGTCGGTGGCGTCTGCGTCAGAGAGGCTGAGCTTCCCGAAGAGGTTGGCAAGGCAGCTCATAGGGCAAACAGCTCCCATGTCAGGCGATGCGCTGGTGCAAGCACAAGCGAACGTATCGGGCTGGCTGATCAGGCCGGCCGCGACGTGCTCGCCGGAGAGTAAGGCGGTTCCCATCCAGAACGTGTCTCTGGCCGACGCCGCGAATGGCCCCACAGTGGGTGCCAACTGTCGTGGTAATCTCACGTCAGATGCCAGGGGGTGGCTCATCATGGGTGGAGCCAAGAGGACGTCGTCGGGCCCTGCAAGCGGGAGTGAGCACGAGCTCGATCGCACACGAGACGTACCCAGGTTCGGGGCTCTCCAGAGAGATAACACCCCTAGTCCTGCTCTGCGGGGTCTCCGCATGATGACTATGATCAAAGAGTGTACAAGGTTGCTCCTAGAGTTTTGTTGCTAGAGGAGGAAGAAGGGTACGACTTTCCCTCTTCTCCTAGCTATGGTGAGAGTGTGTGTGGAATGGGAGCTGAACCCTATGCATGGGTGAACCCTGGGGGGTTTTATAGGCCAACCCCCCAGGGGTACAATGGTAATACAGCCGGGTGTAGGACCCGGACGTCAGTGTCTAAGGTCGCCGGGTTCTCCGCCGGCTGCTGGGGCCCGCCCATTGAGGGCCCCGCCGGCTACTGAGAATCCGGCCGACAGGTAGGGCCCGCCGCCTGCGGGCCACGCTGATTGCCTTTCGCTGTAGATCTGTCCTTGATGATGGAGGCCGTGCCACGAGTCGTATGGCTACAATCCCACGTCAAGCGGGTAGGTGGCCGCTTGGTCAGCGCACACTATAGCCACGCTCCGTCTTGTCGTAGTGGGTGAGCAGAGACTCTGATGGGAAGGAGGGGCCGGCTGCTGGAAGCCGGCCCGCCCCCGAGGCCGCCTTTGAGGGATGCGCCATCTTCTGGAAGCCTGTGGGCCATGCTAATTGCCTTCTGTCGTAGCACGGTCCTTGCTGATGAGGGCCGCGTCATGAGTCGCATGGCTACAGTCCCGCGCCAGGTGGATAGGTGGCCATTGGGTCAGCTTGTACTGTAGCCACGCTCCTCCGGGGTTCAGGGGAGCAGGCGGCACCGTTGCCACGCCCCATCCCGTCGTAGTAGGTGAGTGCGGACTCCAAGGGGAAGGAGGGGCCGGCTGTTGGAAGCCGGCCCGCCCCCAAAGCCGCCTTCTATGGGTGCGCCATCTTCTGGAAGCCGGCCCGCGTGGCCAGTTGGCATGAGGGGCTTCGCCAGACCCGATGTCTTGAAAAGTTATTGGGTCCGAATGAGGCTACCCGGGGTCCATCCCCCCGACACGTACGTAGCATTGTCACGAACGTGTACGTACATACTGGTCGAACGGTCTCTATGCAACGATGAACCGTGGGTGAGCAAGCAGCGGCACGTGTAGTAGTAGAGCCCCCGACGTAGCAGTTCAGGTAGTCCCTTCTAAACCGTGTACACGTACGTACAGCCACATGCCAAAAAATACGGCCACGTACGTACATATGGGCGGGGTCTCGAACGCCTACTCGCGCATACGTATGGCCAGGGCTTGTGTACATGGAGAGGCAACGGACGGCAGCAACGGCGTCCTGTTCATCGGGCAGCCAACCGGCTGGGTCAGAATGGAGAAATAGCGTCCTGTTCATCAGGAGGCAACAGAATGGGTCAAATGCATCCTGTTCAACGGGAGCCAGCCGGCTTGGACGGAACAGCCGAAACGGGGTATGGCGTACTGCAGTACGGAGGAAATGGCCTTTTGTTCGACCAGCTATGGTCGAAACGGGGGTCCTGTTCATCGGGAGGGGTGTGCTGTACCGCAAAACGGAGGAAACGGACTTGTGTTGGAGTGCTACGGTCGAAACGGGGGTCCTGTTCATCGGGAGGGGTGTGGCATACCGCAAAATGGAGGAAACAGACTTGTGTTGGAGCGCTACGGTCGAAACGGGGGTTCTGTTCATCGGAGGGGTGTGGCGTACCGCAAAACAGGACTCCACGGGGCTACTATTCACCCACCGTCGACTTCCTTCAGCCTCCACCTGCACTGTTCATCCACCGCGTCTTCCTCCTGCCTCCACCAGCTACTTTTCATCCACGGGCTACTGTTCATCCAGCCCTCCACCTGCTACTGTTCAACCAGCCCTCCACGGGGGTCCTGTTCATCCACCCCCAACCAGCTCGGCTGTGGCGGCCTCCTCTCGGGGTCCTGTTCATCCAGCGGCAACGGCCTACTACTACTACTACCACGGGGTGCTGTTCATCCAACCCCCACCGGGAACTATTCATCCAACCCCAATCACGTACGTCTTGACTTGTTCAACCAACCCCCACATTCACTATTCATCAAGAGGCAGCAGGTTCGGTCGGCTTTAGTTTGCAGCAGTAGCGAAGGAATCCCTCGATCGGGTTCAGTTAACAGCCAGGGATCGATCAATCGCTCGGGTTCAGTAACATAGCTAGTGTAATCGCTCGGGTTCAGTAAGCAAACGCCTCGCTCGGGTTCAGTTAGAGCCCAACGCCTCGCACACATGCGCGTACGTATACGAGAGAAAACGCGCAAACCTCCGTGCATCGCTCGGCCCCGACCACCCACTGTAACCGGGAACTCCCCGAAATTTTCCTCGCCCTCGCTTCTACCATGTTTTTTTCCATCATGGACGGCCCAAAGAATGTCATGTAGGTGCGTCTCTAGCCCGCCCAGGACGAAAAGCCCATTTTCTGTCATGATTTTTTGTCATAGAAGTAGGAGCCCACCACATCTATGATGATACCGGGTTTTGTCATAATTACCATCATAGAAGTGTCATAAGCATGACAGAAAAAAATTCGTTCGGCCCAAAATGTCACGGATGTGTCTTTTTTTTGTAGTGAGATCTCATCTACATCATGTCATTGTTCTTATTGCATTACTCCGTTTCTCCATGAACTTAATACACTAGATGCATGCTAGAGAGCGGTCGATGTGTGGAGTAATAGTAGTAGATGCAGGCAGGAGTCGGTCTACTAATCTTGGATGTGATGCCTATATAATGATCATTGCCTAGATATCGTCATAATTATTTGAGGTTCTATCAATTGCCCAACAGTAATTTGTTTACCCACTGTTGAGGATATAACTCAGAGGTGTGACCCGCCCAGGAGGGGCCGGGTTACATCGTTGGCGGCTTAACATGAAGAAGGCTTAAGTAGGTCTAAGAAGATGAAGTGTGAAGATGGCGGCTCATAGGAGTGGGCCTGGTGAAAGCCCAAGACCCGAACGTGTGAACCGCCATACGGTGACTTGTCTATTAAGATAAGGTAATTTAGAGACCGGGTTGGTCACACTGTGTGATCCGGCTCGGACTCTTGTAAGCCGCCAGGCTTCGAACTGTGTATATAAAGGCAAGACCTGGCGGCGGCTTAGGGCAAAAAACAACAAGTCCAGAACTAGGTCAAGCGTATTCGCTCCCTTGTAATCGAAACTCAAGCAATACAACTAGAAGCAGGACGTAGGCTTTTACCTCGTTGTGAGGGGCAGAACCTGGGTAAACCCTTTGTGTCCTTTGTCCCGCTCAACCCCTCCAAGCTAACCAATGTTGCGATGGCTCCACACCTAAGTCCTTTCTCTAGGACATCTGCCGTGATAAACCCACGATAGTTGGCACCCACCGTGGGGCCTGCGCACGGTGGTTTCGAGTTCTTGAAGGGAAACTTCTCAGGGATCAAAGGATACGTCGTGGGCCGGATGACCAAGAGTCGCCGCGGCAAGATCTACATCGACGATGCAGGCTAGGGCCCCGAGGCCGACTCAATTGAGTACGGGTACCGGGTCCCCTTCGGCGGAATTCACGTCTTCATTGGCAAGATCGGTGAGTCAGAGCCTGAGCCGGATCCCTGCACCGATGTCATCGAGACATCTCGGCGCGCGCAACCCGCCAGGGCTCAACCTGGTCGAAAGCACGTTTTTGTTGGCTTCGTTCATGGGGCGAGTCTCGAGGAAGGATCTTTATCTGGTGGAGAGACGGCCATCTATTCAGGTGATGAATCCTCAACTGGCGAAACCAAGTCAATCTATCAACTTCAAGACGGCGGGCTTGGGGGCTATTCCGATGGCGACAGTATTCCGGACCCCTACGAGCCGCCGAGCAGGGCCGCTATTTTTATGGCTGGTACATAGCCAGTGATATAATCATTAACTACCACGGCTATTGTCGGTGTCAAAACCGGCAGATCTCGGGTAGGGGGGCCCAAACTGTGCGTCTAAGGATCGATGGTAACAATGGACAATGGGGACACGATGTTTACCCAGGTTCAGGCCCTCTTAATGGAGGTATAACCCTACGTCCTGCTTGATTGTATTTGATGAGTATAGGGGTTACAAGAGTTGATCTACCTCGAGATCGTAATGGCTAAACCCTAGCTGTCTAGCCTATGATTATTCTGATGGCCTCTACGAACTAAACCCTACGGTTTATATACACACCGGAGGGGCCCAGGGTCGTACAAAGTCGGTTTACAGAGGAAGGAAAGAGTACATCCGGACACCAAACTTGCCATCCACGCATACAGGAGTCCCACCCGGACACGGGGGATAGTCTTCTACTTTATCTTCATGGCCCATCAGTCCGGCCCATATCGAATAGACCGGACACCCGAGGACCCCCTAATCCAAGACTCTCTCAGTAGCCCCCGAACTTGCCTTCAATGACGATATAGTATCCGGCTTATATCTTCGGCTTTGCAAGGCGGGTTCTTCATCATACTCCGGATTGACGACAGTCCGGCTTTGACCTCCATGTTCTGCCTTTATGATTCCTCCCTGTCGTCGTCTCGATTTCCACAAGTCGAGTGAATGTGAACAGTCCATAATTTTTTACAAATAAGCCCCTTATCATGCAAGGGTGGTATCTATATAAGGAGGTTAGATCTCCTAATGTCATCCCATATCGCGCAAAGAGCATCAAAGCAGACCACGAAAAATCAAAACATGGTGAGCGCTCCTGGTTCTTCCTCGCGACCTCAGACGGGTGATTGGCAAAGCTGCTCAGTGTCTCACCCTCAGCTGAATCAACTTCAGACGTAGGGATATCTCCCTCCCGCAGATCTAGTCTCCGTGCGGGCGGGATTGGCTTCGATTGGCCATGACGTGCTAGCAGAGAACTTCCCCAATCCCAACAAGAAGGAGATGGTGTGCTTCGTCTCGTTTCTTCTGACGGGCTTAGGATTCCCAATCCACCCCTTCCTCAGAAGTCTATTGGAATTCTATGTGATCCAGCTGCACAACCTCACACTAGGTTCTATTCTGCACATTTCTGGTTTTGTCACTCTCTGCGAACTATTCTTAGGCTGCGAGGCTCATTTCGAACTATGGAGAAAGTTCTTTTGCCTTGTCCCCTGTCATAAAGGGGGTTCTATATTTGAAGTGGGCGGCGCCGAAGTATGGCGCATAGCCGGATCAGGTTACCTCGTCGGAACTCCCAAGAAGGCATCTGAAGAATGGGCTTCGGAATGGTTTTATATCGAGGATGTTCCCCTTTCGGACCCAGTTCGACGTGGACTCCCCGAATTTTCCAGTGCTCCTTTAAAGAAACGCCTCAACTGGCGCCCCTGGAGCCCTAAAGAAGAAGACAATGCGGAAGTAAAGAGGTTGGTCAGCAAGGTCAGGTTACTTGCCCATTCCGGACTCTCGATAATCGAAGTCATGGCTATCGCGATAAAGTGATGCATCCAACCCCTTCAGTCCAGAGTGACCCCTTTATGGTGTTACAATGGGGAGGACGACGCATCTCGCTATAGGTGCGAGGGCCCGGATACCCCCGCCGCTTTGGCCGCCATTCTGGCAGATCTTTATAAGGGGGAGAAAGAAGAATTCCTCCGTTTAAATTGTCGGGAAGGTTTCTCCATGTATAACCCCATTGAATGGGTGAGTTTTTTGATTATCAGCATTGTCCTACCTCATTATCGAGGCATACTAATCGAATTGTTCTGGTCGTCTTTAAAACAGACATGGAGGAAGGTCGTCGAAAATGTGCACTGCCCCTCTCCAAAACCAGAGGACTATGCTCGCCACGAAGATCCCGGCCTCTGCGAGGATCAGGATATATTTATTGAGTTTGATGACGGAGTCTTTTATCAAGCAAGCCATGACGGTTCGGAAGTGGCCATTATAGCCGACTACCCCGGTCTCCTCCCTTTCTCTAAGGTAAGTATTCGGAAATCATCCTCAGAAAGAGGAGTCCCCACTTGCACCTCACCCATCACACTGACTCGTGCTTTATAGGATCGGCGCTCGGCGAGCCGTACTCCATCGAGGGCGGCCCCTAGGAAGGTAGCATCTACACAGGGTGAGCCTTTAAAACAAAAGGAAGCCGGGAGCGTCGTCGACCCCCCTCCTTCATCAAAGAGGTATAACCTTTAATATATGCCTAGGCATAAAACCAGATTGTCATATTTCTCCTCCCATCTTATTCCAGGAGGAGCACACGGCGAACCGTGTCCAAAATCCCTATTAGCCGATCATCAGCTAATCCGGCGCCGGGCTCATCAACCAGGACAAGAGCCAATACGGATGCAGCGCCAACTCATCCGTCTCATGAAGATTCAGATGACGTATTCGTCACAAATTCCGAAGTAGAGAGCGTGATGAATCATCGACGACTGAAAGATACCATGCGCACTCCAACTTTGACGGAGCAAGAATTTAATGCCCTCAGCACCGTGGATGCATATATCCGGGCCGCCCGGGACAGACTTGCTGGAGTTGCCCACCTATTTTCAAAAGATATGCAGGTAATGGTTTGTGTAAATTTAATAGATATATGCCAGTAGCCCCCGAGACTTGAAGTGGTTTAGGCCAACCGATTTAAGGATCGTTATGACCGCAGGTCCTCAAAGAGAAGAACAACACATTGTCCCAGGAGCTTGAAGCGAGCCGAACAAAGCTAGACGCTGCCAACCGAGAGCTAGAAGAACTGAAGAAGGTCATGATGACCGTTGATCAAAAGAACAAACTGGAGGAGAAAAATGATAAGCAAGCCGAAGAGATAAAGAGCTTAAAGGCTCAATTATCGGACGCTCAAAAAGAGAACAAAAAGTTAAAAGGCGGCATATTCAGTATGACCTTTGAACCATCCAAGTTGCTCATATTATCCCGTAATTTGGAGTGTTATAATGTTGCTCGTGCAGGTCTATTAACCGGGCGTCATGAAGAAGAAGTATCCAGATTCCGAGGTGACGCTTTAAAAGAGCTGTCTGTAGTGCATGAGCGAGCTCGGAAAGCCGTGAGAAGTATGGCCAAGGCCTTGTGGCCATCCGATGCCCCTCCAGAAAGTATGGAGGGGTTGGCAAACCTGTTCAAAGGTGCCCAGCACCGTTTTGAGCTATGGAAGACGTCAGCATGCCGGGAAGGTGCACGAGAGGCATGGGCAATGGTGAAGACGCGCTACACCGGGCTTGATCCGAATCGTATGGCCCGAGTTGGAACGCAGGGACCGGACGGAAAAGAGATTCCCGTGAACTTGGTATATGACCAAGTGATGATAGCTGCGAAATACTCGCAAGAAGACTGTAGCTTACGCAGTCTTATAGATGACATAGATAAAGAGTAGGCGTTCGATTCAATGTATCAATGTACTTTAGCATCGAACTTACCTCCAACCGAACTTGTCAAAATTTATCATCGCAGGCCTTCAGCTTCAACCCCCATACCAAGAAGTTGGAGTGTTTCCGGATACCATGTTAGAATGTAATAAACATTCACTATGTCCGGAAACCAGGCAATCCGGTCATGTTGATCGAACAGACAAAATTTGTTCGGGGAGTTATGTTATATTACTTTTTCACGTAAGAAACATCTTCCAGGGAAAATAGTTCCATTAAGGGCTCCTTTCCTTGGGTCGGCACGCTTAAGTATGCATGCCTAGGCTTTGATCCGAGTTACGGGCAGCCTATCCCGTGTTTGTTAGAAGAATTACACAAATGTAAATAATCTGTCATTGTTTTTCGACCAATTATTCCCTTAAGAACACTAGCTTTCGGCTTCACCCGTCTGAGGTACAGATCCGGAGTACCCGGTTGTAACAATCGCAGAGGTGCTCCCTTTACAACCTAGCCGAACAATCGGGAACGTAGGGTATAAACATAGGAGCGAGGCAACCCGGCTTGGCAAAAGCTTAAGTCATAGTGGTGCATATAATGGCAAAAGGATGTATAGAACAAACAACGTAAACAATGTAAGCAACAAGCTTTCAGTAATAAGCTTCGTCAAAGAAGCCCCCAGTTATAGTGGGGTGTATACATTTAAAGATGTGTACCCCTAACAGTTCGGTAGATCCGAGCATACCCTGGGATAAAAGAAGGAAAAAATAAAAAAGAAGAGGAGAAAAAAAAGGAACCTAATCAAAGAAAGAAAAAGGATGCGACCGAACTATCCGTAGAATCGTCAGAGCCGAGCAGCGTTCCATGGATTTGGCTCAAGGAGATTATTCGATGCGTTACGAAGGCGATAGGCTCCTCTTGTGAGAACTTCATCGATGATGAAGGGGCCCTCCCATCTTGGTTTGAACTTATCCTTCTTCTTCTCCAGGAGACGCAAGAAGAGTTCACCAACGTTATAAGTATTTGCCCGCACTTCTCTGCTTTGGTATCGCCTGGCCTGTTGTTGATAAAGTGCGAAACGGGATTGTGCAATGTCATGCTCCTCTTCGAGACCGTCTAGGTCATCCTGCCGATCGAGCTCGGCTTCTCGCTCTTCGTACATGCGCACTCGAGGTGAGTCATGAATAATGTCGCAGGGCAGAACAGCTTCCGCGCTGTACACCATGAAGAAAGGTGTGTATCCGGTTGTCCGGTTAGGTGTAGTCCGTAGCCCCCAGAGCATGGAATTGAGTTCCTCAACCCAGTGTTTATCTGACTCCTGTAGGGAGCGCATAAGTCGGGGTTTGATGCCGCTCATTATCAGGCCATTGGCCCGTTCAACCTGACCGTTTGTTTGAGGGTGGTAGACGGATGCATAGTCGAGTTTAATGCCCAAATTAGCACACCAGTTTTTCACCTCATCAGATGTGAAATTGGAGCCATTGTCAGTGATGATACTGTGCGGGACACCATAATGGTGTACCACGCCGGATATAAAGTCAATCACTGATCCTGCTTCAGCCGTTTTTACTGGTTTGGCCTCTATCCACTTAGTGAATTTATCCACCATAACCAGTAAATATTTCTTTCTATGGCTTCCCCCTTTAAGGGGTCTGACCATATCGAGCCCCCAGACCGCAAAGGGCCAAGTAATGGGGATTGTTCTTAAGGCGGTGGGAGGCATATGACTTTGATTGGCGAAAAGCTGACATCCCACACAACGCTGGACAAGGGATTGTGCGTCTGCTCGGGCCGTTGGCCAAAAAAAACCTGTCCGTAAAGCTTTGCTTATGAGGGCCCAAGCTGCAGTGTGATGGCCGCCCATACCAGCATGTATTTCAGCCAAGAGTTGCCGTCCCTCCTCTTCGGAGATACACCTTTGGAGAACTCCGGTAGTGCTTTTCTTGTACAGTTCACCTTCGTGAACTTTGTAGGCTTTAGAACGCCGAACTATGCGACGGGCCTCATTTTGATCATCAGGAAGCTCCTGCCTATTAAGGTAGGCTAGCAAGGGTTCAGTCCATGGAGTAATAACGGCCATGATCTCATGAGCAGAGGGTGTTATTTCGGTATCCGAACCCTCGATGATACATGTATCATGTTCGGCTGATGGGGATGTGATCAGGTCCGTACTTGCGTCTCCGCTCTCGTCCTGCCATACCACGGATGGCTTGAAGAGCCTTTCCATGAAGGTATTAGGCGGGAGAGGGTCGCGCTTGGCGCCCATGCGAGCGAGTATATCCGCTGCCTGGTTACTGTCTCTAGCAACGTGATGAAATTCGAGCCCCTCGAACCGAGTTGATATTTTTAATACGACATTTCGATATGCCGCCATTTTTGGATCTTTTGCATCGAACTCTCCATTTACCTGGGATATTGCGAGGTTCGAATCGCCGCGCACCTCTAGGCGTTGTATGCCCATGGAGATAGCCATGCGGAGACCATGTAGAAGTGCCTCGTATTCGGCTGCATTATTGGAGTCCGTATACATGATTTGCAACACGTAGCAGACTGTGTCCCCCGTAGGGGATGTCAAGATGACGCCAGCCCCCAGTCCGGCTAACATTTTAGAACCGTCGAAGAACATGATCCAGTTGGAGTAGGAACTGTACTCTTTGGGGAGCTCGGCTTCCGTCCACTCTGCGATGAAGTCAGCCAGCACCTAAGATTTAATAGCTCGGCGTGGCTTCTATGTTATTTCAAACGGTAAGAGCTCAATGGCCCATTTAGCTATGCGGCATGTGGCGCCCCTGTTAATTATAATGTCGTTAAGTGGTACTTCGGATGCCACCGTGATCGAACACTCTTGAAAATAGTGTCGGAGTTTTCGGGATGCCATAAAGACCGCGTAAGCTATCTTTTGGTAGTGAGGGTATCGGGATTTGCAGGGTGTAAGGACCTCCGATACGTAATACACTGGCTTTTGGATGGGGAATTTATGTCCCTCTTCCCCTCGCTCGACGACGAGTACGGCGCTCACTACCTGGTGAGTTGCGGAGATATAAAGTAGCATAGGCTCGCCAACACATGGGGCGGCTAGGATTGGATTGCCTACTAATATGGTTTTTATTTCTTTCAATCCGGTTGTGGCCGCTTCCGTCCATTCAAAGTTGTCGGTGCGTCTGAGCGGTCTATAAAGTGGTAATGCTTTTTCTCCTAATCTGGAGATGAAGCGGCTCAAGGCCGCTACGCACCCTGCTAGCTTTTGGACTTGTTTTAGGTCTGTTGGTGTAGTCAATTGCGATAAGGCTCGGATTTTGGCTAGGTTTGCTTCAATTCCTCTATGGGAGACAATGAACCCTAATAGCTTTCCGGCTAGAATGCCGAAGACGCATTTTTCTGGATTGAGCCGTATGTCGTATGCTCGGAGGTTGTCAAATGTGAGGCGGAGATCGTCCACCAATGATTCGACGTGCTTGGTATTGATGACCACGTCGTCCACATATGCTTCTACTGTCTTGCCGATTTGTTTTTCCAAGCATGTTTGAATCATGCATTGGTAAGTGGCACCATCGTTTTTGAGCCCAAAAGGCATAGTGTTGAAACAGAAAGGCCCATACGGGGTGATGAATGCCGTTGCGGCCTGGTCGAACTCCTTCATTTTAATCTGATGGTATCTGGAGTAAGCGTCGAGGAAACACAATGAGTCGTGTCCCGCGGTTGCGTCAATAATCTGGTCAATGCGGGGCAATGGGAAAGGGTCTTTAGGGAAAGCCTTATTGAGGTCTTTGAAATCGACACAAAAGCGCCAAGACTTGTCCTTCTTCGGCACCATGACCAAGTTGGCTAGCCAATCCGGGTGTTTGATTTCTCTGATGAACCCGGCTTCGAGTAGTTTGACTAGCTCCTCCCCCATAGCTTGTTGTTTGGGTTCAGAAAATCGCCGTAGCGTTTGCTTGACTGGTTTGAACCCCTTAATTATGTTAAGGCTATGTTCAGCCCGTCTACGTGGGATACCGGGCATGTCCGAAGGGTGCCAGGCGAAGATATCCCAATTTTCACATAGGAAAGCGTGTAAGGCGGCATCTACCGTCGAATCTAGCTGTGCTCCGATGGATGCTGTTTTGTTAGGATCCGGCGGGTGCACTTGAAATTTAACTATTTCATCTGCTGGCTTGAAAGAGGTGGATTTAGGTCTCTTATCGAGAATCACATCATCCCTATCCATCGTGGATCATAGGGTGGTTAACTCTTCGGACGCAAGGGCTTCGGAGAGTGCCTCAAGGGCCAAGGATGCGGTTTTGTTTTCGGCACGGAGTGCTGTATCCGGATCACTTGTAACTGTGATTATTCCATTGGGCCCCGGCATTTTAAGCTTCATGTACCCAGAATGGGGTACGGCTTGGAAGCGTAAGAAAGCGCCCCGCCCTAGAAGGGCGTGGTAGCCGCTATTGAAGGGAGCGATGTGACAGAGCAGATCCTCCGACCTGTAATTTTCAGGCGTGCCAAATACTACGTCGAGTTTAATTCTCCCCTAGCATCGTGCTCCTCGACTGGGGATGATACCTCGAAAGGTGGTACTGCTTTGCTCGATGCGTGTTCTATCGATCTGCATTTTGTCGAGCGTGTCCTCGTAGATGAGATTAAGCCCACTTCCGCCGTCCATGAGCACTTTGGTAAGTCGAAAGCCGTCTACAATTGGGTTTAGGACTAAAGCGGCGGGTGCTCGGACTGATCGGGCCCTTGGTTCATCGTCAGCGGTGAAGGTTATTGCCATGTCATTCCATGGGCTTACTGCGGTTACTTGGTGGACTTCAGCGAGGTCGCGGAGTGCCCTCTTACGCTGATTATTTGAGGAGAAAGTCTCGAAGACCATGAGGACGTTAAAATCATCATCCTCCGGAGAATGCTGGTGGTGGTGAGGATGGCCTCGCCACTTTTAGCTACCTGCCGGAGTACCCAACATGCTCGAACACTGTGGGTTGAGTCAGTGCTCGGCTTTGTATGTACCGGACAGGGCTTGTCGAGGAGTTCGTCAAGAACGGACCTGTGTCCCGTAGAGGGTTTTTTCTTGCCGACGGGCTTATGGTCAGATGACTCATAAGGGTGTATCTGTTTTGCCCGGGCAGTGCACTGCTTAAAGGCAGCAGGTTCCAATTGGGTTTTCTGTGCTTTCCAAGTGCTTTCCATCGCACAATACTTCCGTACTTTGTGCGATAGCTCCGTGAAACTTTGTATGCGACGGCGGTTGAGGGCATTCCGAATTCCCTCGTCGGTACAATTGCGATGAAAGACCGAGACAGCGTCGCCGTCGCAGCAATCTTTAATCTTGTTTTTGACAAGTAGGAATCTGGCCCAGAAGTGATGGACCGTTTCCCGAGGTTGCTGCCATACATACATTAGGTCACATATGTCTGGAGGGCCTGAATTACTTGGAGAGTATTGATTGTGGTGGGTGGGCGGGCAAAAACTCAAATCCCGACCCAAGATTACATCCGGAGCCTGTAAAATCTCCGAAGTCACCAGTTCGGGTCCAGGGAGATCCAAGTGCTCCCCGGACCCAATGTCTGACCCTGAGTTCAGGGGACGCGAAGTCTCATCCAAAGGGAGGGTGTCCGAGCCAAGGGGTTCGGAGACCCGAACATAGCTGGTCTTTAGTTTAGGGGAAGAATTGTTTTCGGCTCGTTCCTCGACGACCGCTACAAGGTGGATGATCGGCGGGGAATTAATTTCCCTCTGGTCGGGTTTGAGCCTGATCTGATCATAATCCGCTGAAAGCCCCAGGGCGGCGATGCGATCTAGCAGCTCGTTTAAGGATGAGACATCCGCCGGATCCATCTTTTGGGAGTATTCGAGATCGATGCGGGGGTGATGTTTGGCGATCACGGGGGGCGCTGTTGGCTTGATGGCCATTCCAGCACCCACAGTAAAACTGCTGAGCTGGAGGACCTGTCCTGAAGTTAGGCTCCTTCTAGAGGTGATATCGTCATTGATGACAAGGCGAGCCATAGATCACTTCTTGCGACTACACAGCAGAGCTCTCAATGAAAGCACCAATGTCGGTGTCAAAACCGGCAGATCTCAGGTAGGGGGGCCTAAGCTGTGCGTCTAAGGATCGATGGTAACAATGGACAATGGGGACACGATGTTTACCCAGGTTCGGGCCCTCTTAATGCAAGTAAAACCCTACGTCCTGCTTGATTGTATTTGATGAGTATAGGGGTTACAAGAGTTGATCTACCTCGAGATCGTAATGGCTAAACCCTAGCTGTCTAGCCTATGATTATTCTGATGGCCTCTACGGACTAAACCCTCCAGTTTATATACACACCGGAGGGGCCCAGGGTTGTACAAAGTCGGTTCACAGAGGGAGGAAAGAGTACATCCAGACACCAAACTTGCCATCCACGCATACAGGAGTCCCACCCGGACACGGGGGATAGTCTTCTGCTTTCTCTTCACGGCCCATCAGTCTGGCCCATATCGAATAGACCGGACACCCGAGGACCCCCTAATCCAGGACTCCCTCAGCTATGATGTCCGGCTCAACTGCGGCGGCAATGGCTGGGGCGAGCGGGTCTGCCCGTCCGCCGGCTCAAGTTTTGTCTGAACTCTTGGATGCTTTGGCGACTCTGTTAGCCGCAGAAGTAACTACGGCGAATCAACTGCAGCATAATGCGCAGGTTGCAAAGCTGCGGGATGAGGTGACCAAGGCCCGAGAAGATCTTGAGGCAGAGAATCTCAGGATGGCCACGGAACGAGCCGCCCTGGATGCTGAGTCACAGCGGGTAAGGGCAGAGGCCTTTCGTCTAAACCTGGATCAGAACGCGCCAAATGTTGTTCTTCGAAGGAGGTACCAGAGCCGCCTTCCTTCGCAGTTTAAGGGGCGGAATCGCTTTAACACGCCCGGAGCGGGAACAAGTAACCCGCCCGGTGTGAGCTGGGCTACCGAGGTGCCTGTGACTGGAGCGGCGACTCAACCCCGTATACTAGACCCGCTTCATATGGATCTGGCCCCGCCTCAACGGATACCGACACCTTCTGGTCATTACTCTAACCCGGTGGACAACATGTTAGCGGCAGCCAGTTGATTAGCTGTAATTCCCATTGAGGGAGAATTGCCGGTGGCTGTGGAGACCCGTAATGCTGTTGAGCTCCTTCAAACAGCGGTCAGACAGCAAGCGGCTTATTCGTACAGTCGCGATCGCATTCATTCAACGCCATGTCAGAGTCACAGCTAGAGCCGACGTATCGAATCGCCGGCGGTTTCCAGCAGTGAGCGGCATCGTAACCCGCCTCAGGCTGATCACCCGCCGCGCTGTCATAATGCTGCTCAGGCCCTTGCGGATCAAGCTAGAGTGCGTCGCGAGGCGGAGTTGGCGGCTCAAGTGGGGGCTCACCAGCAGTTTCAGTTGAATCCTTCTGTGTCTATAGAAGCTGGGATGACTTCCAGGTCAGTTGGAGTGCCCTGTCTAGTGCCGGCTCTACGCAATGAGCGTCTGCCCAAAGATTTTAAGGGTCCTCGTAAGGTGCCTAATTACACAACTTATCTCCCACCTGAGGCCTGGATCGAGAGCTATGAACTAGCCATGGAGATGTTCGATGTCAGCGACGCAGTATGCGCCAAGTACTTCACCATGATGTTGGATGGGCCAGCTCGGACCTAGTTGAAAGGGTTGCCTGCCAACTCCATCAGTTCATGGGCTGAGTTGAAAGTGCGTTTTATTCAGAATTTTAAAAATACATGCAAGCAGCCCTTGTCGATTATTGATCTAGAAGCCAGTTTAGTCAATATGATGCGACAGAAATATGAGGTATGAAATCAACTCCTCCTTGAACTTTATGCAGATATATATACACTTATCCAGCCCCCAAATTCTCTCGACGGGCTCATGTGCCGGCTCAAGAATTGCGGATGATTCCAATTACATGGCCGTTTGCAGTCTGGGGGCTTGATATGGTTGGACCTTTCAAGAGATCTAAAGATGAAAGGACCCACCTGTTCCATGCTATTATATTATCTGTTTTGGATGTTTTGTATGCATTAATATGCTATTTTATATTATTTTTGGGACTAACCTATTAACCTAGGGCGCAGTGCCAGTTCCTATTTTTGAGTTTCGTAGAAAAGGAATACCAAACGGAGTCCAAACGGAATAAAACTTTCGTGATAATCTTTCTTGGACCAGAAGGAAACCAGGAGACTTGGAGATGAAGTCGGAGGAGCCACGAAGCGGCCACAAGGACGGAGGGCGCGCCCAGGGGGGTAGGGCGCACCCCCCACCCTTGTGTGCCCCTCGTGCACCTCCTGACCTACTTCTTTCGCCTATATATACTCTTATATGCCCAAACCACCAGAGGCATCCACGAAAATACTTTTCCACCGCTGCAACCTTCTGTACCCGTGAGATCCCATCTAGGGGCCTTTTTCGGCGTCCTGCCAGAGGGGGATTCGATCACGGAGGGCTTCTACATCAACACCATTGCCCTTCCGATGAAGCGTGAGTAGTTTACCTCAGACCTACGGGTCCATAGCTAGTAGCTAGATGGCTTTTCTCTCTCTCTGATTCTCAATACCACATTCTCCTTGATGTTCTTGGAGATCTATTCGATGTAATACTTTTTTGCGGTGTGTTTGCCAAGATCCGATGAATTGTGGATTTATGATCAGCTTATCTATGAATATTATTTGAATCTTCTCTGAATTCTTTTATGCATGATTTGATATCTTTGTAATTCTCTTCGAACTATCGGTTTGGTTTGGGCAACTAGATTGGTTTTTCTTGCAATGGGAGAAGTGCTTAGCTTTGGTTTCAATCTTGCAGTGTCCTTTCCCAGTGATAGTAGGGGCAGCAAGGCACGTATTGTATTGTTGCAATCAAGGATAAAAAGATGGGGTTTTCATCATATTGCTTGAGTTAATTCCTCTACATCATGTCATCTTGCTTAATGCGTTACTCCGTTCTTTATGAACTTAATACTCTAGATGCATGCTGGATAGCGATCGATGTGTGGAGTAATAGTAGTAGATGCAGAATCTTTCGGTCAACTTGACACGGACGTGATGCCTATATTCATGATCATTGCCTTAGATATCGTCATAACTTTGCGCTTTTCTATCAATTGCTCGGCAGTAATTTGTTCACCCACCATAATATTTTCTATCTTGAGAGAAGCCTCTAGTGAAACCTATGGCCCCCAGGTCTATTTTCCATCATACAATCTTCTACTTTCCAATCTACAAGTTTTCGATCTACTATTTTGCAATCTTTTACTTTCCGATCTATAAACCAAAAATACCAAAAATATTTACTTTACCTTTTTATCTATCTCCATCAGATCTCACTTTGCAAAGAACCGTGAAGGGATTGACAACCCCTTTATCGTGTTGGGTGCAAGTTGTTGATTGTTTGTGCAGGTATTTGGTGACTTGTTCATGGTCTCCTACTGGATTGATACCTTGGTTCTCAAACTGAGGGAAATACTTATCTCTACTTTGCTGCATCACCCTTTCCACTTCAAGGGAAAAACCAATGCAAGCTCAAGAAGTAGCAGGAAGATCTTCTGGCGCTGTTGCCGGGGAGATCTAGGCCAAGTCAATCCATACCAAGTACCCATCATAAACTCTCATCTCTCGCATTACATTATTTGCCATTCGCCTCTCGTTTTCCTCTTCCCCACTTCTAAAATGATTTTCGAAAAGATTTGCCTTTTTCTTCGCCCCTCTCTTTGCCTTTTCTTTGCCCCTCTTCCGTTCGTCTTCTTCGTTTGCTTTTTGTGTGCTCGTGTGTCGGATTGTTTGCTTTGTCATGATGGCTCAAGAGAATACCAAATTGTGTGATTTTTCCAACACCAATAACAATGATTTTATTAGTACTCCGATTGCTCCCGCAACTAATGCGGAATCTTGTGAAATTAATGCCGCTTTGCTGAATCTTGTTATGAAAGATCAATTTTCTGGCCTTCCTAGTGAAGATGCCACATCCCATCTAAACAATTTCGTTGATTTGTGTGATATGCAAAAGAAAAAAGATGTGGATAATGATATTGTTAAATTGAAGCTATTTCCGTTCTCACTTCGAGATCGTGCTAAAACTTGGTTTTCATCTTTGCCTAAAAATAGTATTGATTCAAGGAATAAGTGTAAAGATGCTTTTATTTCCAAGTATTTTCCTCCCTCTAAGATCATCTCCCTTAGGAACGATATTATGAATTTTAAGCAACTTGATCATGCGCATGTTGCACAATCTTGGGAGAGAATGAAATTGATGATACGAAATTGCCCTACTCATGGTTTGAATTTGTGGATGATTATACAAAAATTTTATGCCGGATTGAATTTTGCTTCTAGAAATCTTTTGGATTCGGCCGCGGGAGGCACTTTTATGGAAATTACTCTAGGAGAAGCTACTAAACTTCTAGATAATATTATGGTTAATTATTCTCAATGGCATACCGAAAGATCTTCCACTAGTAAGAAAAGTGCATGCAATTGAAGAGATTAATGTTTTGAGTGGAAAGATGGAGGGACTTATGAAATTATTTGCTAGCAAGAGTACTTCTTTGGATCCTAATGATATGCCTTTGTCTACCTTGATTGAAAATAATAATGAATCTTTGGATGTGAATTTTGTTGGTAGGAACAATTTTGGTAATAACGCGTATAGAGGTAATTTTAATCCTAGGCTGTTTCCTAGTAATTCCTCTAATAATTATGGTAATTCCTACAAAAATTCTTATGGAAATTATAATAAGATGCCCTCTGAATTTGAGAATAGTGTTAAAGAATTTATGAGTTCGCAAAAGAATTTTAATGCTTTGATTGAAGAAAAATTGCTTAAGATTGATGATTTGGCTAGGAACGTGGATAGAATTTCTCTTGATGTTTATTCTTTGAAACTTAGATCTATTCCACCCAAGCATGATATCAATGAGTCTCTCAAAGCTATGAGAATTTCCATTGATTAGTGCAAAGAAAGAACCGCCAAGATGCGTGCTAAAAAAGATTGGTTTGTAAAAACATGTTCTTCTAGTTTTCGTGAAAATAATGATGAAGATCTTAAAGTGATTGATGTGACTCCTATTGAATCTTAGTTTTCCAATATAAATCTTGATAAATATGGGATTGGAGATGAGTCAACTTTAGTTAAAAGGCGTCCCAATGATTCGGAGTTTTTAGATCTTGATGCAAAAATTGATAAAAGTGGGATTGGAGAGGCAAAACTTTAAGTAGCAATGAACCCACTCTTTTGGATTTCAAGGAATTTAATTATGGTAATTGTTCTTTAATAGATTGTATTTCCTTGTTGCAATCCGTGTTGAATTCTCCTCATGCTTATAAACAAAACAAAGATTTTACTAAACATATCGTTGATGCTATGATGCAATCTTTTGAAGAAAAGCTTGAATTCGAAGTTTCTATCCCTAGAAAACTTTATGATGAGTGGGAACCTACTATTAAGATTAAGATTAAAGATTATGAATGCCATGCTTTGTGTGATTTGGGTGCTAGTGTTTCCACGATTCCAAAAACTTTATGTGATGTGTTAGGTTTCCGTGAAATTGATGATTGTTCTTTAAATTTGCATCTTGCGGATTCCACCATTAAGAAACCTATGGGAAGGATTAATGATGTTCTCATTGTTGCAAATAGTAATTACGTGCCCGTAGATTTCATTGTTCTTGATATATATTGTAATCCTACATGTCCTATTATTCGTGGTAGACCTTTCCTTAGAAGGATTGGTGCAATTATTGATATGAAAGAAGGAAACATTAGATTTCAATTTCCATTAAGGAAGGGCATGGAACACTTTCCAAGAAAGAAAATTAAATTGCCTTATGAATCTATTATGAGAGCCACTTATGGATTGCATACCAAAGATGACAATACCTAGATCTATTCGTGTTTTTATGCCTAGCTAAGGGCGTTAAACAATAGCGCTTGTTGGGAGGCAACCCAATTTTATTTTTGTTTTTGCTTTTTTTTTGTTCTGTTTTGCAATAAATAATTCATCTAGCCTCTGGATTAGATGAGGTTTTATGTTTTAATTAGTGTTTGTGCCAAGTAAGACCTTTGGGATGGCTTACGGTGATAGTTGCTTTGATCTTGCTGAAAAACAGAAAATTTTGCATCCAGTCTCAGAATTTTAATAATTCACTGCCGCATTGAAAAACCCTGAATTGTTTATACGAGATTGATATACAAATTTCCTCTGTTGTCCTAATTTTTCGATAACTAATAGATTTTTGCAATAAGTATGTGAGTTCTTTATGACTAATGTTGAGTCCATGGATTATACGCACTCTCACCCTTCCACCATTGCTAGCCTCTCTAGTACCGCGCAACAGCCACCAAACCTACCTATTACGGCATTTCCATAGCCATTCCGATATATATTGCCATGCAACTTTCCACCGTTTCGTTTATTATGACATGTTCCATCATTGTCATATTGCTTTGCATGATCATGTAGTTCACATCGTATTTGTGGCAAAGCCACTGTTCATAATTCTTTCATACATGTCACTCTTGATTCATTGCACATCCAAGTACACCGCCGGAGGCATTCATATAGAGTCATATTTTGTTCTAAGTTTTGAGTTGTAATTCTTGAGTTGTAAGTAAAAAAAAGCGTGATGATCTTCATTATTAGAGCAATGTCCCATATGAGGAGAAGGATGATGGAGACTATGATTCCCCCACAAGTCGGGATGAGACTCCGGACGAAAAAAAGAGAGGCCAAAAAAAATGAGAGAAGGACCAAATAAAAAAAAGAGAAAAAGAAAAAAAATGACAGAAAAGAGAGAAGGGGCAATGTTACTATCCTTTTACCACACTTGTGCTTCAAAGTAGCACCATGATCTTCATGATAGAGAGTCTCCTATGTTGTCACTTTCATATACTAGTGAGAATTTTCATTATAGAACTTGGCTTGTATATTCCAATGATGGGCTTCCTCAAATTGCCCTAGGTCTTCGTGAGCAAGCGAGTTGGATGCACACCCACTTAGTTTCTTTTTTGAGCTTTCATAAACTTATAGCTCTAGTGCATCCGTTGCATGGCAATCCCTACTCACTCACATTGATATCTATTGATGGGCATCTCCATAGCCCGTTGATACGCCTAGTTGATGTGAGACTATCTCCTTCTTTTTGTCTTCTCCACAACCACCTTCTATTCCACCTATAGTGTTATGTCCATGGCTCACACTCATGTATTGCGTGAAAGTTGAAAAAGTTTGAGAACATCAAAAGTATGAAACAATTGCTTGGCTTGTCATCGAGGTTGTGCATGATTTAAATACTTTGTGTGATGAAGATGGAGCATAGCCAGACTATATGATTTTGTAGGGATAAGCTTTCTTTGGCCATGTTATTTTGAGAAAACATAATTATCTTGTTAGTATGCTTGAAGTATTATTGTTTTTATGTCAATATTAAACTTTTGTTTTGAATCATACGGATCTGAACATTCATGCCACAATAAAGAAATTACATGGATAAATATGTTAGGTAGCATTCCACATCAAAAATTCTGTTTTTATCATTTACCTACTCGAGGACGAGCAGGAATTAAGCTTGGGGATGCTTGATATGTCTCCAACGTATCTATAATTTTTTATTGTTCCATGCTATTATATTATCTGTTTTGGATATTTTATATGCATTAATATGCTATTTTATATTATTTTTGGGACAAACCTATTAACCTAGGGCCCAGTGCTAGTTCCTGTTTTTTCCCTGTTTTTGAGTTTGGCAGAAAAGGAATACCAAACGGAATAAAACTTTCGCGATGATCTTTCTTGGACCAGAAGGAAACCAGGAGACTTGGAGATGAAGTCGGAGGAGCCACGAAGCGGCCACAAGGACGGAGGGCGCACCCCCCACCCTTGTGGGGACCTCGTGCACCTCCTGACCTAATTCTTTCGCCTATATATACTCTTATATGCCCAAACCACCAGAGGCATCCATGAAAATAATTTTCCACCGTCGCAACCTTCTGTACCCGTGAGATCCCATCTAGGGGCCTTTTCTGGCGTCCTGCCAGAGGGGGATTCGATCACGGAGGGCTTCTACATCAACATCAGTGCCCTTCCGATCAAGCGTGAGTAGTTTACCTCAGACCTACGGGTCCTTAGCTAGTAGCTAGATGGCTTTTTCTCTCTCTCTCTCTCTGATTCTCAATACCACGTTCTCCTCGATGTTCTTGGAGATCTATTCGATGTAATACTTTTTTGCGGTGTGTTTGCCGAGATCCGATGAATTGTGGATTTATGATCAGCTTATCTATGAATATTATTTGAATCTTCTCTGAATTCTTTTATGCATGATTTGATATCTTTGTACTTCTCTTCGAGCTATCGGTTTGGTTTGGCCAACTAGATTGGTTTTTCTTGCAATGGGAGAAGTGCTTAGCTTTGGGTTAAATCTTGCGGTGTCCTTTCCCAGTGACAGTAGGGGCAGCAAGGCACGTATTGTATTGTTGCCATCGAGGATAAAAATATGGGGTTTTCATCATATTGCTTGAGTTAATTCCTCTACATCATGTCATCTTGCTTAATGCGTTACTCCGTTCTTTATGAACTTAATACTCTAGATGCATGCTAGATAGCGGTCGATGTGTGGAGTAATAGTAGTAGATGCAGAATCGTTTCGGTCTACTTGACACGGACGTGATGCCTATATTCATGATCATTGCCTTAGATATCGTCATAACTTTGCGCTTTTCTATCAATTGCTCGGCAGTAATTTGTTCACCCACTGTAATATTTTCTATCTTGAGAGAAGCCTCTAGTAAAACTATGGCCCCCGGGTCTATTTTCCATCATACAATCTTCTACTTTCCAATCTACAAGTTTCCGATCTACTATTTTGCAATCTTTTACTTTCCGATCTATAAACCAAAAAAACCAAAAATATTTACTTTACCTTTTTATCTATCTCTATCAGATCTCACTTTGCAAATAACCGTGAAGGGATTAAAAACCCCTTTATCGCATTGGGTGCAAGTTGTTGATTGTTTGTGCAGGTATTCGGTGACTTGTTCGTGGTCTCCTACTGGATTGATACCTTGGTTCTCAAACTGCGGGAAATACTTATCTCTACTTTGCTACATCACCCTTTCCTCTTCAAGGAAAAACCAACGCAAGCTCAAGAAGTAGCAGGTCATCATTAACATTTGTAGTCAAGTCAGGATTAACAAGATCAGCTTGAGGAGGTCGGTCATCCTGCCGGCTCTCAGGATCTTCAAGTTCCTGGGTTTGAGCTTCGCCGGCCGTCGGTGCCTGATTCTCTTATTCAGAAGCCTCAGCAATCTTGGAAGGGCCAGGTTTTTGCTTCTTGCTCGTCTTCGCCTTAGCACTGTAAGGACAATTATTCAGTTTAATAAGTATGAATGGGCAAGGTAAATTAGTCAACAAGCAAAAATACTTACGCCGGGTTAACCACAAATGTGGGGAGTTGTGAGCCGTTTGAGTCGCCAGATGAATGAGAAGTATCCTGATATGCCGAGTCAGAAGAATTAAGAGGTTGCCGTATGAGACCGGCTCGTGAAAGAGAGGAAGTAGGACTATGAGGCTCCTCATGACGTTTATGAACCGGCGACGTGTTGGGCAAGCCGGCCATAAGTTCTTCTTGGCCGCTGTTTCGAGTATGCCGTCTACTCTCGTGCTGCTGTTTCTTCAAAAGAAAGTTTGGATCTAAGTGAGCGAGAGGATGGGAAAACCGTACTTTCTAGCGACCAGCCGTATTTTCTCTCTTGGCAAAATTTCTGAGTCGGAGGAGATAGATATTACCTCAGCGCCATTAGCTTGGCTTGTCTCCGTTTCCTCCTGAGGAGAATCAGCGTCAATAAGTTGTATAAAGAGAATACCAAGTGAATCAAGTTCTACCTCTGAGTCGTCTAGGGCAAGCTATTCTTGCGCCGTGGGCTTCTTAGGACGACCCGGGCCGCGAGTGGTTGTTTTGACCCTTTTGGTTGGGGCAGCAGTGTTCTGTATCTTCCTTTTCCAGAAAGATGAGTTGGCCTGAGGGCATATGAGCAATAACATCAAAATCAGAGAGGTAGACAAAGGCAAGTAATTTATATGCAAGAGTACTTACGGCTGGTGGCGGGTTAAGAGCATAATAAGGAGCTAGACCCGTCTTGCTGCAATTAGCCAATGACTGGCCAAGAAGAGTCTTGACAGTCTCATTGATTTCCTACTTAGTCAGTTCAGTGGGATTGTAGCGCAAGGGATCTTTGGTATTGCCAGTATATGTACACATTAAGCCGGGTCGACGGCTTAAAGGAAGAATCCTCCACGAGACCCAGCAGTGGACAAGGTCAACTCCAGTTAAGCAATTTGCAATAAAGGCCCGGATCTTTGAAAAAGTAGAAGAATAAAGACCGCGTTCTAAAGTAGTCATCCGGCCTGGCAGTGGGCTGCTGGTAGGAAGACGATGTGGACGAAAGCCCGGCAAGGGGTTTTGTCCTTCTGGAGAGGTATCTTTGTAGTAGAACCAGGTGAAGTTCCAATCTTTTGGATGACTCGGCAGGATGGCTGCTGGGAAGGTCACATCTCTTCGCCTTTGAATAGAAACACCTCCAAGTTCAAGACTAAGCCCGTCAGGCATCTCAATTTGGCGGTTGATATAAAAATGATCTTTGAACAGATTTATAGAAGGTTCTTCACCAAGGTATACTTCGCAGAATACTTGAAAATTGCATATATTGGAGACAGAATTGGGACCAATATCTTGAGGATGGAGGTTATAAAAGTGCAGCACGCCACAAAAGAATTTTGAGCCGGGCGGTGAAAAGCCGCGAGCAGATGATCTGTAAAAACTACAACTTCGCCTTCTTGAGGCTCCAGAGAGCATTCAGAACCAGGAACTCGCTAATGAATGATTTCCTTGGCAGCCAAATCACCCATGGTCACATATTCATTGAGGGTCTCTTTCGTAACTTCTGAAGGGATCCAATTGCAAGTGGTGGGTGTCTTAGTCATGGTGAGCCGGAAGTGACAGAGCTGTGAGCAGAAAATCAATACGGTATATCAATATTACAGTATGGAGTTGTGTGCAAGTTTTTAAGCCGGCAAGAGGCTGGCAGGTCACAAGTGTTTTTATAAGCCGCCATGTACGGCACGGCGAGTTAGCAGTCTATAAAGATGGAAGTGCTAGAAATTCTGCTAAGTGTTGCATAAACAGATTTCCTAGATCGCAGCTACATTCATGGATCTATGGCAGTTTAGAAAAGAAAAGTTATTCTTAAACCTAAAACATGGAGGACAAACTGCTTTGTTAAAAGATGAATCTTGGAATAAAGGAATGAATCTACGATGAAAGGCAGTTACTAAAAGTTGTTCCCGCATGATTTTTATGTTTTATTGAGATCCAAACAAGCAGTGTATTGGAAGAACTACAGGCAAGCGCGAGGAATGCTGACGAACACCGTTGAACGGAGAAAACCCTAATGCAGATTGAAAGCAGGGGAAGACGAATACCTGGTGGTGCGGATGAACAGCGGAGGGGTGCCGCATTTTCTGGACAAAATCAGGTTGATGCAGCGGCCAGCTCGGAGTTGCGGTGGAGGTCGACCGCGGCGGCGGAGCTCTGGAGGCTTCGGTTGCGCGAGGAAGAAGGGAAGGGGACGGGGTAAAAGTGAAAAAGAACCCCCCCCCCTGTGCCTATTTATAAGAGGAAAGGTGAACAATAAATGGCAGGTGCAAAAATCGAGGAGGCATGATCATTATCTTAATAACAAAGACGCCTCGTTTTTCGAAATGGATGATTAATGCAAAGATCCATTGTGATATCATAAGGTTTTTTCTGGAATTAATGACGTGACATCATCGCTCTGTTATGGCGGGTTGTATAAGTTTCTCAGACTAAGAGTTAGAAAAATCAAAGGAGTTGCTGAATGAAGATTGAAGATTGACATGAACAAATTCAAATCAATCTGGGGCCTAATGTTGAGGATATAACTCCGAGGTGTGACCCGCCCAGGAGGGGCCGGGTTACACCGTTGGTGGCATAACATGAAGAAGGCCTAAGTAGGCCTAAGAAGATGAAGTGTGAAGATGGCGGCTCATAGGAGTGGGCCTGGTGAAATCCCAAGACCCGGATGTGTGAACCGCCATACGGTAACTTGTCTGTTAAGATAAGGTAATTTAGAAACCGGGTTGGTCACGCTGTGTGATCTGGCTCGGACTCTTGTAAGCCACCGGGCTTTGACCTGTGTATATAAATGTGAGACCCAGTGGCGGCTTAGGGCAAAAAACAACAAGTCAAGAACTAGGTCAAGCGTATTCGCTCCCTTGTAATCGAAACTCAAGCAATACAACTAGAAGCAGGACGTAGGCTTTTACCTTGTTGTGAGGGGCCAAACCTGGGTAAACCCTTTGTGTCCTTTGTGCTCAACCCCTCCAAGCTAACCTACGTTGCGATAGCTCCACACCTAAGTCCTTTCTCTAGGACATCTGCCGTGATAAACCCATGACACCCACCGTATGCTATTTTCTTGAGAGAAGCCACTAGTGAAATCTACGGCCCCCGGGTCTATTCTTTATCATATTTGCTTAGAGATCTATTTTTATTCGCTTTTATTTTCAGATCTATTATACAAAAAAACCAAAAATACCTTGCTGCACTTTTTTGCTATTTATTTATTTCGCGTTTTATCGAGATTTATTTATCCAATATATCACAATTTTTATCCCGTCAACTTGACAATTTCTGGCACCATTACCCGTAGAGGGATTGACAACCCCTCCTAATCGTCGGGTTGCAAGTATTTGTTATTTGTGTGCAGGTACCATTTACATAGTGTTGCTTGGTTCTCCTACTGGATTGATACCTTGGTTTCATAACTCAGGGAAATACCTACCGTAGTTGTGCTGCATCATCCCTTCCTCTTTGGGGAAATACCGCCGTAGTTCAAGCGACATCAAAAGGAATTTCTGGCGCCGTTGCCGGGGAGACATCATCAACATCTATCAGGTTCCTAATCACAAATCTCATCTCATTGCAATTTACATTATTTGCCATTTGCCTCTCGTTTTCATCTCCCCCACTTCACAGAAATTTGCCGTTTTATTCGCCCTCTTTTTTGTTCGCCGTTTGCTCATTAGATCTGTTTTTGTGTGCAATCTTGTTAGAGTAGTCACGATGACTCAACAAAACACTAAGTTGTGTGATTTTTCCAATACCAACAACAATGATTTTATTAGCACTCTGATTGCTCCTCCCACCACTAGTGCGGAATCTTGTGATATTAATGCCGCTTTGTTGAATCTTGTTATGAAAGATCAGTTTTCCGGTACTCCTAATGAGGATGCCTCGTCCCATCTAAACACATTCGTGGAATTATGCGATATGCAAAATAAAAAAGATGTGGACAATGAGATTGTGAAGTTGAAATTATTTCCGTTTTCTTTGCGAGATCGTGCAAAAATTTGGTTTTCTTCTTTGCCTCGCAATAGTATTGATTCTTGGGATAAATGCAAAGATGCTTTCATTACTAAGTATCTTCCGCCCGCGAAAATTATTTCCCTTAGAACTGAAATCATGAATTTTAAGCAACTTGAGCATGAACATGTTGCGCAATCTTGGGAAAGAATGAAATTGATGCTAAGAAATTTTCCTACTCATGGTTTAAATCTTTGGATGATCATACAAAAAATTTATGGGGGGTTGAACTTTGTTTCTAGAAATCTTTTAGATTCCGCCGTGGGTGGTACTTTTATGGAAATTACTTTGGGTGAAGCTACTAAATTGCTTGATAATATTATGGCAAATTATTCACAATGGCATACCGAAAGAGCACCTACTAGTAAAAAGGTTAATTCGGTTGAAGAAATTAGTACTTTTAGTGAAAAAGTTGATGCTCTTATGAAATTGGTTGCTAATAAAAGTGCTCCTATTGATCTTAATGATGTGCCTTTGCTACTTTGATTGAGCAAAATAGTGATTCCGTAGATGTGAATTTTGTCTCACGAAACAATTTTAATAACAATGCTTATAGAGGTAATTTCAATCCTAGGCCTTTTCCTGGAAATTCCTCCAATAATTATGGTAATCCTTATTACAATAATAATAGAAACACCTCTGATCTTGAGAATAATATTAAAGAATTTATCAATGCTCAAAAAGTTTTCAATAACACGATAGAAGAAAAGTTGAATAAGATTGATGATATTTCTAGAAGCATTGATAGAATCTCTCATGATGTAGAAAATCTCAAGTTGAAAATTTTTGTACCCAAGGTTGAGGAATCAATTAAATCTTTATATGTTTCTATGGATGAAAGTAAGAAAAGAACCGCAATGCTTAGAGCTAAACAAGAATTTTTAGAAACAGCATTTTCTAGTGATTGCTTTCATAAAAATGATGAAGATCTTAAAGTGATTGGTGTTTCTTCTATTGATTCCTTGTTTAGTAAAATTAAAATTGACGATAAACGGACTTAAGAAGAGTCAACTTTAGTTAGAAGGCGTTCCGATAATTTGGAGGGTGAAAATCTTGATGAAAAAATTAATAAAAGTGGGTTTGGAGAGGTCAAAACTTTAACTAGTGATGTGCCCACTCTTTTGGATTACAAAGACTTTAATTATGATAATTGCCTCTTTGATTGATTGTATTTCTTTGTTGCAATCCATGATTAATTCACCTCATGCTTATGAACAAAATAAAGCTTTTACTAAACATATCATAGATGCCATAATGAAAGCTTTGGAAGAAAAGTTGGAATTAGAGATTTCAATTCCTAGAAAATTACATGATGAATGGGAACCTACCATCAAAGTCAAGATTAAAAATTATGAGTGTTTTGCTCTATGTGATTTGGGCGCTAGTGTTTCCACAATTCCGAAATCTTTATGTGATGTGCTTGGTCTTACCGATATTGAAGAATGTTCTCTTAATTTGCACTTGGCGGATTCTAATATTAAAAAGCCTTTGGGAAGAATTTATGATGTTCTTATTCTTGCAAATAGGAATTATGTGCCCATAGATTTTATTGTTCTTGATATTGATTGCAATCCGTCTTGTCTGATTATACTTGGTAGACCGTTTTTACGTACTATTGGTGTCGTGATTGATTTGAAAGAAGGCAATATAAAATTCCAATTTCCACTAAGGAAGGGGATGGAACACTTCCCTAGAACAAGAATTAAGCCACCATATGAATCAATCATGAGGGCATCCTATGGATCTAGAACTAAAGATGACAATACTTGAATCTATGCATTATGCCTAGCTAGGGGCATAAAACGATAGCGCTTGTTGGGAGGCAACCCAATGAATAAAATTTAGTTTTGCCTTTTTCTTTCTGTTATTGAGTATTTTTAAAATTATGCCTCTGTTATGATTGTGTTTTTTATGTTTTAATTAGTGTTTGTGCCAAGTAAAGCCTTTGGGATAGCTTTGGTGATAGTTGATTTGATCTTGTTGAAAAACAGAAACTTTAGTGTCCAGTAAAATAATTTTCTAAATGCACAGAAGCGACGAAACATTCTTACCATTCTACACAATATTTATATACAAATTTCATATGTTTTCCTAATTTTTCAGAATTTTTGGAGTTACAGAAGTATGAGAACAATTCGCATCTTTACAGATTGTTTTGTTTTTGACAGATTCTGTTTTCTTTGTATTGTGTGCTTATTTTGATGAATCTATGGATTGTATCAGGGGGTATAAGCCATGGCAAGGTTATAATACATTAGATATAATGAAATAACAAAATTTGAATGGGTTTTCTACAGTACTTAAAGTAAAGATTGGTTTTCTTATACTAACGGATCTCACGAAGGTTTTGTTAGGTTTTGTGTGATTGAAGTTTTCAAGTTTTGGGTGAGATCACGATGGATGAAGGAATAAGGAGTAAGAAAAGCCTAAGCTTGCGGATGCCCCATGGCACCCCAAGTTAATATTCAAGGAGAACCAAGCAACTAAGCTTGGGGATGCCCCGGAAGGCATCCCCTCTTTCTTATAACGGCCATCGGTATTTTACTAGGAGCTATATTTTTATTCATCACATATCATGAGTTTTGCTTGGAGCATCTTGTATTATATGAGTCTTTGCTTTATTTGCTTTTTAGTTTGTCAAAAGTATCCTTGCTAGACACACCTATTTGAGAGAGCCAAAATTATGCTATGATTTATTAGAATTTCTCTTTATGCTTCACTTAATTTTTTTTGAGCTATGGAATTGCTCTAGTGCTTCACTTATATCTTTTTGAGCACGGTATGCTTTAATTTTTTTTAATAAATACTCTCATGCTTCACTTAGATTTATTTGAGAGTTATTAAATTTTTTAAGAAATTCTCTCATGCTTCACTTATATTATTTTGAGAGACGGAAAATTTAATGCTCATGTTCTTCACTTAGATTTGTTTGAGCTTGTCAAAAGCAATTGCAATATATGAAATTAGTCCCAAAGTGATGGATATTCAAGAGGGATATAATAAAAACTTTCATGAAGATCATTGGGCAAAATAAACTTGATTCTTTGTAATAGTTTTGAGATATGATGATAGTGATATGTGAGTCATGTTGGTGAGTAATTATGCTTGAGTAAGAATATTGGTTTTAAGGTTTGTGATTCCCTATGCAAGCACGAAAGTCAATAGTTATGCAATGAAATTACATCCTACTTGTGGTGCATTATTCGGTGTTAGTTATGCCTAATGCTCGCTTATGTGATTTTTTGTTTCTTGGTTGGTTGCTTCTCAATCTATTTTCTAGCCTTCACTTGTACTAAGAAGAAATACTACTTGTGCATCCAAAATCCTTAAACCCAGTTTTGCCATATGAGTCCACCATACCTACCTATATGCGGTATTCCCGTGCCGTCCTAAGCAAATTTGTATGTGCCATCTCAAATTTTCAAAATAAATTTCCTTTTTGTGTGCTCGTACCGCTCATGAAGCGGCAGGGGGTGGCCAATATTTTCCATGCTAGATGTGTTATTCTCAAGATGAGTGTTTATTCACTTGTCATTGCACGAGAGTGTGGCAGTAATAGGGATGCCCAGTCCCGAAATGAAAAAGAAATTTACTTTATGTTGTCAAATAATAAATTCCTTGGAAAGTGTTGGTATGGAGGGCACCCGTGGATACAACTAGCCATGGAAAGTGAAAGAATGGTAGAAAAAGGAATAAACTTTATTTTCTGTTTGGGAACTGCATATGATATATCTAGCATGGAAAGTGTTGGGAATTACTCGGTCATTTTCGTTGATGGGAAAAGTATGCCTCTCAAACAAAAATTATCTCTCAATCTAAGCTTTGAGATCTGGCACCTCTACAAATCCCTACTTTCCTCTGCGAAGGGCCTATCTATTTACTTTATGAAAATTTTATTTTTATTTGAGTCTCCATCTTCTCTCATAAAGCACCAACTAAGGGGCACTATGATCGTACTTGAGCATTGGGTATAGCTAATATGCGAGTGTGTTTCATGAATGGATCAATGATTGAGCATGATGGGCTAGGGATAACTTTCTTTAGTGTTGATATTTTGAAAGACATGGTTGCTTGTTGATATGCTTGAGTATTCAAATCTTCATGTCAAAACTAGACTATTGCTTTGAACCATATAAAAGTCCAAATGTCCATGCTACAAAGAAAAGAATATGTGATGAACATGTTAGGCAGCATTCCACATCAAAAATTCTGTTTTTATCATTTACCTACTCGAGGATGAGTAGGAATTAAGCTTGGGGATGCTGATACGTCTCCAACGTATCTATAATTTTTTCTTGTTCCATGCTATTATATTATCATTCTTGGATGGTTTACAATCATTTTATAGCAACTTTATATCATTTTTTGGGACTAACCTATTGACATAGTGCCTAGTGCCAGTTGTTGTTTTTTGGTTGTTTTTTGTTTCGCAGAAAATCAATACCAAACGGAGTCCAAACACAGCGAAACTTTTTGGAGAATTTTTCTGGACCAGAAGACACAAGATGGGCCAAAGAAGTACCAGAGGGGGGCTCCGAGGGGAGCACAACCCACCAGGGCACGCCTACTCCCGCACCACCTCTTCGCCCTATAAATTCCCAAATATTCCAGAAACCCTAGGGGAGTCGATGAAACACAATTCCAGCCGCCGCAAGTTCCAGAACCACGAGATCCAATCTAGACACCATCTCGAAGGGGTTCATCATCCTCATTGGTGCCTCTCCGATGATGCGTGAGTAGTTCATTGTAGACCTACGGGTCCGTAGGTAGTAGCTAGATGGCTTCTTCTCTCTTTTTTGATTCTCAATACAATGGTCTCTTGGAGATCTATTTGATGTAACTCTTTTTTGCGGTGTGTTTGTTGGGATCCGATGAACTTTGAGTTTATGATCAGATCTATATCTATGAAAGTTATTTGAGTTCTTTGATCTCTTTTATGCATGATTACTTATAGCCTCATATTTCTTCTTCGAATCTTTGGTTTAGTTAGGTCGACTAGATCGATTTTTCTTGCCATGGGAAGAGGTGCTTTGTGATGGGTTCGATCGTGCGGTGTTCTTTCCCAGTGACAGAAGGGGCAGCAAGACACGCATGTATCGTTGCTATTAAGGATAACCAGATGGGGGCTATTCCTACATGAATAGATCTCGTCTACATCATGTCATCGTTCTTATTGCATTACTCTGTTTCTCCATGAACTTAATACACTAGATGCATGCTGGATAGCGGTCGATGTGTGGAGTAATAGTAGTAGATGCAGGCAGGAGTCGGTCTACTAATGTTGGACGTGATGCCTATATAATGATCATTGTCTGGATATCATCATAATTATTTGAGGTTCTATCAATTGCCCACCGTATGCTATTTTCTTGAGAGAAGCCACTAGTGAAATATACGCCCCCCGGGTCTATTCTTTATCATATTTCCTTCGAGATCTATTTTTATTCGCTTTTATTTTCAGATCTATTATACAAAAAACTCAAAAATACCTTGCTGCACTTTTTTGCTATTTATTTATTTCAAGTTTTATCGAGATCTATTTATCCAATCTATCACAATTTTTATCCCGTCAACTTGACAATTTCTGGCACCGTTACCCGTAGAGGGATTGACAACCCTCCTAATCGCCGGGTTGCAAGTATTTGTTATTTGTGTGCAGGTACAGTTTACATAGTGTTGCTTGGTTCTCCTACTCGATTGATACATTGGTTTCATAACTGAGGGAAATACCTACCGTAGCTGTGTTGCATCATCCCTTCCTCTTTGGGGAAATACCTACGTAGTTCAAGCGACACCAGGCATGTTATTTACTTCTGTGATGAAGCTGCTAGAATTGCCAAACCCGATGAAAAAGATAAACATATACCTGTTGTTGGCATGCATGTTGTCTCAGTTAAAATAGGAGATCATTGTTATCATGGTTTATGTGACTTAGGTGCTAGTGTGAGTGCTATTCCTTTTACCTTATACCAAGAAATTATGAATGACATAGCACCCACTGAAATAGAAGACATAGATGTTACTATTAAACTTGCTAATAGAGACACCATTACACCACTTGGGATTGTTAGAGATGTTGAAGTCTTGTGTGGGAATATAAAATACCCTACTGATTTTCTAGTTCTTGGTTCCCCACAAGATGATTTTTGTCCCATTATCTTTGGTAGACCTTTCTTGAACACTGTCAATGCTACTATAGATTGTCATAAACAAACTGTCAGTGTTCGCTTTGGTGATGAGTATCATGAGTTTAATTTTTCCAAGTTTAATAGACAACCTCACAAGAAGAATTACCTAGTAAGGATGAAATAATTGGTCTTGCTTCTATTGCCGTGCCTCCTACTGATCCACTAGAACAATATTTGCTAGACCATGAAAATGATATGCATATGCATGAAAGAAATGAGATAGATAAAACTTTCTTTGAACAACGACCTCTACTCAAACACAATTTGCCTACTGAAACTCTAGGAGGTCCTCCTCCACCTAAAGTTGATCCCATGTTTGAATTAAAACAATTGCCTAACACTTTGTAATATGTTTATCTTGATGAGAAAAAGATATATCCTGTTATTATTAGTGCTAACCTTTCAGAACATGAAGAAGAAAGATTATTGAAAATTCTAAAGAAGCACCGTGCTGCCATTGGATATACTCTTGATGATCTTAAGGGCATTAGTCTCACTCTCTGTCAGCACAAGATTAATATGGAACCTGATACTAAACCCGTTGTTGATCATCAACAACGTCTTAATCCTAAAATGAAAGAAGTGGTAAGAACTGAAATATTAAAGCTTCTGGAAGCAGGTATAATCTATCACATAGCTGATAGTAGATGGGTAAGTCCTGTTCATTGTGTCCCTAAGAAGGGAGGTATTACTGTTGTTCCTAATGATTAAAATGAACTTATCCCACAAAGAATTGTTACTGGCTATAGAATGGTAATTGATTTTAGAAAATTAAATAAAGCAACTAGAAAAGATCATTACCCTTTTCCTTTTATTGACCAAATGTTGGAAAGATTATCTAAGCACACACACTTTTGTTTTTTTGACGGATATTCTGGTTTTTCTCAAATACCTGTTTCACAACATGATCAAGAGAAACCTTTACTTTCCCATTTGGAACTTATGCTTATAGACATATGCCTTTTGGTTTATGTAATGCACCTGCTACCTTTCAAAAATGTATCACTTCTATATTCTTTGATTTTTGTGAAAAGATTGTTGAGGTTTTCATGGATGATTTTTCTGTTTATGGAACTTCTTTTGATGATTTCTTGAGCAACCTTGATCAAGTTTTGCAAAGATGTGAGCAAACTAATATTGTCTTGAATTGGGAGAAGTGCCACTTTATGGTTAATGAAGGTATTGTCTTGAGGCATAAAATTTCTGAACGAGGTATTGAGGTGGATAAAGCTAAGGTTGATGTAATTGAGAAAATGCCATGTCGTAAAGATATTAAAGGTATTCATAGTTTCCTTGGTCATGTTGGTTTCTATAGGAGGTTTATTAAAGAATTCTCTAAAATTTCTAGGCCTCTTACAAATCTTTTACAAAAGGATGTTCCATTTGTTTTTTATGATGATTGTGTAGAAGCCTTTGAAACACTTAAGAAAGCCTTAACTTCTCCACCTATTGTTCAACCACCTGATTGGAACTTGCCTTTTGAAATTATGTGTGATGCTAGTGATTATGCTGTTGGTGTTGTTCTAGGACAAAGAGTTGATAAGAAATTAAATGTTATTCATTATGCTAGCAAAACTCTAGACAGTGCCCAGAGATATTATGCTACTACTGAAAAAGAATTTTTAGCAGTTGTGTTTGCTTGTGACAAATTTAGATCTTACATTGTTGATTCCAAAGTAATTGTTCACACTGATCATGCTGCTATTAAATATCTTATGGAAAATAAAGATGCTAAACCTAGACTCATTAGGTGGGTTCTCTTGTTACAAGAATTTGATTTGCATATTACTGATCAAAAAGGGGCTAAGAACCCCGTAGCTGATAACTTGTCTAGGTTAGAGAATATTCTTGATGACCCACTACCTATTGATGATAGCTTTCCTGATGAACAACTAGATGCAATAAATGTTTCTCATAACACTCCGTGGTATGCTGACTATGCTAAATACATACCACCTAGTTTCACATACCAACAAAAGAAAAAATTCTTCTATGATTTAAGACATTACTTTTGGGATGATCCACATCTTTATAAAGAAGGGGTAGATAGTATTATTAGACGTTGTGTACCTGAGCATGAACAGGAACAAATCCTACGGAAATGTCACTCCGAAGCTTATGGAGGGAATCATGCGGGAGATAGAACTGCTCATAAGGTATTGCAATCTGGTTTTTATTAGCCTACTCTCTTCAAGGATGCCCGTAAGTTTGTTTTATCTTGTGATGAATGTCAAAGCATCACTACTGGAATCAAAGAATTTGCCATCCGCCAGTTCTTTGCCGTCTGCTAGCTGACGGCAAAGAACGTCTTTGCCATCAGCTTACAAAAAACAGACGGCAACGAACAGGCTGATGGCAAAGACACTATTTGCCATCAGCCACCTCTTTGCCGTCTGCTAGCGTTTCTTTGCCGTCCGCTAGCAGATGATAAATAGGTGGGGTGGGGTCCAATGGAGGCTAGCTTATTGTAACGGCCCACCCCCACCTCTTTGTCGTCTGCTAGCTGACGGCAAAGATTCTTTGTCGTTCGCTTGCAGACGGCAAAGAAGCCACTACCTAACGGCCCACCCCCCCTCCTCCTCTATCTCTCTCTCTCTCTCCCCAACCGCACCCCGCCACACCCTGCCGCCGCCCCTGACCCCACGCCACCCCGGCCCGCCGCCCGCCGCCACCGACGCCCCGTCGCTCCGGCCCCCCCGACGCCCCGTCGCCCGGCCCCGCCGGCGTCGGCCTCCTCCACCTCCACCCACGCCGGCCTCCACCTCCCCCACTCTGGTGAGCCCCCTCCCCCTCTCTATTTTTTCAATTTTTTCTCTGTTTTAGTAATTTTAGTGTTCTATTTTAGTATTACTTAAATCTAGTTTAGTTGTAGTTAGTTAATTAGTTGTACTTAGTTGTAGAAGATGTAAAAAATGTAGTTAAATTTTAGTTAGGTCTAGCATAGTTGTAGTTAGTAAGAATTTAGGAATTAGGGTTACTTAGCTTATTTAGTTAGGTCTAGCATTAGTTAAATTTTAGGCCTACTATTAGTTAAATTTAGTTAGGTTAGTTAGGTGAAAGAAGTAGAAGATGTAGAAAATGTAAAGGAAAAATAAAATGTTAATGTAGAGATCCCCAGATCCCTCCCCTCGCCGGTCACTAACCTATCCCTCCCCGGATCCCCCCTCCTCGTAGATCCTCGCCGGTGCCCCTTGCTACCTCCCTCGGCTACCCTCCTTGGCTCCATCCCCTCATCACCGACAGCAGCAGGTAGCTAGCTATATCCTCCTCCTCCCCCCTTCCTTTGCTCTGTTCCGGCCTTCGTGCCGATGACACTAGCTAGGTAACTATAGTCATGTAACCAGTATGCGTCTCCCGTCTGAAAGGGTTGCATCGATAAATATGCATTCAGTTGCATATTTATCACCGTAACTCATTCGGATTGTCCAGCGATTTCCACGGACAGCCCGAGGATGTGTAGATTGGGTACGTTCTCCATGCTCTACCCCATTCCAAGACAAAATTTTGGCAGCGCCTCCCCGTTGTTCTCCGGATGCACATTCTCTCGGCTTTTTTCTGAGACGTGTATTTGGAGAACAGCGGGGAGGTGCTGCTGAAATTTTGTCTTTGAATGGGGTAGAGCATGGAAAACATACTCACTCTACACATACTCGGGTGGGATTAGGACCTATCTTTACCTATTAGCGTGTAAATTGCATGGACGTAATAAAACTGACAAACTAGATTAACTGATGAATATACATGCTGAATTATATACATATTTCTTGTGTGTCCAGTAGCTAGGCAAGATGAGTGATCGTGCGTGGATGTACACCGGTCACACTAGTCAGAAAGACATGACCAATGGATGGTTAGCAAAAACCAAGGGGTTTGTGGGAGCCGCATTTGCAAATGGCCAGAGGAAAACCTGGTGCCCCTGTGTTCGGTGCGACAATTGGCACAACAGGACAGAGGATGAAATGGGTAAACACCTGCAGAAGTGGGGTTTTACGCCCGGTTATACGGTGTGGACATTTCATGGTGAGTCTGCACAACGTGCCAGAGCTAAGGTGGTTCGTCGTCGCTCCGACGAGCATGGTACCGGGATGGAAGACATGGTGCAAGACTTTGATGATGCTCGGCATTCGGACGATGAGATGGAGGAATCTGCAAAGGCCTTCAATGAAATGTTGGAGTCTTCAAAATGTCCTCTCCACGAGCACACTAAGCTTTGTCAGCTAGATGCCATCTCACAAGTAATGGCTCTGAAGGCTCAATTCAACTTGGGCAGAGAATGATGCGACGCGATGATGACAGTATTTGGACGCTTTCTACCCAAAGGCCATGTAATGCCTGCAAACCTGTACCAGTCGGACAAAATCCTCCATGCACTTAAGATGCCCTATGAGAAGATAGATGATGTGAGAAAGGATGTGCCTTATTTAGGCTTGAGTATGCGGACTTGAACTATTGTCCCATTTGCAAGTCTTCCAGGTATGTTGTGGTAGACAACGGTATGGGTGAGAAGACGCAGACCAAAATCCCCATTAATATTCTTCGGTATATGCTAATCGTACCAAGACTTCATTGTCTTTTCATGGTCGAAGAGACGGCCAGACAGATGACATGGCACAAAATGGGCAAAAGAACCGAACTAGATGCATATGGGAATCTGATGATGGTACAGACATCGGATGGTTCTACGTGGAAGCACTTCGATGCATTACATGAGCAAAAAGCGGCAGATCCAAGGCATCCTCGAGTCGCCATCAGCACAGATGGGTTCAATGTGTTTGGTCTGAAGGCAACCCAATACAGTTGTTGGCCCGTATTTGTCATTCCACTCATCTCTCTTCCCACCCCCCCCCCCCCGCAAGATTATGCAAAGAAAGAACATTTTCCTGACATTGATAATTCCAGGGCCCAACTATCCGGCGAAGAATATCAATGTGTACATGCAGCCGCTTAAGGATGAATTGCAATAAGCTTGGGATAATGGGTTCAAGACATACGACGCCGCTAGCAAACAGAACTTCATAATGCGTGTCTGGTACATGTACTCGATGCATGACTTGCTGGCGTATGCGCTATTCACTGGCTGGTGTGTGCATGGAAGGTTCCCGTGCCCCACATGCAAGGCAGCTCTTCAGTTTCGTTGGCTGCTGGCGGGTCGCAAGTTTTCTTGCTTTGACTTGCATAGACAGTTCCTGGATCCTCACCATAAGTTCAGGAAAGACAAGAAGAACTTCATCAAAGGTAGAGTTG
Source organism: Thinopyrum elongatum (assembly GCA_011799875.1). Classification (NCBI taxonomy): domain Eukaryota; kingdom Viridiplantae; phylum Streptophyta; class Magnoliopsida; order Poales; family Poaceae; genus Thinopyrum; species Thinopyrum elongatum. The sequence continues at coordinate 655,725,924 of CM022298.1, forward strand.
TCAAAAACTCTGCACCACCTGCATTGACAGGCCAAGAGACCCTAGATCAGTTAAACGCTCTTGAGTCAGATCTAGAGCGTCCAGGGTATTTCAAGGGGTATAATTCGGAGCACGCCTGGACTCAGAAGACATGCTTGTGGGATCTGCCTTACTTCAAAGACCTCCTTTGCCCACACAACATCGATGTGATGCACACTGAAAAGAATATGCCGAGGCCCTTTTTGGTAGATTGTTCGGCATAGAGGGGAAGTCAAAGGATAATACTAAGGCTAGAGTCAATCAGGAGGTGCAATGTGATAGACCGTTACAAAACATGCAAGAACCGAAAGGAAAGCAGAGCTAGACGAAGCCAAAGGCATGGTTCAATGTTGGAAGGCCAGCTATGAGGGAAATTATCTTGTGGGTGAAAATGCAGTTGATGTTCCCAATGGGTATGCAGCGAATCTAAAGAGGGGAGCGAGTCTTGAAAAATTGAAAATATTTGGTCTCAAGAGTCATGATTGGCTTGAGCGGGTAATACCGGTGATGTTGCCTGGCTTCATCCCTGAGGATGAATGGCTAATGCTGGCAGAGCTGAGCTATTTCTTCCATGTTCTTTGTGCGAAAGAACTATCGCCTGGCGTGCTAGAAGAAATGGAAGAGTTGGTGCTGGAGTTGACCTGCAAGTTAGAGAAGATCTTTCCACCGGGCTTCTTTAATCCAATGCAGCATTTGATTTTGCATCTCCCGACCGAGGCAAGATTGGGGGGGCCATGCAAAATCGTTGGTGCTACGCAACTGAGAGGATGCAGAAGACGCTTCAAGCAAAATGTAAAAATAAACATAGAATTGAAGCATCGATGGCCAAGGGATTCATTACTAAGGAGGCAGCAAACTTCGTGACAGCACACTACGAAGCCAAAAATCATCATTTGCATAATCCACAGCCTCGGTACAATGCTGGTGACCCTAAAAAAGGTGGATCCATCCTCAGCCTATTCAAAGGGAAGCTCGCACCAGCCAGTGCTTCAAAACCAATATCGTTGGATGTCGAAGAATGGCGGACCATTTCGTTGTATATCTTCAACAACCTAACAGAAGTGCGGCCGTACATCGAGTAAGTTCTCGGTACATTGTTTCGCAACTTCTAATTCCTTTGAACTGCTCTTATTCCCAGATATTTGATACAGTCAATACATCGCCAAATTCTCGGATGGAGCGGTGATCCAAAAGGAATCCATCAAAGAGTATGAGCTTCTGGCAAAGCATGGAGGCGGCTTTCCCGGTTTCATCTCTTGGTTCAAACAAACGGTAATTTCCATTAGACCATTTCATTTCTTCGTGCAATTTGCGGCTAATGCACCAATCCTTTCGTATTAAACTTGTAGGCTAATTCAGAGTCTATGGATGCCGAATTGAGACAAGTCGCTAATGGTTTTGACTATAAGGTCCGTTCATTTGACAAATACGACATTCCATTCCACTCGTACCTCTCCGGAGAGCGTTGTTAGACAGTTTGGGGACACCAGCGGGCACTTCTTCGTCTGCGTTGTTTCCCACCGGGAGAGGAGGTCGGGGAGGGAAGAAGAGAGGAGGTAGATCAGGATATGGCCGCGGGAGAGGTAGGCAGGCTCCTACGCTTGGACCCGTCTGAGGAGGAGGCTACGCGGACTCCGGTCCACGAGCCTCGGGTCGATGAGCCTTTGGCCCACGAGACTCCGGACCAGGCTACATCCCAGGAGACATCCGGATGGGGTACCTGGCCGGATCCGCCTGAGGGGCCGAGTGGCCATGCTGATGGTGGCGGGGATCAGATTTCTGATAGTGAGGGCGAGGTGGTTGAGGGGGCCACCGTCTACCAGCGTGGTAGTACACGGCTCCAGCCTGTGCCGGCAACCCACGAGCAGAGGTGGTTGATTTGGCCTGATGGGGAGAGGTAAGTGCATTTACTCTTTTTGTACGTTTTGCCATCATGTTTCTTCAAATATCTAATGAGTTGGCCTTGTCATACTGCAGGGGTTGGGACCACGCTCAGGATGTCCGCATGCCCAACACCGTCCTTGGTATGATTTGCCGGCAAAACTTCCCGGGGTTTGTCATGTTGCCCGGTGAGGGTCAGCTTCCACAGCTAGGATTGAGATGGGAGCACTACTTGGCTGCCCCGGCCCCGCCGGAGGAGATGATCGACGATTTCTTGTGCCACACGAGGGCCGACAAGGTGATCAAAAAGTTTTGGGTAATTTCTCCTTTACACAATTAAAAATCTTCAAATAGCTAGTTATTATACTAATCAATGTTGTCTCGTTTGATTGCAGACCTTCTACAGGTGTGAGGAGGGATATGAGGAGGCCGCGGCACAGGTTATCAATGCCGAGTGCAAGCGCCTACTACAAAACTTACGGCATGAGGCTCGGGTGCAGGCTGTTCGAGACTACTACGCCTCACGTGGTATTCAGAAGCCCAAGCCGGCGTGCCGCGGAAAGTTTCTGAAGAAGGAGCAGTACATGAAGGTAATTACTTATTCTTAAGGCCTTGTACTTAGCTTCCTTGATTTGATTCGTAGGCGTAGCGCTCAAATTTCTCTTTACTAACTTAGGTGCCCTGAGATGGTGTGCGGATAAGATGGATTGTTGGGAGGTTTTGGTGGATGAGTGGTGCTCAGACCAATGGCTAGCCCTCCACAACAATGCCAAGGACCGACGTGCCCAAATGGAAGGTGTGCCACACCATCAAGGCAGCGCCAACTTATATCAGTTCGGGCAGAACTGCGTATGTGGTTTGCTTCATGATTCATGCAATTCATTCTTCATGCTAGCTTGAGCCCTTTAATTACTAATTTACGTTGTTCCTCTCTTTTAGGCGCGATACAATAAGGTGGAGGTGCCAGAGGTGTACGACCTTTATGCCATGGCCCATACTGCCTCGTACAAGAAGGCCAAGGCATTCTCTGCGTATGACCTTGATCATCCAGAGAGCTTCACCAACATCTCCTTGCACAACAAGCTCGTGAGGTCAAGAGATGAGGGGAAGGCAAGGAAAGGGGAGGACTTTAACCCAAGCCAGGGTCCCATTGATCCAGAGCTGGTGATGATATATGGTGGCGGCAGGTCCCATGGCTCGAATGCCATTGGAGATGGACTTATACGTTGTCCTAGCACTCTCCCAGAGATCAAGGCACACCAAACGAGCTCCGCCCCTGAGATAAGGCCTCATCCACGGCCAATGGAGCTCCCATCGTGGTTAGTTATACGGACTCAGATTTCTTTCCTCCATTACATTGTGTGTGCGGCCATCAATGATTACAATGCTAACGAGGAGTGGTGTTGCAGGCTGCTATTCAGAAAGAGAGAGAAAACCCAGGTGCTTCTCCAGGAGAGGGACCGACAGGCGGCGGAGAAGGAGCAGGAGTTGGAGTAGAGGACAGCTATGATGTTGGAGGAGGAGAGGGCACGGAATGACATGGTGAACCGGGCCATGTACGAGCTCCTCGTGGTAAGTTTCTTCTACATATTAGCCAAATCATGCACTTAATGTTCGTTTCATTACTAACTAATATGACTGACTCGTCAAAACCAAATGTGCAGTTTGTGTGCGAGAAGACCAGTCAGACCCCTCCGCCGATGCTAGTCATTGCTCCGGGGATCACAGTGAGTTTCATTTGAATGGTCATTAGTTACTAGTCTTAACATTTGAGTGTCATCATGCTAACGAGACATTGCAAATTATCTTTGGTGCAGCGTAACTCCAGACAAGCATCGTACGATCCTTCTCCAGGTGGTACCGGCATGAGCAACCCTGCTGCTTCACCTCCATGATGACGGTAAGTTTTCTCTAGTGTTTTGCTTAACAAATGCATAATGACCTATACTTAGCTTTATTACCTCCAATATGCTTACCATAGTGACCTAAGTTAGCTCTAATATGCTTAGTTACCTAGGTTAGCTCAATAATGACATATACTTAGCTTACTTATGTCAAAAATTGCATAATTACCTTACTTAGGTAAAAAAAATGGCATAATAACCTTGGCAACCTCATAAATATCATATACTTAGCTTATTTTCCTCCAAAATGACATAATAAGCTTACTTAGCTCCAAAATGATCCATTTTACCTAAGTTAGCTCTAAAATGACCTATACTTAGCTTTGTTTCCTCCAAAATGACCTAAGTTAGCTCTAATATGCTTAGTTACCTAGGTTAACTCAATAATGACATATACTTAGCTTACTTATGTCAAAAATGGCATAATATGCTTAGTTAACTCAAAAATGGCATAATTACCTAGGTTAGCTCAATAATGACCTATACTTAGCTTATTTAGTTCATTTATGACATAATTAGCTTACTTAGCTCATAAATGGCATGATAACCTTGGTAAGCTCATAAATGTCATATACTTAGCTTACTTAGGTCAAAAATGGCATGATAACCTTGGTAAGCTCATAAATGTCATATACTTAGCTTATTTAGCTCATAAATGGCATGATAACCTTCGTAAGCTCATAAATGTCAAATACTTCTTCTTCTTCTTCTTCTTCTTCTTCTAGTCTTCTTCTTCTTCTTCTAGTCTTCTTCTTCTAACTTTCTTATTTCCCATTTTGCAAATTTCATTCACTTCACGGAAGCTTGCATTGATGGAGTGCTTGTTTTTACTTTCTGTTTTGATTTTGTATCGATGAACAATGTGGAACTTGCTACCTATGGATGAAACTATGTATGTATGGATGAAACTTATGTGTTGGATATCAAATATATTTGCAATGAAACTTGCCATGTGAAATATATATATATATATATCATATATCATATATCATATATTTTGCTGTGAAAATGCTTGGATATAGCAAAAAATAGAATAAAATGGGGCAATACAAGCACTTTGCCGTCTGGCATGGACGGCAAAGGGGTCTTTGCCGTCTGCCACAGACGGCAAAGTGGACACATGGCAGCAACCTGTGCAACCTGGGAGCACTCAGGCTGACCCATTTGGTCACTTTGCCGTCTGTGGCAGACGGCAAAGAAACAGAGCGGCAGACGGCAAAGAGCGAGGAGGAGTGACGGGTCTGCTAATGTCAGGAAGCAGACGGCAAAGGGGAGGGCACGTTTGCCGTCAGCCAGTAGACGGCAAAACCTCCTGTTAGCCACATAACATGGCTAACGTCTATTCTTTGTCGTCCACTTTATTTGCCGTCTGCTTGCCTAGGAAAGCTGACAGCAAACATCTTTGTCGTCCGCTGTGCGAAAACAGACGACAAAGAAGCTCATTACCATAACTTACAGTGCCGGAAATGTTTGCCGTCTGCGGTGTGACGACCCCGGCTTAATCGTGCACTAACCATACACGCAAATGCACACGATCAAGCCTAAGGACTCACTTGAAGATATCACAACACAACTCTAAAACATAAATAAAGTCATACAAGCTTTATATTACAAGCTAGGGCCTCGAGGGCTCGAATACATAGCTCGATGGCATACAAGTGTCGGTGGAAGCATCAGATATCTGGGTACAGATATTACAGAGAAACAGATAGGCCTTTAGAAAGGCGGGGCAAAATAAATACTACGATCGAAAGGCGTAGGCCTCCTGCCTAGGACCCTCTGAACCTACTCCTGGTCGTCGGTCAGCTCCTCGTAGTAGTACTCGCCGGGAGGGTAGTAGTAGTAGCTGTAGTCGTCGACAGGGGCATCTATCTCAGGGGCTCCGTCGTCTGTTTGCGACAAATGGATAAAAGGAGGAAAAAGAAAGTAAAGCAAATGTGAGTACTCATCCGAAGTACTCAGCAAGCAAGGATCTACACTACATATGCAACATTTTCAAAGGAGGGCTGTATATGTGGACTGGGCTGCAGAAATGCCAGAATAAAGGGGAAAGCCTAGTCCTATCAAAGATTAGCATCTTCAAGCTTCTTCATCGGTCTTGCAGCATTAGAAGAGTGCAGATTACATAATGTAAAGTAGTAGTAATGTCATCAACCTCGCCCAGACATCCTTCCTCGACTCCCTGCGAGAAAGCAATCCCAGAGCCATACTATCCACTTCATCTCAAGTCACCAGTTCTAGTTGTACCGATCGGGATACAACTCCGAGTGTCCGTTACCATAGGACAGGCTATCGATAGATTAATTCTTCCCTGCAGGGGTGCGCCATCTTACCCACCACGCTCGCTTAACTCCGGTCGGACACACTTTTCTGCGTCATGCTTGGCCTCGGCCAAACGACATGCCGCAACCCGACCTAGGCTTAAAAGAGAGGTCAGCACGCCGGACTAAACCTATGCCCCCAGGGGTCTTGGGCCATCGCCCCGGGAACTCCTGCACGTTACGAGGCCACCGAGAGCAGACCTAGCAACCCCTTATACAAGCGCGGTTGCGTTACCAGTCCAACTCGGCGTGCGCCGCTCCTTACTGACGTCAATTAAGCTTCGGCTGATGTATACGACGCAGAACGCCCATACTATGCCCACGTGATGGTTAGTGCTATCAGGCCAGAGGCCCCTCGGATCAAATATCCAAACCGTTAGTGTGTTGGTAGTGCGGTAACGAGCAGAGACTCACGAAATATGTGACCCCGTCGCCCCGACTCGAGGACTTGTGGCAAGGGCTAGGAATGCCCGGCCACGCCTCGTGTTCAAATCTCGGGCACCATCCAGGTCCACCCGACTCCACATCCCTCGCAATTAAGCTCGCGCGGGTACCCCTCAGGGCCGACCCGTCTTTATCCAGAATAAGCAGTGTCAACCACAATGTAAAGGCATCCGTGTGGCTACCATGTCAAGAAGGAACCCGAGGCATCACCCTCGTTGGATTCCCACCTGACGAAACATCAAGGTGAACTAAAGAGGCATCACCCTCGAGGTCCACACTTGAGCAGTTGCACGACAATGTCGTTATCGGGGGTGGTGTAGGAGGAATCACCCTCACTTACCACGACCGAATATCTAACCTACAAGGTTATCATCAGAAGTGCTGACGAGGTATCACCCTCGGCACTCGATAGTAACCCAGTAGTGTCGAGCAGTTAAGGGGGAAAGTGACGTGCAATGTCGGGGCCTGGTCTTCGATCCCGTTGATCGGGTCTTCTGAGAATCCAGCGGGGCAGTCAGGATAAAGTGGGGTCTCTGATAGGTCTCTACCCAGCCTATACTAAACAGTTTAGGATAACAGGTAGGTATCAACAGCAGGTTACAATTAAACAGGCTATGCAATAGAAATAGGATAACAGTAGCAGCAACAACATCTAATGCAAGCATAAGAGAGAGAATAGTAGGCGATATCGGAATGCTCAAAAGGGGGGTGCTTGCCTGGTTGCACGGCGGCAAGGGCAAGATCGTCAACTGCATCGTCGGGCTCCTGAGCTGCGTCGTCCCCGGGAGCTACGTCGATGTCGGGGTCTATCGAGAGAGAAGAGGGGGAAGAAACATATAAATGCACAGCAAACGATGCAATACAGGGCATGCTATGCTAAGATGCAGTGCAGGGTTGACTACAGATGCACCTAAGTCATTTTAGTTACTTTAGGATTAACGCGGGATTTATTATCCGGTGATTATGTACTATTCATATACCGGATACGGACGGAAAGTTATGGATTCTCCTACGTAGGGGATTCCGACATCGGAACAGACGACATGATCAAATTCGTCTTGTCGTTCTGATCAACTTTCATGTTTTAAGTTTTTCGATCCGAGCTACGGTTTAAAAGTTATGAATTTTCAAAGATTTAAACTATTTTCTGAAATTATTTTTATTAACAGAAAAGGAAATATGATGTCATCATGATGCAATGCTGACATCAGCAGTCAACTGGTCAGTTGACCGGGTCAAACCTGACCTGTGGGTCCAGTGGGACCCACATGTCAGTGACAATGGCCTTAACAGAGAATTAACTAATCTAACTAAACTAATTAGGGGTGTGGGCCCCGGTTGTCAGCGAGACATTAGGCTAATCTAATTAATTTTAATTATAAAATATTTATTAAACTAAAATATCAGCGGGGCCCACATGTCAGTGGCTGGGGGCTGCCCAGTCAGCACGTTGACTGGGTCAACCCAGTCAACTGGGGCCCCCAGGGCCCACTAGCAGTGGCTCTGGAGTGGGTCCCACGCGTCCATGTCGACGGCGTCACCGGAGTTGCTCCGGCGAGCCTGCGCGCGGCGGCCGATCGCCGGAGATGCCCGGAAATGCGCTGCGGAGCACCGTTCGAGCTGCGGCCAGGTGCGTTCGAACGCTGGAGATCTCACGCGTCGAGTGGTGCCACTGGCCGGACCAGGGAATGGCCGGAACTGGCCGGATGGCGAGGTTTGGCGAAGGCCGAACCCCGGCGAACTCGCATGCGTTAATACGAGGGCCAAATCGAGCGGTGATTTCTTTCCTACGGCATCTACGCGACGTCGCAAGCATGATGGGCACCAACCCAAGACCATTTGGTTGTCGGAGGCTCGTCGGCGACGAGCTCCGTGGCGACCCGTTCGGGCGCGCATGGAGGAGACAGCTAGGGCACGCGAGAGCCATTCAGAGGGGGGGAGAAGGGGTAGAGCTCGCACGTTTGGCCGTTGGTGGTTTAGTAGCTGCAGAGGCGGCGCCAGAGATGAAGAAGACGGTGGTGATCAGAGAAGTGGACGAAGAAGATCCGGCCCTTCGGTGCTCTCCCATCTCCAGCTGAGGCCACCAGTGGACGGGGAGGTCGACAGCGAAGTGCTACGACATCACAGCGGGCCGGATCGATAGCGGTGGCCGCGGTGGCGACGAAGCGCGGCGGCGATGGCGTTCGGACGACGAATCTCAGGGGGAAAAAGGGGTGGAGCTAGCGAGGAAGAGAGGGGGAGAAGTTGCGCGGCGACCAGTGGGGATGGATGGGCGAGGCCTTATCCTCTCGCTGGCCATCGCCGTGTCGGCGTTCGGCCGGCGCGCGCGCTCGCGCCCACTGCGACGGCGACACACACAAGAGAGAGAAGGAGGGATGGGGCCGGTGGGCTGGTTCTCGGGGCACTGTGCACTTAGGCCCAGTGCACAGTGCCTCTTTTCTTTTTATTTTCTGTTTTCTGATTTTTCTTTTAACAGAGTTGGTTTTGAATTATTTTGAGCATTCAAATGGATTAGCAAAAATATGGAACTTGCTCACATAAATATCGTGCAATATCCAGCACTGCCACAAAAAGTTTGTGCATTTTTGGATTCCATTTGAAATTATTCAAAAATGAAGAGGGCATTTAATTGTTGTTTTGGCCCTGGTTTAAATGCTTAGACCCTTCTGTGGTAGATGATGATGTTGTTTTCCTTAACAGCAACTAGTTTTAGATTATTTGCTATAATGTGAACATTTTTCCCACAAGTTTTGAGCAACTTCATATTGCACTTTTGTATTTGAGTTGATTTTCAGAATAGAATTTGAATTGTTTTGAATAACCACTATGACTAGGCACTGCAAATGTAGATGACTTGGCATTATTAGCAGATGATCACAGTGGCTATTACACAGGGGTGTTACATGCGGCTGACGGGAAAGACCTTTGCCGTCAGCTTTCTGGTCCTTTGCCGTCTGCCATGGCAGACGGCAAATCAGCTGATTCCTATAGTGAATTGGTAATATTGGCAAGCGTCAAGAAATGCCTATGAATTATTCACTTTCTGTTGAACCATTTGATGTTTTGGGTTTTGATTATATGGGACCTTTTCCTTCCTCTAATGGGTATACACATATTTTAGCTGTTGTTGATTATGTTACTAAGTGGATAGAAGCTATTCCAACTAGTAGTGTTGATCATAACACTTCCATTAAAATGCTTAAAGAAGTCATTTTCCCGAGGTTTGGAGTCCCTAGATATTTAATGACTGATGGTGGTTCACATTTTATTCATGATGCTTTCCGTAAAATGCTTGCTAAATATGATGTTAATCATAGAATTGTATCACCCTATCATCCTCAATCTAGTGGTCAAGTTGAACTTAGCAATAGAGACATAACACTAATATTACAAAAAATGGTTAATAGGTCCCGAAAGAATTGGTCTAAGAAATTGGATGATGCACTTTGGGCCTACAGAACAGCTTATAAAAATTATATGGGTATGTCTCCCTATAAAATGGTTTATGGAAAAGCTTGCCATTTGCCTCTTGAGTTAGAACATAAAGCTTATTGGGCAATTAAAGAACTCAACTATGATTTCAAACTTGCCGGTGAAAAGATATTATTTGATATTAGCAAATTAGACGAATGGAGAACCCAAGCCTATGAAAATGCCAAATTATTTAAAGAAAATGTTAAAAGATGGCATGACAAAAGAATCCAAAAGCGGGAATTCAAAGTTGGAGAATATGTCCTTTTGTACAACTCTCGTTTTAGATTCTTTGCAGGAAAACTTTTCTCCAAATAGGAAGGACCATATATTATCGAGGAGATTTATCGCTCTGGAGCCATCAAAATTAATAATGCCGAAGGTACTAACCCGAAGATGGTCAATGGGCAAAGAATTAAACACTATATCTCAGGTACGCCTATTAATGTTGAAAGCAATATTATTCAAACCATGACACTAGAGGAACACATAAAAGATGTAACACCCCCGGTGGTTAACTACAGTAATCACCCTTTTGATTATGCCAAGTCAGCATGTTTAACAGTGCATAATCATCATTTGCATCATATTGCATTTAAACTCCGAATTCAAACTTCACATTAAATTAAAGTGAAAATAAAAGTTGCTCAAATCAAAAACTAAATTGTTCATTAAATAGCAAGTAAATCAGAGGCAATTCTAAAATTGAAACCAACATTATTGGAATTGGGTAAGTGGCTCTAACAGCCTCGAATAGTGACTGAAAATAGTATTTAATACCTTTTTATTAATCCAAAATTAATACGAAATTATGTTTTGCCCAAGCTAGTTTTCGGTGATAGGATATGTCGCACTATGAATTATGGACCAGTTCACATATTTTACAAAATTCATTTGGGTGCCAAACTATTTGCATAACAGGAAAATGTGAGAAAAGAAATAAGAAAAAGCAAAAAGAAAAGAACCTGAAACCACTGTGCACTTGAAGCCTATCGCTACAGTAAAGGGCCCAGCCCATTCCAGGCCTTCTCCTTTCTTAGTACAGAGAGGAGAGGCAGGGCCATGGCCGTGGCCGTCGCACGGCCGTCCACGCCACGGATGTCGCCGTGTCGACCATCCGAAGCCCCCTGGCGATGCATAAGAAACCCCCCCCCCACCCCGACCGCTGGGACGTAACCCTAGCCTCTCTTTCTTCCTCCCTCGCTCGCCCTTCTCGATTTAGTACGCTACCGAGCCGTCGTCGCCGCATCCTCGTCGTTGACGCGGCCACCGGCCTCCCCGGGCTTCGAGACGACGTCTAGGAGCTCCGCCATCGTCGTCTCCTTCGCCCTCGCCCCTCGGTTCGAGCTCGGACGCCCCATAGCCTCGCCATCGTCCTTATCTCCGCCTGCGGCCGTCGCATCTCGTCGCCGGTTGACACTGCTCCAGTCCGTCCCCGGCTTCTCCGACCACGCCATCGGCATCGCAGTGAGCTCCTCCTTCGAATCCCCCTCACCCTGGTCTCGATCCGTCGCCGTAGTCGCCTGTACGAGGCGGCGGCCGCCATGGCCAAAGTTCAGTGTACGCGTACACGCCCCTACTTCGCTCTGCGTTCGTGCTGCTCGTGTGTGCTCCTTCTGCGGGCCGCGCCCGCGCCCGCCTGCTCGCCCGCGTAGCCGCCTCTCCGCAGCTGCCCGTGCTCGTGCGCGCCTACGCTCGTTCGCCGCCGCTCGCGTCTGCTGCTGCTACTGCTGTTGCGCTGCCTGCTGCTGCCGCTTGTAGCTGCTGCTGCTGCCTGCCCCTGCCGCTGCTCCTCGCAATGGCTGCTAATGCTCATTAGCTGCTGCCCCTACTAGCCAGCCGCTGCTGCTGCCCTTTTGCCGTGCTGCCTGCTGCTGCCGGTACTGCCATGGCCTGTGTGCAGCGTGTGTGCGTGAGTGTGCTGTGTGCTGTGTGTGTGCAGCGTGTGTGCGTGAGTGTGCTGTGTGCTGTGTGTGCGTGAGTGTGTGGGTGTGTGGCCGGCTGGACACTGTCCAGTACGGCCGGCCCTGATTCTAATTAGTAGTACTAATTAGGTTAGCTAGGTTAGTTGATTAATTAGTCTAATGTATGTATGACATGTGGCCCTCACTTCTAATCAATCTAATTTAATTAAAGTCTAACCAAGTCTAGTCACTGACAGGTGGACCCCCAGTCAACTTTTGACTAGTCAGTTTGACTTGGTCAATTCGGATTAGAATAAATGCAAAATTCTAGAAATTTTAGATTATTGAAAAAACTTTGAAAATTAATAGAAAATAAACCGTAACTCGGATCGAAAAACTTTGTACATGAAAGTTGCTCAGAACGATGAGACGAATCCGAATACGCCGTCCGTTCGTCCGTCACACGTCCCTAACTATCCGAACATGGAACCGTTCCCCTCCGGTCATTTGTCCGACATTTGTCCGGAACCGGGAATACATTCCCGGATGAATCCCCCTTCGCCAGTATCACTCGGCACTGCGTTAGATCACCTCTGTCACCGCGTATTGCCATGTTATGCTTTGTGCTGTACTTGTTTGCTCTGTATTTATTGTTTCCTCCCCCTCTTCTCTCTCGTTAGACCCCGACGCAGTTCCCGGTACCGACGCAGCTCCGGAGCCCGACGCCACCGTTGACGACCTTGCCTTTGCCGCCGAGCTACCAGGCAAGCCCCCCTTTGATCATCCCGATATCGCCCATTCTATTTTCTCATGCTTGCATTAGAATTGCTGCTGCTGCTGCTTTACCTATTCTGATGCATAGCATGTTTATTGTAACCTGCTGTTGATAATTACCTGCATATCCTAAACTGCTTAGTATAGGCTGGGTAGAGACCTATCAGTGACCCCACTTATCCCGACTGCCCCGCTGGATTTTCCGAAGACCCGATCAACGGGATTGAAGACCAGGCCCCGGCACCGCACATCACCCCCCCTTAGTTGTAACGACACTGCAGCATTACTATCGAGTGCCGAGGGTGATACCTCGTGTAGCACTTCTGATGTTAACTCTGTAGAGTAGCTATTCGGTCGTGGTCATCGAGGGTGATTCCTCCTTCACCGCTTCCGATAACGACGCCGTCGTACAACACCTCAAGTGTGAACCCAGCGAGGGTGATTCCTCCGAGTTCACCTTGACGGATACATCAAGTAGGAATCCAACGAGGGTGATACCTCGGATTCCCCTGATGTTATGGACACACGGATACTTGGACTGTACTATTGTTACTTGGAAAGGCGGGTCGACCCTGAGGGGTACCCGCGTGTGATGTGAAGACGGGTTGCCTGTGTGGTGCCCGAGTGATGAATACAAGGCGTGGCCGGGCATTCTTGGCCCTTGCCGCAAGTCCTCGAGACGGGGCGATGGGGTCACATCTTTCGTGAGTCTCTGCTCGTTAACGCAAGCCCCTAGTCCACTAACGATTTGGATATTTGATCCGAGGAGGCCTCTGGCCTGATAGCACTAACCATCAGGTGGGCATAGTATGGGCGTTCTGCATCGTAGCATCAGCCGAAAGCTCTGTCAGACGTCTAGTTCAGCCTTGCGGCCGGGACGGACCGGCGCCCCCCTGGTGCCTGGCTTCCCCCTGCACGCAACGACTCGGAGTGCACAGGGCGATGGCCCAAGACCTCTGAGCGCTTAGGATGTAGACCGACGGGGACCTCTCTGCTGAGCTCTAGGTAGGGTTGCGATGTATCATTTGGCCGAGGCCGGGCATGACCCAGGAAAGTGTGTCCGGCCGGAGTTAATCGAGCGTGTTGGGTAAGTTGGTGCACCCCTGCAGGGAAGAAAACTTCTATCGATAGCCTGTCCTACGGTAACGGACACTCGGAGTTGTATCCTGATTGGTACATTTAGAACTGGATACTTGGATACTATGGCTCTGGGATTGCTTCTCGCAGGGAGTCGAGAAGGGATCTCAGGACGAGGTTGATGACTGTATGGCTCTGCGATTGCTTTCTCGCAGGGAGTCGAGAAAGGATCTCTGGGTGAGGTTGATACCATTACTGTTACATTATATGGTACTGTCTACACTCTTCTAATGCTGCAAGACCTCTGCAGATGCTAGTCTTCGATAGGACTAGGCCTTCTCTCTATTCTGGCACTTCTGTAGCCCAGTCCACATATACAGCCTCTCTTTGAAAATGTTGCATATGTAGTGTAGATCCTTGCTTGCTGAGTACTTCTAGGTACTCACGGTTGCTTTGTTTTCCTTTTCTCCCCATATCAGTTTGACGTGACCAAGATGATGGAGCCCCTGAGATAGATGCCCCGTCGATCGACTACTGCTACTACCCAGAGGATGGATACTACTACGAGTTGACTGACGACCAGGAGTAGGATCGGAGGGTCCCAGGCAGGAAGCCTACGCCTTTCGATCGTAGTGTTTTATTTTGCCCCGCCTTTCTAAAGGCCTTTCTGTTTCTGTTTCATATCTGTACTCAGATATCTGATGCTTCCGCTGACGCTTGTACGCAAGCTTATGTATTCGAGCCCTCGAGGCCCCTGGCTTGTAATATAAAGCTTGTATGACTTTATTTATGTTTTAGAGTTGTGTTGTGATATCTTCCCGTGAGTCCTTAGGCTTGATCGTGTGTATTTGCGTGTATGATTAGTGCACGATTGAGCCGGGGGCGTCACAAAAGAAACCTTCCGGAACACCCCAGAATACTAAAAAAAAGAGGAGGTATGTGATACGATAAGTAAACGGACTCCAAAAAATCCGCAAAGGTATTTTCTATTAGTTTTGAAATATTACAAAAATTAGGAAAATAATAAATAACCAGGAAGGCAACCGAGGAGGGCACAAGACACCAGGGCGCGCCTGGCATGCCCGGCGCGCCCAGGTGGGTTGTGCCCACCTCGGGAACCTTCCCGACTCCGTTTTCCTCTTGTTTGCTTTTTCCCAAGATAAAAAAATCTTTATATACACACCCCCCCCGGAACGTATTTACCACCGTATCGCGGAGAAATCTTCTGTTCTTCTTTCTTGCTGTTTTCTGACAGATCTAGATCGCCATGGCCGCTTCGAGCTCCTCCAAGGACAAGTTATTTGAGAACGTCATCAACCCGTATTTGCGGGAGGTGATGCAGCACCCTCAAGCCATTGAGATGCGTGAGGGGGTGCTCCATATCTGGGACGTCCATGGGCCCAAGAGGACGGGAACCGTGGAGGCTAGGCTCGAAGCTATGGAGCAAGAGGTTTTCAAGTGCAAGGGGATGGTGGAGCGTGGACTCAATGCCAATCACCTCATGATTGCGGATTACACCCGTGATCTCAAGGTGGATCGCCGGTCCATGAAGGACATCGTCTTCACCCTCAATGAGCAAATCAATTTTCTGCAAAGTCAAATCTATGATCTCCAAAATCAAGTCTTTGAATATGACGCGGGATTTAAAGGTAAGAGTTTAGCTGCCAGTTGAAGGACTCATGAGACTCTCGCTTCTTCTTGTGACGGTGAGCCGCTGCCATGGAAGCCGGAGGATAAGCCCGCTACTACTTCACCACCACCTTCATCATCTTCACCACCAAAGGAGACTTGAGTTCATGGTATGGGCACTCCCCTTGGCTTGTGCCAAGCTTGGGGGAGGTGCCCCGGTATTGTATCACCACCACTATCTTTGTCTTTATCTATTTTAGTTTGATCTTTAGTTACCCTTTGATTTAGTTGAATAAAAGTTTAGTTCGATCCTTTCTTTTCGAGTGCTTGCTTAGTGATCTATCTATCTATGTAATCGTGTGCGAGATATATAATAAAGAGTAGTTTGAGTTTTGTTTCTTTACTCTTTTGTTCCAATAAAAATAAAGGAAAAAAGTCATATGCTAATCCTGTGGTAAGTAATGACATCACACAAGGAAAAGTATAAGTGGTAAAATTTATTAGAGATTGAAAAACATAGCATTGGTCAATGATCCAATTCATGAAAGAATTAATAAGTAGTCCTGGCCATGGGTAGCCTGGCCCGGACGGCCCGACCCGACCCGGCCCGAAAAAGCCCCTTGTCCCTTCAACATGTGGTGCTTGCTCAATATCTTTGCTACCCAAAAACTCCGCACTAAGTAGAGATACTACTGTGCATCCAAAACCCTTAAACCCAAAATCCTATTTTGAGAGTCCACCATACCAACCTATGGATTGAGTAATATCCTTCAAGTAAGTTTGCCGGGGGGATAACCCCCGGGTAG
This sequence comes from Thinopyrum elongatum, assembly GCA_011799875.1. Lineage (NCBI taxonomy): Eukaryota > Viridiplantae > Streptophyta > Magnoliopsida > Poales > Poaceae > Thinopyrum > Thinopyrum elongatum. Next base: position 655,742,153 of record CM022298.1, read on the forward strand.
GCCCAAGACGGCAAACGGCGCTTCAAAACAACGGGGCGGCCATCGCCCCAGTCCAGCTGCCCGGCCACCCTGGCCGGCTCGCCATCCCGGCTGCCTGGCCGGCTCCCCGTCCGACTGCTCCAGCCGGCCTGCTACGCGAAGTCAACTGCAGCTCTGACCCGACACCGACAAGACAACCGTACCATGGACACTATTGCTGATAAAGCAAACACTATAGCATGTGTCATGTGTCACTTCGCTGCGCTCCAATAGTGGTGCACTGTAGCCTGCATCATGCATCACATCATATGACATCCAAATAGTGTAGTGGGTGTGTGGGCCACCCCTTGTCCCTGGACACTAGTATATAAAGTGACCCACGGGAGGCCTCACACTCACAGCCTCACTTGGCCACACCAACGCACACTTCCATCCATCCGTGCCCACTCGGCCACACACATGCATGCTCACCCAGAGCCCTTGGCTCTCACGCCACACACACTCACACTCACTCACACATGAGGCCGAGTAGAGAATAAGCGTAGCCAACTTCCTGATTCATCTAGATCACTGTTCAAGAAATCTTCCGATTCACCGATTAATCTTCCGATTTACCGCTAATCGGGGGGTGACCGATAAGATTATGCCTTATCTTTGTCATTTATCTTTTGGACCGATTTATCGTTCTGACAAGCGATTTATCGGGTATCTACCGATAAATCGGACCTATTCATAGCACTATGTTTGCAAAAACTATGTTTATTTATGTTTTGTGGACCTTGTTACGGAACATGTACTATTGTCCTATTTTGTTTGTCATTGTACGAGGATTCAAAGGCTAGAAATCAAGGTAACACTTCTGTCAAATATTGTTTTGGTGTTGAATATAGCGTATTTTAGTGTTGCGAACCTGAGATTTGCAAAAAAAATCCGATTAATAGTCGACCGATAAAATCGATTAATCATCCGATTTCCGAGTAATCTCTAATCCCTAGCTGACCGAGACGGTAACGATAAGCGATATCCTCAACATTGATCTAAATACAGCTCTAGGAGCAACTATGTACTGCTACATATACTCCACATATATTTCAGACATGCAGGAGTAGGGGTGTTACCTCCGCACGAGGGCCCCGAACCTGGGTAAACCACCGCGTGCTGCTTGCCCAATCCCGTCCCTTGATCTCCACTGCAGCCTTGCCCTCACCTCAAGCCACCCCGTGGCATCTGTCCTCTCGCGAACCCACCCGCGAGATAACCACGACAAAGTTGTCATCGGTGCAATAAGGCAATAAAAATTGCTTCTAAATGTGTTGGATCATTTAGTGTAAGAGAAAATTGAGCGTTGTACGAACTTATGATGGCAAAGTAATAAAAGCGACAGACTACATAATGAAGGTTGCTATCATAAGGGGCAATATAACGTGACGCTCTTTTGCATTAAGGGATTTGTCATACAAACAAAAAGCGCAAGACAACCTCTGCTTCCCTCTGCGAAGGGCCTATCTTTTACTTTTATGTATTCTTCCCTATTTCTTTTTATTTTCTCTTTTTGCAAGCATCATGTGGTGAGGAAAGATCTAGGCACATATATCCAATTGGATATGAGTGGGCATGAGTTATTATTGTTGACATCACCCTTGAGGTGAATACGTTGGGAGGTGAAACTATAAGCCCCTATCTTTCTATGTGTCCGGTTAAAACTTTTTGTTCATGGGTATGCTGTGAGTGTTAGCAATCATAGAAGGTTAAAATGATGGTTGAGTATGTGGACTTGCCTAAAGGCTCCGATACACGACCCTTCCTGAAAATATGATGAATTGTAGTTGCAAAGTTTACTGAGAACATAGTTTGTTGGTTTTCAATAAGGTTTATGTTTTATACTTCAATGTTGTGATGAATTGTTACTTGTTCATGAGAAGTTATATGATCAAAGTTCTGTGATAAAGTTTTATGTTAAAGTTCTTTGCTGTTATAATAATAAGCATGATGCTTCTATGTCCGTATTTTGTTTTTATCGACACCTCTCTCTCTAAGCATGTGGACATATTTTTTATTTCGGTTTTTCGCTTGAGGACAAGCGAGGTCTAAGCTTGGGGGAGTTGATACGTCCATTTTGCATCATGTTTTCCTACTGTTATTTACGATGTTTTTATGCATAATAATGCTTTTTGGAGTAATTCTAATGCCTTTTCTCTCATAATATGCAAGGTTTTCACAAACAGGGAGAATACCGGCAGCTGGAATTCTGGACCTGAAAAAGCTACGTCAGAGTTACCTATTCTGCACGTCTCCAAATGAGCTGAAAATTTACGGAGAATTTTTTTGCAATATATAAAAAATACTGGAGCAAATAACTACCGGAGGGGGCCCACCAGGTGGGCACAGCCACCTAGGCGCGCCAGGCACCCCAAGCGCGCCCTGGTGGGTTGTGCTCAGCCCAGCCCACCTCCGGTGCCCATCTTCTGGTATATAGGTCATTTTGACCTAGAAAAAATCAAAGGGGGACTTTCGGGACGAAGCGCCGCTGTCTCGAGGCGGAACTTGGGCAGGAGCACTTTTGCCCTCTGGCGGAGCGATTCCGCCGGCGGAACTTCCCTCCTGGAGGGGGAAATCATCGTCATCGTCATCACCAACAACCCTCTCATCTTTGGGAGGGCAATCTCCATCAACATCTTCAACAGCACCATCTCCTCTCAAACCCTAGTTCATCTCTTGTGTTCACCGGAACCTCAGATTGGTACCTGTCGGTGACTAGTAGTGTTGATTACATCTTGTAGTTGATTACTGTATGGTTTATTTGATGGAAGATTATATGTTCAGATCCATTATGCTATTTAATACCCCTCTGATCTTGAGCATGTTTATCATTTGTGAGTAGTTACTTTTGTTCTTGAGGTCACGGGAGAAGTCATGTTGCAAGTAATCATGTGAACTTGATATGTGTTTGATATTTTGATGATATGTATGTTGTGATTTCCTTAGTGGTGTCATGTGAACATCGACTACATGGCACTTCACCATATTTGGGCCCAAGGGAATGCATTGTGGAGTAGTAATTAGATGATTGGTTGCTAGAGTGACAGAAGCTTAAACCCTAGTTTATGCGCTACTTCGTAAGGAACCGATTTGGATCCAAAAGTTTAATGCTATGGTTATATTTTATCTTAATACTTTTCTCATAGTTGCGGATGCTTGCGAGGGGGTTAATCATAATTAGAAGGTTTATTCAAGTAAGAACAGCACCTAAGCACCGGTCCACCCATATATCAAATTATCAAAATAGCGAACACGAATCGAACCAACATGATGAAAGTGATATGGTGAAATTCCCGTGTACCCTCAAGAACGCTTTGCTTATCATAAGAGACCGTTTTGGCCTGTCCTTTGTCACAAAAGGATTGGGCTACCTTGCTGCACTTTATTTACCATTACCATTACTTGTCCGTTACAAATTATCTTGATATCAAACTACCTGTTACTGACTATTTCAGTGCTTGCAGAAAATACCTTGCTGAAAACCACTTGTCATTTCCTTCTGCTCCTCGTTGGGTTCAACACTCTTACTTATCGAAAGGACTACGATTGATCCCCTATACTTGTGGGTCATCACGTGTTCACCGCCGGTGACGACAAGACGGACGTCTCCAAGTCCAGGACAACTCAAGCGACGGCCACATATCTGTGGGAGTCATTCATCTCTACTGCACTGTGAGGCTGCTAACCTCGCGTCCTTTTTTGTTGCATCCGCTCCTTTTCCAAGTCTAATCTCATTGCTGTTATGAATTAGGAATAGACATTTTTTGTTAATTGATGGATGAATGGTTGCACTTGCTCACTATGCAGCTACACCAATCAATTTTCACTCAAACGGAGCACAGAACTTGTAAAACCGATGGCAAATTATGATGTGTTTCCCATGGTGACTTAAGTTTTGATGCGTGCAAATTATGATATGTTTCGCATGGCAAAAGTATTCAGTACACTTTGCCATGTTGCTTTTCATATAATTGCCACTACAGAGCTATCAGCGGTTCTAAATTTGCCTTATAAACCATTGCATTTTGCCGTGGTAATTCTTTAAATTGTCAAAAACAACACAAAATGGCAAATATTGCCATGGCAAGTTTTACTATTTATTTGACCTTTATTAACATGGCAAATTTACCTAAATCCCCATGGCAATATTTAGCTTTATTGCCATGGCAACTTTTACTATTTATTTGCAAAGGCAAATTTACCTTTATTAACATGGCAAATTTACCTAAATTTCCATGGCAATATTTAACTTTTATTGCCATGGCTAATTTACCTTTATTAACATGTCAAATCTGCCTAAATCCCCATCGCAATATTTAAATTTTATTGCCATGGCAAGTTTTACTATTTATTTCCCATGACTAATTTACCTTTATTAACATGGCAAAATTACCTAAATTCCCATCGCAATATTTAACTTTTATTGCCATGGCAAGTTTTACTATTTATTTGCCATGGCTAATTTACCTTTATTAACATGGCTAATTTACCTAAATCCCCATGGCAATATTTAACTTTTATTGATACGGCAAGTTTTACTTTTTATTTGCCATGACTAATTTACCTTTATTAGCATGGTAATATTTAATTTTTATTGCCATGGCTAGTTTCACTTTTTATTTGCCATGCAAAATTTACATTTTTTGCCATGCCAATATTACCAATATTGCCATGACAAATTTACTTTTACATACATGTAAATTATACTTTAATAGTTCACAACAAATTATTTCTTATTTTGTGATGGCTAGTAAAATTTTACTTTTTTTGCCATGTCAAATATATGCAAATTTTAATATAATTTTGCTCATGGCGTTTTTCTTGTCCTTTTTTTTTACTTTTTCCGTTTTTTCACAAACGGCAATTTCACATACAATATATGCAAATTTAATTAAAAATACCATGAGATTTTTTGCTATGAATCTGCCATTGCAAATTATTTTGTTTGTATGATGGAAATTGCCATGACTTTTTCCTTTTTTGGGTTATTGTTAAAATATAGTCTTGTTTACCCACGTCAAATTTCTGCGTTTGAAAGTTGATGGCATATTTTTATTTTTACTTAACAAAGAAAAAAACTGGGCTTTTTTGTCACAGAAAAAAAAACAAAATCTGGCTTTTTTCTTCTATTTTTTGCTGTTGGGCTTATTGTTTCACTTTTTGGGCTATTAGGGGCTGGGGAGGCGTTTGCACTGGGGGGGCTTCTCCTTCCGAACGAAATCATTCGTAGGGGGTGAGGTATCGTACCAAACGTGGCACCTGCCTCGATAGAACATTCGACAGTTATCGACGTCCATTTTCATTATTATGAACCATGCAAAATTTTCGTTCATGTATCATGGCAAATTTTACTAGTCCACCATGGAAAATTTAGTAATTGGCCATGGCATTTTTTTAGTAGTTTACCATGGCAATTTTTTAAATAATGAACCATGGCAAATTCAGTTCATGTACCATGGTAAATTTTAGTAATTCACAATGGAAGTTTAGTTTATAGATCATGGCAACTTTAGTAACTGACCATGGCAAATTTAGTTCATAGATTATGGCAATTTTAGTTTCATGTATGATTGCAGATTTTAGTCTACTGCTCGTAGGAAATTCATTCTTTCTCACAACAATATAACACTTTTGCTGAACAATGGCAATTTTTGTTTGGTGCTTTCTTATTTTGAGCAGCATGGAAATTAGTTTGTGTGTATCATGCTGATTTTACATCATTTTTGGCATCATGGCAAAAATGACACTAATTTTTCCCATCATCACAAACTTTTTTCACACTTTTTTTTTTGCATGTAATGTAACCATCACGGCAAGCACCCCGTGTGCATCATGGCAAATTTACACCACTTTTGCCCACCATGGCACACTTTATTGATTTCTCACCATTAATACATGGTCTTAGGACCTTGGCAATTTCTCTTTCTTTTTGCAACATGGCAAACTTACTATTTTTATGTGACCATGGAAAATTTTAGTTCAGGTTCATGGCATATTTCTTTTATGTTTGTATTTTTTACCTTTTAGTTATTTTTTGTCTATCTTCTGTTTTTCTGTGCTTTTCATTTACGTTTAGAAAGAGGCCCAGCAAATTGGGTTGTTAGGCGTTTTCTAGATCGTGCCGCCGGGGACGTTCGGGCCGGAGGGATTTTTCATTGAACGATTTCGTCCCGAACGAGAGAATCGTTCGATCGATGGACTCCCTGTGCCGAACGAGTCATTCGGTCTGGCCCTTCCCCAGACCAAACGTTCGGTCAATATCATGTAAATACCTAGAACAAAATATAGCATAATTGTGTGTATTGTTTTTTTAGGGTTAATTTTGTGTATTGTTAATATAGCACCATTGTGTGTATCGTTTGACCTGGGAGGCTACAACAACGAAATGACACAATGATAACCATCCCCCCGGGATAACGGGCAGAGCAAGGCAACCGGCCTTACCACACTTTCCCTGAATGTAGATCCCCGCCCCCCCCCCCCCCCCCCCCACAGATCCCGCGGCGTGGTGAATTGAGGCGCAAGAGAGCGATGGCAGGCGAGGAGGGTTCGTTGAAGGCGCGCACCACCAGGAGCAGATCCAAGAGGGCGGCGAAGGCAGCAGTGTCCGGCGGCGAGGAGTATGCGCTGACGCGGCGCCACCATGCTCCGATGGAGAAGAGCGCACTGAGGTTGTGCACCACCAAGCGAAAGGCGGAGGAGTTTGTCCCCATCACCAGAAGTAAGAGCATCTCCACTCGTTTGGCCCCCCAGCGCACCGGCCGGCGCTTTTTTGGCCTTTGATCGGCGCTTTTTTGGCCCTGGGGCGATCAAGTTCCCAGCCACGTCCTCAGGTTTCGGCCCCAAGACGCGTATAAATTCAAACTTGACATTTCCCGCTACCCAAAAAAACGCCACAAGTTCGGCGATCAACGGCTGCCACAAAGTTCGGCGATCACCATGCCACAGTTCGGCGATCAATCATACTCGAAAGTTCGGTGTTCAAAAGGAAGGACGCGTAGGCAATGCATCAAACGGCGGCGTTCTCCTCCGGCGTCGGACTGGCGGGAGTCGGCGTGCTCGGTGTCGGCGCGGCTTCTGTGCTAGGGGTCATGGAGGCATCATCACTCGGGCTTGGCGGCGGCGTTGGGGTCGGCGTGGGGGTTGGCGCGGTCGTCGACGGCATCTGGTTCAAGATGAGGCCGCGCTCCGCCAGGTACCACGCCTTGACCTGCTCGCCCATCGTCGACATGTCCGCCCCCATCAGGAATGCCAGGTCGGTGTTCCTCTTCTTCGCGGCGACGTTGGTCTGGAGTAGGTCGAGCTTGACGGCGCTGTTTGTCATCAACGCCGTCCACCGCGCCTCGGATTTCTCTTCCCTCTGGGCGGCGTGGTTCTTGGCGTCGGCGATGCACTGCTCGATGGACGCGTGCAGCCGCTCGGTAGCCGGTGCGGCGTCCTTCGCCGTCTTGGCTCGTTTGTTGCCGTTAGGGCGCCCATCCGCCGCCCCCGGCGTGGGCGCGTCCGGCTTGTACGTCTCCTTGGCCTTGGCGAGGGTGCGCCGGACATCCGCCCACTTCTCGCACTTCTCGATCCGGGAGAACACGTGGAGGTACTTGAACTCTTGGTCGGTGCTGCTGTCCTGGCGGTACATGGCGAACATCCGAACCATCTGCGCCGAAGAACAAGTGTCGGCGACGCACACGGCGAAAAGAAGCGAGAGCCGGCGTCTGTGCATACCTGACCCTCGACGTTGGTGCCGCTTTCCGGGCGAGCCGCAATCTCCTCGACGATCCCATGCCATTTGTTGCAGGCCGTTTGGATGAGCGCCCAATGGTTCGCCATGGCCTTCGAGCCGCGCTGCATGTGGATGGTGGCGAAGTAGGGGTCGACCAACTTGTGCTCGTCGGACTCCGACTTGATGCGCTCCCAGTACGTGTCGGCGTTCTGGTTCGTGCCGGTGATCGGGTCGAGGCAGACGGTCTTCCATGCTTCGGCGAGGTACTCGTCTTCTTTGGATGTCCACTTGATGCGCGGCTCGCCGGTCCTGGCCCCCCGCTTCTTCTTTTTCCCTTTCCTCGCCGGAGCAGGCGCCGGCTCCTCCTCCTCCTCCTCCTCGCCGTAGTCGAGCTCGTCATCCATATCGCCGGCGTGGTCCATTGTATCGTCTTGCGCCTGGAACCCGGGGGAGGCGGCGGCGGCGGCCGAGCCGCTCGTGATGATCTCGTCCATGTCGGCTTCCGTCGCGTCGGGGTTGCCGAAATGCGATGACGAGGCTTGCGAGAAGTGCAGGGCGCCACGGCGCAGAGGCGGCGTCGGGGAGGTGGCGTAAGCCGGCGGCGAGTAGGTGTATGGGGGGTACTAGACGCCGGCGAACGCGGGCGAGGGCGTGCGCTGGTCGGGGTTCATACCGGAGGGTGAGGCGCGTTGGCCATGCAGAAAGGTGATGTTGAGGTTGAATCCGCCGTGCGCGTCGCCGTCGACGTAGCCAGGCGAGGGTGCGCACCCCCAGGGCTGTGGCGACGGTGAGAAGCTGGCCGGCGACCCGACGCTCTGCTGGCTCCAGGCAGCTTGCGGGCCGTGGCCACCGGGTGGATTCGTCATCCCCGCGCGAGACGCCTCTGCCTGCTCCGCCGCAGCCGCCGCCGACGCGGCCGCGTCCCAGGCCCTCTTGGCGTTGAGCTTGTTCCGCCGGTCGGTGGTGACAGCCTCCCGGCGCTGAACCTCCGCCTTCCAGTCGGCGTTCGACATGCCCGGTGGTTTTGCCGGCGGCGCCCTCGGCTTCCTATGCTTCGGCTGGGTAGCATCGGCAACGGCAGCGGCGCGAGGGACCGTATACTTCTTCGGCGGGATGGCGGCCGGATGGCGGGGAGAGGGAGGAGAATGGCGGGAGAAGAGGGACAGAAGGGAGGAATGGAGGGGAAAAGCGGGGGATCGGCGGGAAAAAGGTCGTCTCTCACCGACAGAGCGGACCCACGTGCCTTTTTGCTTCGGCCGGCACCCCAGGCGGCCCCCGGGGGCTTGGATTCGGCTCGGTTTCGCCGGCCGTTATTTCGGCTCAAACTGACGATAAACAAGGTCCTGGGACGCGACTGGACCGATTTTTCAACGCCGGCGATAAAAAAAGAGCCTGAGGGGCATGGGGGGGGGGGGGGGGGGGGGGAGGGGGAAGGGGAGATGCTCTAAGGCGGCGGCGCAGGGAGCGGCGGCTGCCAAAGGCGATGAGGAGGAGGTTCCTGCGAAGAAGAAGGGCCGGCTGGCGCAGGAGGAGATCCATCGCATCATCGCCCGGGATCAGGATAAGGACCATCTCCCTATCGGCATCGTGGACCTGAAGCGACGGAACCCTGACATGATTCCGTCGCCGGAAGAGGAGATGGACGAGGAGATGATGGACCTCTACGTGGAGGCGCGCGTGACTTACCAGGTTCGGGAGCGCTTCCCGAAATTCCAGGCCTGGGTCCGCAGCGAGTACTGCAAGAAGGGCTATGTCGAGGTTGACAATGACATCCTCGTTGGATTGGAAGATGCCATGGCATGGGAGGAGGAACTTGAGGCAGACTTAGACGCAGGAAGAATTTAACTAAGGCAGAGCAAGCCCCATATGCATGAGATAGAAAGATCATCCTACCTGTGTTAGCCATCTGCCTGTAAGTTTCTCCATGGGGTTTCTTATGTCTTTTTATCATCTCTACTAGATATTATCATTATTGTAATCGATGAACGCCTTGTATGATATATTTAACTATGAATGAAAATCCACCAGTTTGGCAATTAAAAAAACATGGAGGAATCCCACTATCCCTAGCAACACTTATCGCCCATCATTCTGATGTATCTCCGCAAGAAGAAAGGTTCCAAAGGCAATAAGGCATACTCTTCCAAATGAGTACCGTGGATTGCAGCATTATTGTGCGGCGTCGTCCTTTATTGTACGAAAATACCAATGGCACGAGCATTGTCTTGCCACCGGCAATCATTCTGGCCAACGTTCCTGCCAGGCCAGTCATGTTTTCAGATTAGCAACTGGAGGCATCAGTACGTCCCGTTGGAAACAAGGTAGTAACAATTTTCTCCGCTCATGTTTCCTAAGAAGTTTCTACGTAATCCTCATTAACATCAACCTGTCACTGTCATCTAAATTTATTTGCACCCCCGGTTGTGCTTCTTGGATCCCATCTGCGAATGAGTGAGCAACAGGAGTGCTGCATCTTAACGGAAAAAGTTGAAGCGGATTGCCTAAAGGGCCACTGGACATACATGGAATGAAGGCGCTGACAAGGAGCAGCTGAAGATGCGCCGAAAGGGCAACGTAAGAACAAAAGAGCAGCTCCTCAGACCGGAAAAGGCCAAAAGCAATGTGTCATTCAGAAACCTAAAAATATGCCGGGACACGACCACGTCCATGTTCCTTATCGTGGTTTGAAGATAGCGAAATTATAAATAATACACATGTTGATGCATGCTTCTGTCTGTGTGCGGCTGAAATAATTTTTTAGGTGCTGTGGGTCTCGAATCTTGAATAAAACTCTGAAATGGATACTCGATCTTAGCCAGTATCTTTTGTTGCTCGAGGAAAATCATTTGACCCTTCAACGGACATCATGTTCTACGAACCCAAAAAACTGTCAAATCTCTTATAAAACTGTGAAATGGATCTTTGACAAATCATTTCCATACTACTATTCTGGACACGAGGTGTACTTGATTTGACCTTGAACGGACATCACGTTCCACGAGCCCAAAAAGAAATCATGTTGCTCCACTGGTTGCACTAGACAATATAATCAAATAGAAACTCGGAGAAAAAAAGCACCTTATAACCGTTGTTGAAAATGAAGTCGCTTCCATGTTCCATCTAAAGAATTGAAATTGAAACGTGTGTTAAAGTGCAACAAATAAATGAAGAAGAAAAAGGGAGATCGTGCGTGTTGTCTGACCGGCAGCTACGTGATTAGCAAAACCCTCTTGTTAATGCAGGTTCAGGCGGCCACAGATTCAACAAGCACTGTGTTTTGGGGCTTTTGGGCGCCGACGTGTCCAAGCTAATTCTCTGATTTTGGCAATTTTTAGTATAGTTGTGGACAGTACTCGGCTGAATCTTGGACTGTCTAGACGGGCAATCGCACTCCGTCAGAAGAAATACGCAAAGGGTCAGTGTGAAGTTCTTTTTTTTATGTGAAGTTAGTTAGAAGTGGGTTGCACACGGCGCATTACAAGGACGTGCACGTGCAACAGCGTGTTTACTTGCTTCCAGCGCGGGCGGTGGTGTCGCACGAAGGAAATGTGCTGGCGATCGCTAAGTGGCACTGAACATACACAAAAGTGCGGTAAGCAAGGTATCAAACAGACAATGTCACCGGCCGCGGGTCATTGAGTTGTGTCTTGTGTGACAGGCAATACGCCTCCACTATCGATAGGGAACATCCATAGAGCACAATCGATTCCGTTGCATTGGAGAACATCCCTCGATAGCCATCCTCATATTAACGAGATAAATTCGCCCGAGATCACTGGATTCGTCCCTATCCTTCGCTGCCGCCGCTCGAGGGGGGAGCAAAGAGCTCAAGGCAGGCACGACGTACAATCACCATCAATGGTCACTAGAGCCGTTGAGTCCGAGGGAGGCGGCCATCATCGTCGTATCTTAATCTTACCGAGAGGAGGAGGTACGGGAGCCCAAGCTACGACACCATTTTTCCCACGGCGCCGATGCCTAAATCCAGGAAGGCAATGCAATCCCGCGATGATGCTCCTGGTTGTCTCCCCATGCGAGCCCTCATGAAGGCCACAAAATTTGGCGGGGCGGGTTCGTGGGCGGGAGGGGGCCGGGGAGGTGGGCTGTTTGTTGAGTTCGATGCAACATTGATGAGCGGGCTTCACGGTGATTGTGTTGGAGTTCAAGAGCATTTGGTTATAGATGTTCGATTTCCCGCAATTTACTCGGGAACAAATCCTGTTTGAATTAATTAATGGATTATACAATGCTTTTATCTTGGTTTCAAAAAGTTGTAGTAATCGAAATATGTTTATGAAAAAAATGGAAATATTTGGAAACTTTTTCCTGCCGACCGTCCTATAGTCACCCTGGCCGTCCCACCTGACCGGAAGCCGTCACGTCTTCACCCAAGTTCACCCTACGGGATATCGCCACGTAGATACATCATGTTGCTCGTCACAATGTTATCCAAATCTGGCCAAGTTCTCGGTCCTACCAAGCCACTACTACAAGAATAAAAAGTTCGTTCCCGCTCGCACCCGGGGAAGGCCGCAACCTCCGGCCCGCCCCACCCCGCCACCGGCAAAAGCAACACCACGCCACCACGCCAGCGACACAGCACCATTCTGAATCAACACATTTCCTCCTTGCCACAGCAGCACACCCAGCGACTATCCGTCGAGCTAGCTCCTGTTGGCGGCGATGGCGATCCACCTGCTGGCGTTCATGGCGGCCAAGGGCTTCGTGCAGGTGTTCCAGGTCTCGGCGCCGCTGCTGTGGCCGCTCAACCTCTGGCTTCCGCTCCCGCGCAACCTGCCGGAGGTCTGCGTGGTCGTCTGCAGCGCGCTCGCCTCCCACGTCGCCTGGCTGCGCCGCGCGTACGCGCGCCGCGGCTCCAGAAGCCGCGACGACGACGATAACGAGCTCCACCGCCAGGCGCTGGTCGACGCCACGTACTGAGACGCGGGAAGATGGCTGTTTTCTTTTTCTTTCACTTTGATTTCTAGGTTTCTTCTTCTCGGGCTGCATGCTTGATCATTGTAGTATTCCCAGCTTCCCGTGATATATGTCTGTTGACTGTAAGTTGTAGTAACATTCAATCTGTAGATACGAGTAAATTTCTGCTAGATCCGACGGATTCTGTCGTGATTATTCGCTTTGGTCAATTGCTCCAGCGTCTCACAGTACTAGAGTTATTTCTTCAGGATTTTTTTCCATGGCTAGAACAGAGTACTTTTATTTGTTTTGACCGGGGTGGCATTGGCAACAACAGAGGAAACTTCGTCGTAGATCACACCAAGTACGTACCGCAATGTGTCAGCTCCTTCACGTCATCTTCTTATCTTCTTTTTTTTTGCGGGTAAAAGATACGATCTTCTTATCGACTCATCCTAGCTACTGTCTGATTAACTAATATTCAGTCGACATCATCATCCTCAGTATGTGCATTGCTGAGTCAGCTGCACCACCATTCTTGAAGAGGGGCATTAATTAGTCCAGTAGATCATGCTTTGTGTTACTTGCAAGTAACAAATGTCATATTCTCAGTTACAAATATACTGCCCCCCGCCGCGCCCCAGCACGCCCCGTCACCTTTCGCTACCCTCGACGCAAAAAATAAAGCAATAGGATACCTTTAATATACCATCATTTCAGGACCCACCGAGAAGCACCAATCTCGATCCCGGCCTAGCTCCCCTTTGATCATCCTTACGTACAGTTTCCACTAACAGAACCCAACCTACATTTTTTTTTCCCTTTGTCTCCCAGGAACTGAAACTATCAGGACTAGGGAAAGAGAGAAAAGCGAGTTCGGAGCAACATCTGGAAACCCATTATCTGCGCCTGTCATCAGAAACGACAGATCATGGGGCGAAAACCTGAAGTCACCCAAAGCCGCACTATGAGCACCTAAACAAGTATCGTACATATTACATACGCCATCATCAGGCCCAGGCCAAAGTACCAGCAGTTTTCAAAAGAAAAGACTTCCAACGTGAAACCCAGAACACTCCGATAGAGGATGATAAGCAAAAAAAACTTTTGTTGTCATCCAGCAGGATCTTCAAGCGCGTCGACTTTCCCTGGCAGCACAAGAAACATGATGAGCGAGACCTGCAACATCTTCCCTTATCTCAGTTCCTATCGCACCCGTCCCTGGCTGGAGCCGGAGGGCCACATAGCAGCATCATCTGTGTTGTGTTCTCTTTCAGCATCTCCGCACCCCTCTTCACCATCTCTCCTATCTCAGGTTTCTGAAGACCTGCCCAGTACATCAAAAAGCACAAGCTGTAAACACAATCTTAAATGGAGTGTTAATCCATTTGTACTCAAAGGTGGCCCGGTTCCGAGCCAGCCAGATAGCTCAGCATATAGCCCAGACATGCACTAGGTAATGTACCATGTATAGTGTCTTATCTGACACGGTAAAGGCGGCTAAAAGTAAAAGAATTTTCTGTTGTGGATGACTTTTCTACTCAGCATGATGGCGTGAGTTGTTAGCATTCTTAACCGACTATTACGCGACCACTGATTGTTAAGCCACAAGGGCATTTGTCCGTCTTTCACGGCATCTCTCACGACCAGTCATCCTTTCTTCTCGACTGTTCGAGCTTTTGCGCGAACCCTGTACAACTACTACATATAGCTGAACAGCAGAAACGACACCTCTGAAAGCCAGATTCAGATAATCAGATTTTTGCGTGAAAACCTGGCGGAACCCTAGGGTGCTGTTACATCATTCCACGGAAGCACAGAAGTAACGTGGAGTCCAGCATATTATGCAGTGGCGTCGTCCTTGGCTTGCACGCCATGCCAATGGCATGAGCTCCTCGGCCTCTGCATCAGAATGATGCATACGGTCACCTTTATAAAAAGCAAATAAGTTCAACAAGGTCTTGCAGTCTCGAAAAAATTAAAAAAGCTCACAAAGAGCCAATAAAAACGGCCACAAAAGCCACAACCGGCTGGCACAAAAAGATAGAAAAACTAATTGCCTATCCTATTACATGACCGCCATCCAAACCGGTTGAAAATATCCCGTGCTACCATCTCCCACCGGATAGATCCAGTAACCAAACGCTCCCTGGCCTCCGTCGGAGTGAGTAGCGACCATATACGGATCAAAGCAGTGGCCCGGAAGATAACCTGCAAAAAATGAATATTTGACGTTCTGTTAAAGACGAAATCATTTCTGCAATTCCACACAGCCCACAATAACGCACATACTCCTACGCGGATGTGGCTCGCTGTTTCGGACTCTATCCCGTTGAGCCACGTTCCAAATAACGAGCTGACAGAGTTGGGAGGAGTAATGTTAAAAGCTATGTGCACCGTCCGCCATAGAACCTTTGCCAACGGGCAATCCAGAAAGAGGTGTTTGATAGTTTCATCCCGATCACAAAAGCTACACCTAGTAGGCCCTGTCCAGTTACGCTTTGCCAGATTGTCTTTAGTTAAGACGACTTGTTTATGTACAAACCACATAAACACTTTGATTTTCAACGGAACCTTGACTTTCCAGACATATCTGGAACTAGGAATGGAGCTAGAATTGATAACATCAAGATACATTGATTTAACTGTAAACTCCCCAGTCCTAGTAAGCTTCCAGCGCAACTTATTGGGCTGTTGAGACAGCTGAACCTCCATCAGTGTACTCACTAGATGGAGCCACGCTTCCCAACGATTGCCGACCAGCGTCCTTCTGAATTGAATATTAAGGGGGACGGACTGGAGTACTGTTGCAACGTAAGCCTCGCGTCGTTGAACAATACTATAAAGAGACGGGTATTGAAGCGCAAGGGGTGTCTCTCCTAGCCAAGTATCCTTCCAAAATCTCGTGCTCGCGCCATTTCCGACAATAAACTTTGTCCTATTGAAAAAGGCTGCTTTAACTCTCATGAGCCCTTTCCAAAAAGGCGAATCCAGCGGCCTCGCTGTCACCTGGGACGATGTTTTGGATTGAAGATACTTACTACGGAGAATCTGCGTCCATGTGGCCTCAGTATCAACAGATAACTTATACAGCCACTTACTGAGAAGACATCTGTTCTTGACTTCAAGATTTTCAATCCCAAGACCCCCTTGGTCTTTTGATCGACAAATGATATCCCATTTGGCAAGTCTGTATTTTCTTTTTAGCTCATCACTCTGCCAGAAGAAACGGGATCGATAGAAGTCCAGCCTTTCCCTTACTCCAACTGGAATCTCGAAAAAAGACAAGAAAAACATAGGCATACTCGTGAGAACCGAATTAATAAGAATTAATCGGCCTCCGTATGACATGAGCTTGCCCTTCCAGCAACTCAGTTTCTTCTCAAATCGATCCTCGATGCACTTCCATTCTCTGTTTGTCAGCTTACGATGGTGAATTGGTATACCTAAATACGTAAAAGGTAAAGTCCCCAATTCGCACCCAAACAATTGCTTATAGGCCTCTTGTTCGTCTTTGGCTCTTCCAAAACAAAACAATTTGCTTTTATGAAAGTTAATCGTTAACCCGGTCAATTGTTCAAATAAGCATAACACCAGCTTCATATTTCTCGCTTTCGCCAAGTCATGCTCCATAAAGATGATCGTATCATCGGCGTACTGTAGGATAGAAACACCTCCATCCACTAGGTGAGGCACCAAACCACCCACCTGGCCAGCCTCCTTAGCCCTTCCTATTAAAATTGCCAACATATCAACTACAATGTTGAACAAAATAGGAGACATCGGGTCACCTTGTCGCAGGCCCTTATGTGTCTGGAAATAATGACCTATGTCGTCATTCACTTTAATTCCAACACTCCCTTTTTGTGTGAAAGATTCTACCTGGCGTCGCCAGGCTTCATCGAAACCTTTCATGCGTAAGGCCTGTTGAAGGAAAGGCCATTTGACTTTATCGTACGCCTTCTCGAAATCCACCTTGAAAACCACTCCATCAAGTTTTTTCGTGTGGATTTCGTGGAGCGTTTCATGAAGGACCACAACCCCTTCGAGGATGTTTCTGTCCGGCATGAAAACAGTTTGGGAATGCTGCACCACAGAATGCACAATCTGCGTGAGCCTATTCGTCCCAACCTTGGTGAAAATTTTGAAACTAACATTAAGAAGACAGATCGGCCTGAACTGCTCAATCCTCACAGCCTCTGTTTTCTTAGGAAGCAGGGTTATTGTTCCAAAATTCAGGTGAAAGAGCTGAAGCTGCCCAGAGAATAAATCATGGAACATCGGTAACAAATCCCCCTTAATAATATGCCAGCACTTTTTATAGAACTCCGCCGAAAATCCATCCGGTCCAGGAGCCTTATTATTTTTCATTTGAGAAATAGCTTCAACCACCTCCTTCTCTGAAAATGGGGCGGTCAAAATATCATTCTCATCAGCAGCAAGTTGAGGAACATCCTCCATCTTAGACTCATCCAGAGAAACAGTATTGTCCTCCGGAGGCCCAAACAACTGCTTGTAGTATTCGGTGATGCAAAGTTTTAAGTTCTCCTATCCTAAAATCGTCCCTTCGTCCTGTTCAAGCTGAAAGATTCTCTTCTTTCTATGCTTGCCATTCGCGATCATGTGGAAGAATTGAGTGTTTGCGTCCCCCTGGATGACTCTGCGAACCTTAGCCCGCAACGCCCACTTCAATTCCTCCTCACGGAGAAGCTCTTTCAACCTCATCTCCGCCTCAAGTTTTGCATGAAGCTCCGTGGCTTGAAGAAATGTGGACTCGGCTTTTAGATCCAGGGACTGAATAAGTGTAAGGAGCCTTTCCTTCTCAACCTTATAAATCCCACTAAGATGCTTAGCCCACCCACGCAAGAAACTTCTCAAGTGCCTTATCTTATTCTGCCAACGCTCAACCGCAGTCCTACCTCTTGTATCCTTAGCCCATTCCCTGGCTATCAGATCCAAGAAGCCTTCTCGTTCAAACCAAGCCATTTCGAACGAAAAGGAATTTTTGTTCCCCATGTAGTCCACGCGTTTCTGTTCCCACAGTGTCTGCTTCTTCTATTCGACAGCACGAGCTCAACTCAACCAACACTCGCCAACCACCTAGCTCACTTAAATGCACAGACGCTACTAGTCCTCCAACGGTCCCCTCCTCTGTTCTTCCCAACTCCCAAGGGTCTTCTTCCTCCTTACACCATATATCTTCTTCATTCTGGCACACAACTCCAGCAGACCCCCTCCTTACACCATCTTAGCTCAATCTCGCACACACAACTACAGAACCCCTCCACTTCGTGTTTTCTCAAGATGGTTCTCACCACCATGTCAAACCCCAGCGCTTCGGTGGGACTAGATGAACAACCTCCGCTTGCACTCATGGTTTGCCTGTTCTGTAGCAATGGAATGGTTCGATGGTGGGTCTTTCACAGCTCCACTTGTTCGCCGTGTTCCAAGCTAGCGTGGAACAAAGCCAAGAGGAACTCCGAGCTTGCCACGTCTTGCACTGCCACGGCCAGCGACACCATGTCCGCCCTTCACGTCGACACCAAGGCTGTGTTTGTTTGGGCTTCAGTTTTGACAGATTCAGCTGTGAACTTGTTGTGCTGGTAAAACTATTGTGCTGAGAAAACAGCTGCAGTGAAGGTTAGCTGTTTGGCAACGTAGCTGTGGAAACGACTGTGGGCTGGTGAAAACGATATGTTTCAGGAGGTGGGGCGAAGGGAGAGATAGGTCATGCCTGCGGCGACATTTATGACATAATTACGACCAAACGCCAAAAGCAGAGGGGCTAGGGAAACAGCTTTGGCTGTGAAGTACCCCGAGACGTGCTTTGGGCTGTTACACTGAAAATAGCCCGAAACAGTTTTGGGTTGTGGTTCCATAACTGTTCTAAATAGCTGTTTGTTTCAGTTTCATCTTCTTTTTTCAGTCCAAAAACTGCTCCCGAAGCTGAAACAAACAGGACCCAAGACATGCGTTCCGGCGGCCAGTGAAAACGTGTGGGAAGAAAAACCAGGAAGAAGACTATGCATTCCATTACCAGCAAATCGAAGTAGCCGTCCCAGGCTTCGAGTTTGCCGCATCATACGAGGCCGCAACTAGCGACACCGCACCCCCCGGCTGCTAGCACCATGTCCTGTGTTCCCGCACCAGGTTCCGGTATCTCTCTCTCTCTCTCTCTCACCTTGCAGCAGCAACCACGAGTTCCCGGGAACGGCTCGCAGGAGAGGTCGGGCTGGCATCCGTCTCTCTCTCCCTCTTCCCCCTGTTAGTTTTCTTAACGAGGCCACTGTTCTTCCCAGCAGCTAGTCATTCCCAAAGAACGGACTATGATCCAGAAATACACCTCGCTCCAATAGAGAAGAATCACCAGGTCCAGTCTCACCGATGTATACCCGCCGGAGTTTTTTTCCTCTGGACCTGCAGAAACAGGCTGGCATGGCCAACATCCGGTCCGCGAGTCCTCTTTACGTCACAAGCACGAGGTACTTGCGGCCGTCGTCCGTGGTGGTGCCCATCCGTTTTGGCGGAAGTCCAGTCCAGCCGCAGCTCGCCGGGATACCTCGGTGCCATGGTCGCAGTGGCTCGCGGTTTATTATTTACAGACATCTCCAACCTTTACTGTTGTGTCCCACGGGCCAATTAAATGTGGATGCATAGGTATGCACTGTGCGCATGTACTCTTCGGCGGTGTATTCACATATGGGAAATGATTAGAGCAAAACATGCATGCATCTCCAGATAGCATTGCGCGGCCTGGATTACAGGGAGGTGCGCCTCCGTGTGCTCCTAGTTCACGTCCAGGTTAATTGGACTATATCCCTTCGCCGCATCTCTACTAGATCGGGATCACGACTTGGCGCGAGGGTGTCGGTCAGGCAATGCTAAGTGACAAAAAAAGTTTAATAGATCAGGATTAGATCAAGTCATGTACATAGAAAGGGATACATTCCACAAATCAAAAACCGTTCATAATAATTAGAGCATGTCATTTATATGGAAAGAGACCGACGCCTGAGTAGCGCATAGGGCAGCGACACAGTACAAAATATTGAGAGCGAAGCATTTATACAGAAGGCTAGTGACAATCAGATACCAGTCCTTCACCAAGAATGGTTGAAGTTCCTCGTCGCTCAAAGAAAAGTTGGGTAATGTTGGCCTAGAAAGTGAAGAAAAAACGATATATTCCTGGAGAAGATATCTCAACATTTTTACAACAATGAACATCTACAGCGACCAAAAAGGAACTATCAGGAAGGTGAGTTTAGTAAACTGAGAGCAAGCAATTCATGCATGTTTCCTTTAAATAGGTTTGGGGACTGTGGTAGAAAATGCAGCCCTACCAAGAGAACCGAGATGGTTTGGTACGACATAACACAAGCATGCCATAGTAGTAGTTTGAGCCAATCTAAGAGCACTACTTTAATATGGCATAGCAATATAAACTTCGCCGAAACATCTTGCCATCTGTATAATTGGTCATCAGGGATGAAGCAAATGATTCTTGACGTCAATCAACAATCAGTGGTGAGTCACCTGCATGAAGAAGGCATTGTCATTTATCAGTAAGTGGTTTGTTAGAAAAACGCAAAAAAGATTGAGTGATGAACGTTAAGACGTACAACATGAAGAAAACGGATCAATATTAAGTGCACGTAAAATGTGTCAAACAGATATAAGAACAAAAGACTCTACATGCTGAAGCATAACTGGGGCAGCAGGGTTAAAAAAATGACGACAGCTGCGACCAACTCAATCGGGAAACAATTATCTATAAAGGGAAATGAAGACACGTCTCAATAGATATAAGGAACAAAGATCATTATGTATATTGAATGAAATAGAACAATGTAAACCCGCCATAAAATGAATCCAAATATATTGGCCTCCATGGACGAACAACACCTTTGTTGCTTTATACTGAACTACTTTATCCAAGAGAATTTTTAAGCTTTAGTGGCAAGCAGGCAGGTGAAGTGTCATATTATCTGCATGCTTTTGTAACCCATCCCAACAAACTGAAAGAAAACCAAAGCCTACCAGAAAAAACGATATAGGAAAAGGCAGCAGTGTAGGGATGCACTATTATGTCCTCGCTTAAACCATGTATTATACATGTCTGGGATTGCGTGCCATAAGCACACAATGATTAGAATTTGGAACAAACACCAATCATCATGTAATAAAAGAAATGAAACGCTAAATCAGATTAGACTATCGCGCCATAAGCACACAATGATTAGACCAAACATCAATCTCGTGTAAGAAAAGAAATGAAATGCTAAATCAGATTTAGACTATCGCCACATTTATCAATCTGACATCTCGACCTAGACACCAATTCAGATTTTCTCTGTAAAATCTACTGTATTTTTTAAACAAGTACAACACAACCACCAGCTAAATCTACATGAGCTGGTTGATTAATGCATTAAATCAGTACTGACCAGGTAGATTTATGTGCAATTGGGCAAGCAGGGATTTAGCTTCAGATTTTATTCCAAAGGATGTAGAAATTAAGGATAGAGTAACAGACTGTAGGTAATCAAGTTTCTCTACCAGTAGTAGGCTTTTTTGGTCCTCGGTCGAATACCCACGCATGCCAAGGTAAAAAGTTAGCTGTAACTCCCATTTTCCATCTGCGGCCATATGGGCAGTAGATAATCCAGGACCAAACTAAAACTCACTGGAATATGATCGCGTTAGACTCAGCTACCTTTTTCCAATCGACATAAACCGGCAGCGTCCAGAGGTGATCGTTGTTCAGCGAGTAGGTCAGGAGCAGGTCCTGCACGGAGAGCTCTTCGAACCGAGCATTGCGCAACAGGTTCACGAAGGCGCGCTGGAAATGGGTTGCGAAGGCAACCCTTTTTGTTATCATCACACAAGCAAGAACCATGGTTAGCTAGCGCTAGTAGCATTGGGAAAGTATATAACGAATGAAAATTAGATTGGGTTTCACTACCTGATGGGAGAGAAACAGGGGCGGGATCCGGGGATAAGCCGAGCAAAGTCTTCCAGTCCAGGCTTCTCGACAGAAACGGGTATCCTGTCATCATCGTCGTCATCACTGTCCTGGGACATGCCAAAGAGCCTAGAGCCCCTGCCGTTCACTGCCGCCGCGGCCGACTGGTTGTCGCAGGAGACCTGGCCACGTTGCTCCTCGTCCGGGAGCATGTAGTAGGCCCACATCTGCTCGAGCGTCTCCTTGTGCTCCGCGTGTAGGATCGCGTCCAAGCACCGGCAGTGCACGAGCAAGGCCATGCCAATTCCCCCATTCTACACATGTCGATCCCATCATTTCATCTAGCGGTAGAAGAGGAAGGTACTTGGCCTCGCGAAGCACCTGAAGTCCTCGGCGGCGGGCTGGGAGGGGAAGAGTTGACTGTGAACCCTAGCCGCCAGGGTGCCGGGCCCAACGACTTGGGCAAGCAGATAAATATCAAACGCATGTTCATGAGAAAGAACAACTGATTTTCAGGTTTAAAAGAAAAAACAAACATTTAGTCTGTACCAGAAGCAAGGCATCATAAGTTCAGCAAGGTCATGAGATTACAATAGATAATTGCATTTAGTACGTCCCATGAGCAAGGTAGCATCGAGTTCAATATGAACATGAGTGCAATTACAAAAGCTAATTAGATGACATTAAGTTTAATAGTAAGAGTAGGAACACAAGAGAGCAAAAGCAAGACAAAATGGCAGTGAAGACAGTAAAACTATGAAGACATAGTTAGGCATACTAATGCTTGGTTCAAATGCTTTTTGATTAACTCCATGAGTACGACATTCCGTATGAACCTGATGTGAATAGTTCGTGAGACAGATGGACCTCAAAATGTTCTTTTATAGACAATGCACTTGTGATTTTGTACCTTGCCCTTTTAAAGCATATGGACAGTGAGAGATGGTTTCCCCTTTTAATCTTGAAGACGAAGACATGTATCTGATATTCTTTGATCCCTGTCGCCTCGACAAAGTCTGTCCAATTGGTTTATTCTTTGATCCCTTTTGTATAGACCGGATCACAAATCAAAATAATACCAACTGCAAGTAAAGCAAGATGTAGTCATTGATCTGCAAGTTCATGCCAATGTAGGAAGCACGCCTAGGCGCGTGAGAATCAGCAAAAACTGGAAACAAAAACTGAACGTTATTTATGAGAGATCCTAAAAGCTTTCATACACATGAACAATGCATTTCACATGGGACTGAAATATAGCAGCACATGCTTTTCGATCACAAAAACAACATTACACTGAGTGATTTGAACTGTCGAGCGTTTTCAACAATCGATTCTAAGTGAACCACTGATTCAGTTACTTTCAGTTCCACTACAAAATTGGAAGATACATATAGTAATAACCAATTGCAGAAAAAAACTAAGGCATACCATGTGTAACTTCATTGTCTGGCTTGACATCATTGTTGATATAAGAACTGTAAACCTTCTTTCCTGCACATGAAGAAATGTAGCTTATGGTTTGTTAACTAATGAGGATCAGTAGTGCTGCATAGCATCATTCAATGCAACTGGAGCCAGTGGAAAACAAATATTAGATCCACCTAAAAAAATAGCAGATCAATGTGCAAAACTTTGCTTACAACAAATATGAAGTGATATGAGATCAATCGAAAATTAGTGGATCAATAGGCCCAAATCCATGGCCAATCTGCAATCCATTAGCCATGAACCCATGTACAGACTGCATTTTCTGCCTAGCTAGTAAACATTTCAAATGGTAGCATAGCACAAGAAAATTATGGGAATTTGCAAATTACATAAAACCCACACTCTCCCTAAAGAGGATCACATCCTCGTGTATTTTTCATAGTAAATGGACTTTGTAAACTACACTTTTGAATCTGAACAACTCTCTGACGATTGACGAATACCTTGGGTGGAAGAAGAGAACCAGCCTTTTCACGGCCCTTTGTATCTACGGGGGCCTGGCCAGATAACCTAATGTTTTTAATACCTCCAAGAACTGCTTCCCAATTTTCTGGAGCTGCAACTACACACATTACTATGTTAGCTTCTTGATCAGCAAATGGGCATGAGGATCAACACAGTTACAAGTAGGAAAAAAACTCTTAATAGAGTAGTCAAAATATCTGGTTTCACTAGTAGAAAAAGGCCCATTTGTCCCGGTTCCAGAGGCCCATTTGTCCCGGTTCTGGAACCGGGACTAAAGGGTCGGGACGAAAGCCCAACACCTTTAGTCCCGGTTCGCTTACGAACCGGGACAGATGTGGCTCCACGTGGCCACTGCGGCGAGCCCAAGCAGGAGGGTCTTTAGTCCCGGTTGGTAACACCAACCGGGACCAAAGAGCATCCACGCGTCAGCAGCTCAGGAGCTGGGGTTTTTTTTTAAAGAGGGGGGGGGGGGGGTTTGGGGGTTTTGTAGGGTTAATTTAGGGGTTTATATATTGTGTTAGCTAGCTAATAGAGAGAAGTGTCCTCTCTTATCTCGTGCTTGGCGATGCTACGTACTATACGTATAGAGAGGACTCGACACGCTAGCTAGTAAGCAAATGAAGGAAACCATTAAGTACACAAGATCGTCATGAACATATACAGAGAGAAGTGATCGACCTCCTCCTTCTCCGAGAGATTGGTCGAATAACAAGTTTTCGTATATCTATCCGACGCTACTAGCTACATATATACAATATAAGATCTCTTACAATCCCTAACATCTGATGTCAAGTTCCACATGGTATTCTCCGGCTGGATTGATGACGTGGTCAAGAAAGAATCCCGCCAATTCCTCTTGAAATTGCTTTTATGCGATCTTGTGGTAGGAGTTCATCTCGCATCTGCCAAATCTAATTTGAAGAAGGGGGTCAATACATATATATGAATGAAACTCAACACAAATGATGGTAATAAAATAAAATTGTGAATATTATTACCTACGCACTTCATATTGTTTTTCAGAGTAGCCCCGCTTAGAGGTCGTCGCGTTGTAGATGTACTCGCAAACGTAGTATCCACAAAAATTATTCCCGCCTTCCTGCCACAACCACTTTATGAGAAATAGAGGTCAATCAAACTGATAATCAAGCATTATAAATGGTATTGATGAAACTAGCTAGAATCAATGGGAGATGCGCGGAACTAGCTAGTAGTACTTACTTTCGGGTGTGTAAATCGCAGCTCCCCCGGCAGTCCCGGAGCTTCTGCGGTGAACACTTTTCAAACCCTACGAGACAAAGAAAATAATTACTTGATATCAGGAAATGAACAAAGTTGCCGATATGGTGCGATAATGATCGATTGAACTTACTTCTGGAGCATTTCAGTCATTGCCGCATACTCCTTGGGATCTTTTCATCTTGAGTCTAAGACGGTTACTAGTCCCTGCTCAAGCTTAATCTCTAGGAGAATAAAGTGGAAGTTGCGCACGCATGCATAACTCATCAATTACATTACTATAACCTCGAGTAATAATGGAAACCGAATATGCAGAAGACAGTAACACTCACTTGAAGTTGTAAGGAAAGAGTATTTTATCTTTGTTTTGATTTTTAAGCAACGATTGTAGCAAGTTGGCCTCGGTTTCTTTCGCATTATATTTAACCGTCCATTCATCTATGAGATTTGTGTTAATGAACCCAATATCATAGATTTGTGCATTTCTGCATTCGATGATCTTCAATCTGCATAATATAGTGAGGTTAATTATATATACATGCAATGAAAGAGCTGAGCTATATATAGAGACTTAATTACAGAAGTATAGTACTTACAGACAGTAGCAAGTGATGATTATTTTATCGAGGTCCT
This sequence comes from Thinopyrum elongatum, assembly GCA_011799875.1. Classification (NCBI taxonomy): domain Eukaryota; kingdom Viridiplantae; phylum Streptophyta; class Magnoliopsida; order Poales; family Poaceae; genus Thinopyrum; species Thinopyrum elongatum. The sequence goes on from CM022298.1 coordinate 655,767,592, forward strand.
TTTGATTGAAAAACTGGAAGAACTCCTCAAATGGAACAGACAACAGATCAATTCCAACGAGGTCGTGCTCCTCTTTAACTCTCAGCGTCAAAATATCCTTCCCAGACTTGCAGGTGTCCATGTACCACTTATGGAATCTTCGCATCATCGTTGTTAGAGGAGGATCACCAGGTCTGACGAGAGGCTTCCCGTACCGGTATTTGTGTTCGTCCACCTCCATTGTATCAAAATGTGCATCGTCAGGCAGGTAATCACCAGGATTGGTACCGGGCAGCATCCCCGGCAGATTTACGATGATATCGCTAGACACCTTGAGCGGGGGGCACGATTGGTTTGCCTGTTCGCCGAGCTGGGGAATTTTGTTCCCACTTCTTCGTTCTTGTAACCTTTTGTCACTTGAAGTAGTTCCCGACCGGCGCGCTCCTTCCACTGCCTTTTTAAGAGCGCGGACATGGTTGTCATCCGGCGGAGGCGGTGGTGGTCGCTTCAGGTTCTTGAAAGTGCGCTTCAATTTCACCGGATCTATCTTCTCCTCCGGAGGTGGATTTTTCTTTGCAAAAAAGTCCTTCACTTGGGCTTGACCGATCTCCTCGTTTTCCTCCTCGGTCATCTCGTATGGTAACTTCTCTAGAGGCTTGAGAGATGGACCGAATATGTATTGCCTCGCGCCTCTGGCTGTACTGCTAGACGCCGGAGCAGCCGGAGCGGCTGCGGCTGTCTTCCTTCGTTGCTTACGAGGCGGAGAAGGAGGCGGAGTGCTACGACACGCCGGAGCAGCCGGAGCGGCGGCGGCTGTCTTCCGCTGTTGCTGACGAGGCGGAGAAGGAGGTGGGCTGCTCGGATGCGCCGGCGCAGGCGGAGAAGGAGGCAGAATGCCGCCACGCGCCGGAGCAGCCGGAGAAGGAGGCGGACTGCCCTGATCACTCGCCGGAGGAGGAGGAGGCGCAGTGCCCTGACTCGCCGGAGGAGGAGGAGGAGGCGTCCAGTTTGGAAGGTTGATGAGCTCCTTCCGCCATAGACATGGAGTCTTCAGAGCAAGACCCAGCTGAGTCTCCCCTTCACCGGTAGGGTGGTCAAGCTCGAGCTCTTCAAATCCCTCCGTTATTTCATCGACCATCACAACAGCATAGCCTTGTGGAATCGGAAGGCAGTGAAAAGTTGCGTCGGGTTGAGGAGGTGCAACAGAGCCGACAGCCGCCTTGACTTTGAGGTGCTGCCATTGCGTCATAAGATGGCAATCTTGAGCCTCCGTGATAGCATCCACGGGGTAGCTGGGAGCCGTGAAGTCAGGCTGTTGAAGGAGCTCGGTGGAAGCCACGCTACTTCTCCACTAAGATGGTGGGGTAGCTCCGGCAGGTCGCTGGCTCTGAACTAGTAGTGCTTGTTCCTCTAGCGCTCGTACCCTTGCATTCAGCTTCTGCAGTTCGGTCTGCTCCACTTTCCTCCTCCTGTCCCGGGTTTTGTAACCGCCTGCGCCGGGAAACGCTACCTTCCACGCAATGGAGCCAGGCGTGCCACGTGTTCGTCCAGGGTGCTCAGGATTCCCGAGGGCCTGTGTGAGCTCGTCGTTCTCTCTGTCGGGAACGAACGTCCCTTGCTGCGTTGCGGCGATATACTTCTGAAGCTTCTTGACGGGTATTTCAAGTTGCTCCTTCGTCCAACGGCACTTCCCTGTTTCAGGGTCCAAGGTTCCCCCAACCCCGAAGAACCAAGTCCTTGAACGGCCTGGCCAGTTCAATGTCTCTGGTTCGACCCCTTTGTCAAGAAGGTCCTTCTCAGCCTTGTCCCACAACGGCCGGGCTTTGAGGTAGCCACCTGACCCCGTGCGATGGTGATGCTCCTTCTTTGCAGCATTTTTCTTGTTTGTCGCTGACATCTTCTTACTCTTCTCCGATGTCTTGTGGGCCACAAATGCGGGCCAGTGATCTCTTATCTTCTCAAATCGGCCGGTGAATTCTGGAGTCTTCCCTTTATCGACAAACGTTGATTTCAACTCATTCTTCCACCTCCTGAATAGATCTGCCATCTTCTTAAGAGCATGAGCCTTGACCAATGGCTCTATAACTGGCTTATCCGGATCCTCCTCTGGCGGTAGGGTGAAATTTGCCTTCAGCGCGGTCCAAAGATCATCTTTCTGTCTATCGTTGACAAAAGACACTTGAGGGTCTTCGCTCTTAGGCTTATTCCATTGGTGGATGCTGATCGGGATCATGTCCCTAACAAGAACCCCGCACTGAGCAGAAAATGCTTCCTTGGTCCGGCTGGGTTCAATCGGTTGGCCATCGCCCTTGATTGCTGTGATCGTGAACCTTTCATCCTGGCGCAACCTTTTCTTCGGGCCTCGTCTCGTTACCGAAGTTTGGCTCGATCCGGAGGGCTAGAAAAGAAGAAAGAAGAGAGTTAATATGTGTACATACCAAAACAATTAATGCATCAATTAGCTAGTCAGCACAGGCTTAATTAATATATGTACCTCGCCAGACTCCGTTCGGTCAACGGAGCCATCATCACGGTCTCCTTCTTCGACCGGCATTCGGTCACCGGAGCCATCATAATCATGTCCTTCCTCCTCCATTGTTCGATCACCGTAGCCTGCTTCACCCTCTCCTTCCAGACCATCGGTGTCGTTGAGATACGACAAGACATCACCTCCGCCGAGGATTATGTCCCCCAACACCTGTTCTGCTTCCAAGTCTCGGTGCTCCATAGTTTCTGCAAATATTACAACATGGCAATTAATATACAAACATGACAGATGGATATATTAGTGGCAAACGTAGACCTAGCTAGCTAATCACAACAAGGAATCATATTAGTGGCCTCGACGCTTCTAGGGTTTGGGGTGGCCTCGGCAATGCTTCTAGGGTTTGGGGTGGCCTCGGCAATGCTTCTAGGGTTTGGGGTGGCCTCGACGACAACGCTCTTTTAACTTGGTAAATTTGGGTGGCCTCGGCAGCGCTTCTAGGGTTTGGGCCGGGCCGCCTCTCTCATGATTGTCCGACGTCCGGACCGACAAAGGATTTAACAAAATGGCGCCATTCTGGATGTGCAGAAAATGGTCCATATTTTTCCTGATCTCATCTACCCTTCTATATGTCACGTTGTCTAGTGTCAAAGAATTCAAGAAAACCATGACTTCATCATTAGCCAGAAATGACAGGCGCATAATGGTACGAAGCTCTTCAAAGTTGTTTTGGAACGAAGTTCCTGATAGAATAATTCACTTTTTGGTGCAAAGTTCAGCAAGAGCCTTCCGAATATCGCTATTTGGAAGGCCTTTGCTGAAATTCGTACCAAAAGGCGAATTATTCTATCAGGAACTCCGTTCCAAAACAACTTTGAAGAGCTTTGTAGCATCATACGCCTGTTACTTCCAGCTAATGATGAAGCCATGGATTTCTTCAATACTTTGACAGACAACGTGACATATAGAAGAATATATATATATATATATGAGATTGGAAAAAAATTGGATCAACTTGTGCACATCCATAATGGGGGCATTCTTGATAATTCTGGACCCTCGACCCCTGGACGACCCTCCACCCCTCGACGATCCACGACCCTCTACCCTAGTTCCCGACCCTCGACCGCTCGGCGATCCATGACCCTCTACACTAGTTCACGACCCTCGACCGCTCGGCGATCCACGACCCTCTACCCTAGTTCCTGACCCTCGACCCCCTCATGTCACATTTGTCTAGTGTCAAAGGATTCAACAAAACCATGTCTTCATCATTAGGCGAAAGTAACAGGCGCATGATGGTACGAAGCTCTCCAAAGTTGTTTTGGAACGGAGTCCCTGATAGGATAAATCGCTTTTTGGTACAAAGTTCAGCAAGAGCCTTCCGAATATCGCTATTTGGAAGGCCTTTGCTGAAATTCGTACCAAAAGGCGAATTATCCTATCCGGGACTCCATTCCAGAACAACTTTGCAAAACTTCGTACCATCATGCCCTGGTTACTTCCGGCTAATGATGAAGCCATGGATTTCTTCAATACTTTGAAACAAGGCAACCTCTCGACCCCTCGGCGATCCTGGACCCTCGACCCCTCGACGACCCTCGACCCTCGAACCCTCGGCCCCTCGACGACCCTCGAACCATCGACCCTCGATCCCTCGACGACCCTCGACCTCTCGAACCCGCGGCGCCTCGACGACCCTCTAAACCTCTGCCCCTCGACGACCCTCGAACCCTCGACCCTCGACCCCTCGACGACCCTCGACACCCTCGGCGATCCTCGACACCCTCGTTCCCGATAAAAATTAAGAAGAGGAAGAAGAAGAAAAAAAAGAGGAGAAGAAGAAAAAAAAAGGAGAAGAAGAAGGAATAGAGGAGAAGAAGAATTTTTTTTTCTTCTTTTACATCTTCTTATTTATTTCTCCTCTTCTTCCTCTCCTCTTCTTCTCCTTCTTCTTCTCCTTCTTCCTTTTCTTATTTTCCTTTTTCCTCTCCTTCTTTTTCTTCTAAATATGAACATATACATAAATGACTTTGATCATGCACAATTTTCCTATACATACACAATATGAACATATACATAAATTGACAAAGAAAATTCTATGAACAAAAAAAATCATAAAAATTGCTATGAACATAAAAATTGCTATGAACAAAAAAAACATCATATATGAACATTTTGTATATACATCCATATCCATCCATCCATACATACATACATACATGGACAAAAAAATGCTATGAACAAAAACATCAATTTTGGTCCAATCTTGGCATTGAACTACGACCCAATTTTTCCTTACTAAAAAAATTCTGAATTTTTTACATCTTGTAGTCCTTCCAACTAAACCCTTAAGTCCAGAAGGGCAGCCCCAATTTCATCTAGCAAGTTCACCAAAAAAATTCATGTAGTTTCTGTCCAGCACTATATTTTAATAAAACTTGCACTAAGAAGTTTTTCCTTTTATCAAACCAACTTAACCATCTTCACTAACATCCAAGGAGACATCATCCTGCCAAGTTTCACATAAAACAAAGTTCCCTAGCAAGCCCTAGCATTTCATCAAACACCTTGTGGACATGGCTGAAAACATGCAATTCTTTGAAACTTTGCACTGAACCAACTTCACCATCATCACATACATGAAGGAAGGACAGAGGAGAGGGGTGGGAGGGAGGAGGGAGTACCGGCCTGGCCGGCGGGCACTGGTGCGGCGGCGTTGACGGCAGGGTAGGGGCGTGGCGGGGTGTCGGGGCAGGGCAGGGGCGCGGCGGCGTTGGCGTCGAGCTCGAGGAAGGGGCGCACGGCGTCGGCGTCGGGGCAGGGCAGGGCGCGGCGGAGTCGGGGTAGGAAGGGCGCGGTGACGTCGTCGGCCTCGAGGTCCGGCAGCCTGGCGGCGTCGAGGTGTTCGATCGGCGGTAGAGAGGCAGGGCGCGGAGAGGCAGATCGAAGAACTGAACGAAAAATTTGACAAGTGTTGGCTTATATAGCCAGAGCATTGGTCCCGGTTCGTGCCACGAACCGGTACCAATGCACCCCTTTAGTCCCGGTTGGTGGCACCAACTGGGACCAAAGGCCTTGTGCTGCCCGCGGCCAAAAGTTTAGTCCCACCTCGCTAGTTGAGAGGGGCGCGGAGTGATTTATAAGCCCCACTGCCGCTGCCCTCTCGAGCTCCTCTCAAATGCAGGATTACGGGCCTAACCTGACACTCCACTGCCTGTGGGCCTACTAGGCCTTCTGCGGGCCTGGCCCGTGATTGGGTTTCTAGTCGTATTCAGGCCGTGGTGGCCCAGTAGGTGGCATTTTTTTTCTATTTTTTTTCAGTTTTTTTTTGCTTTATTTATTTTGATTTGTTTTTTGCTTTATTTTTTAATTCTTTCTGCTTTTAGGTAATAAAAATTATAAACTTTCTGTTAGTGCCATTAGTTTTCCAATTCGAATAGTTTAAATTTGAATTCTTTGAAATTTGTGTGAATCACTAGTTTGTGATTAACTTTACTATAAAAATAGATTTTGGAGTGATTCTTTTTCCTGCTATTTAATATTACTGTGTTTTATCATTATATTCAAAAACAGTTTTTGCTATTTTAGTTTCTAAAAAAAAAAATCTTTATGATAATTCTTTTTGCTACTAAAGTTTCTAACAAAAAAAGTTCTTTTTGAAAATTCTTTTTGCTTTTAATGTTTTGAACAGAAAATACTTTGCTAATTTTAGTTGCATAAATTTTAGTTGATTCCTTTTGCTATTAGAGTTTCATTAAAGTTTGCTAGTTCATTCTTTTTTCTATTAGAGTTTCATTAAAGTTTTCTAGTTCACTCTTTTAGTTTATTATTTTTGCTATTAGAGTTTCATAAAAGTTGAGAGGGTTACGGCAAAAACTGGATGCACTTCGTGTACAAAATGGACAATCTCTTTCGAAGTATCAGGGTTTCGGACGAAAACTCATCTGTTACAAAGGGATTTCATTTTTTTGAACTTATTTGAACTCCAGACTTTTTGTGTGCTCAAAATGAACCATTCAAAGCCACATCATCAATTTTCAACCCTTTCTGACTTCATCTGTTATTTTTCATGCATTTACTGATTTTTTTGAGCTAAATGACCCTGAAATTGAAAAGCACTTCAAATGAACTCTGAAGAGGTTGAAAATTGGCATGATACCTTCATTTCACCCACATAGCATGTGCTAAAAAGTTGAGAGGGTTACGGCAAAAACTGGATGCACTTCGTGGACAAAATGGACAATCTCTTTCGAAGTATCAGGGTTTCGGACAAAAACCCATCTGTTACAAAGGGATTTCATTTTTTTGAACTTATTTGAACTCCAGACTTTTTGTGTGCTCAAAATGAACCATTCAAGGCCATATCATCAATTTTCAACCCTTTCTGACTTCATTTGTTATTTTTCATGCATTTACTGATTTTTTTGTGCTAAATGACCCTGAAATTGAAAAGCACTTCAAATGAACTCTGAAGAGGTTGAAAATTGGCATGATATCATCATTTCACCCACATAGCATGTGCTAAAAAGTTGAGAGGGTTACGGCAAAAACTGGATGCACTTCGTGTACAAAATGGAGAATCTCTTTCGAAGTATCAGGGTTTCGGACGAGAACTCATCTGTTATAAAGGGATTTCATTTTTTTGAACTTATTTGAACTCCAGACTTTTTGTGTGCTCAAAATGAACCATTCAAAGCCACATCATCAATTTTCAACCCTTTCTGACTTCATCTGTTATTTTTCATGCATTTACTGATTTTTTTTGAGCTAAATGACCCTGAGATTGAAAAGCACTTCAAATGAACTCTGAAGAGGTTGAAAATTGGCATGATATCATCATTTCACCCACATAGCATGTGCTAAAAAGTTGAGAGGGTTACGGCAAAAACTGAATGCACTTCGTGTGCAAAATGGACAATCTCTTTCGAAGTATCAGGGTTTCGGACAAAAAACTCATCTGTTACAAAGGGATTTCATTTTTTTGAACTTATTTGAACTCCAGACTTTTTGTGTGCTCAAAATGAACCATTCAAAGCCACATCATCAATTTTCAACCCTTTCTGACTTCATTTGACTTCATCTGTCTTCGCTTGTGTCCTTTGCTTATTGCACCGTAACCATGGATATTCTTCATCGCTTAACAGGGTGCTTGGGTCAGCCTTGACTTTGAAGGGAGGAATTTCATGAAACTTTTCATAATCTTCAGACATGTCTGTCTTACCCTCCACTCCCACGATGTCTCTTTTCCCTGAAAGAACTATGTGGCGCTTTGGCTCATCGTATGATGTATTCGCTTCCTTATCTTTTCTTTTTCTCGGTTTGGTAGACATGTCCTTCACATAGAAAACCTGCGCCACATCATTGGCTAGGACGAATGGTTCGTCTCTGTACCCAAGATTCTTCAGATCCACTGTTGTCATTCCGTAATGTGGCTCTACCTGTACCCCGCCTCCTGACAGGTTGACCCATTTGCACTTAAACAAAGGAACCTTAAAATCATGTCCGTAGTCAAGTTCCCATATGTCCACTATGTAACCATAATATGTGTCCTTTCCCCTCTTGGTTGCTGCATCAAAGCGGACACCACTGTTTTGGTTGGTGCTCTTTTGATCTTGGGCGATCGTGTAAAATGTATTCCCATTTATCTCGTATCCTTTGTAAGTCAATACAGTCGAAGATGGTCCCCTGGACAACGAGTACAGCTCATCAGAAACAGTGTTGTCACCTCTGAGACGTGTTTCCAACCAACTGCCGAAAGTCCTGATGTGTTCACATGTAATCCAGTCGTCACACTGCTCCGGGTGTTTGGAGCGCAGAATGTTCTTGTGTTCATCGACATACGGGGTCACCAAGCTAGAGTTCTGTAGAACTGTGTAGTGTGCTTGAGACCAAGAATGCCCGTCCCTGCATATTATTGAGTCCCCTCCTAGCGTGCCTTTTCCAGTCAGTCTCCACTCATACCGCGATTGAGGGAGACCAATCTTCTTAAGGTTAGGAATGAAGTCAACACAAAACCCAATGACATCCTCTGTTTGATGGCCCATGGAGGTGCTTCCTTCTGGCCTAGCGCGGTTACGGACATATTTCTTTAGGACTCCCATGAACCTCTCAAAGGGGAACATATTGTGTAGAAATATGGGGCCAAGAACGACAATCTCGTCGACTAGATGAACTAGGACGTGCGTCATGATATTGAAGAAGGATGGTGGGAACACCGGCTCGAAACTGACAAGACATTGCGCCACATCACTCCTTAGCCTTGGTATGATTTCTGGATCGATCACCTTCTGAGAGATTGCATTGAGGAATGCACATAGCTTCACAATGGCTAATCGAATGTTTTCCGGTAGAAGCCCCCTCAATGCAACCGGAAGCAGTTGCGTCATAATCACATGGCAGTCATGAGACTTTAGGTTCTGGAACTTTTTCTCTGCCATATTTATTATTCCCTTTATATTCGACGAGAAGCCAGATGGGACCTTCATACTGAGCAGACATTCAAAGAAGATTTCCTTCTGTTCTTTGGTAAGAGCGTAGCTCACAGGACCTTCATACTGCTTTGGAGGCATGCCGTCTTTTTCATGCTAACGTTGCAGGTCCTTCCGTGTCTCCGGTGTATCTTTTGTCTTTCCATACACGCCCAAGAAGCCTAGCAGGTTCACGCAAAGGTTCTTTGTCACGCGCATCACGTTGATTGAAGAGCGGACCTCTAGGTCTTTCCAGTAGGGTAGGTCCCAAAATATAGATTTCTTCTTGCACATGGGAGCGCGTCCCTCAGCGTCATTCGGAACAGATAGTCCGCCGGGTCCTTTTCCAAAGATTACGTGTAAATCATTGACCATAGCAAGTACGTGATCACCGGTACGCATGGCGGGCTTCTTCCGGTGATCTGCCTCGCCTTTGAAATGCTTGCGTTTCTTTCGACATTGATGGTTGGTCGGAAGAAATCGACGATGCCCCAGGTACACATTCTTCCTGCATTTGTCCAGGTATATACTTTCGGTGTCAGCTAAACAGTGCGTGCATGCGTGGTATCCCTTGTTTGTCTGTCCTGAAAGGTTACTGAGAGCAGGCCAATCATTGATGGTTACAAACAGCAACGCATGCAGGTCAAATTCTTCCTGTATGTGCTCATCCCACACACGTACACCGTTTCCATTCCACAGCTGTAAAAGTTCTTCAACTAATGGCCTTAGGTACACATCAATGTCGTTACCGGGTTGCTTAGGGCCTTGGATGAGTACTGGCATCATAATGAACTTCCGCTTCATGCACAGCCAAGTAGGAAGGTTATAGATACATAGAGTCACGGGCCAGGTGCTGTGATTGCTGCTCTGCTCCCCGAAAGGATTAATGCCATCCGCGCTTAAACCAAACCATACGTTCCTTGGGTCACCTGCAAACTCAGCCCGGTACTTTCTCTCGATTTTTCTCCACTGCGACCCGTCAGCGGGTGCTCTCAACTTCCCGTCTTTCTTACAGTCCTCTCTGTGCCATCGCATCAACTTGGCATGCTCTTTGTTTCTGAACAGATGTTTCAACCGTGGTATTATAGGAGCATACCAAATCACCTTGGCAGGAACCCTCTTCCTGGGGGGCTCGCCGTCAACATCACCAGGGTCATCTCGTCTGGTCTTATACCGCAATGCACCGCATACCGGGCATGCGTTCAAATCCTCGTACGCACCGCGATACATGATGCAGTCATTAGGGCATGCATGTATCTTCTGCACCTCCAATCCTAGAGGGCATACGACCTTCTTTGCTGCGTACGTACTGTCGGGCAATTTGTTATCCTTTGAAAGCTTCTTCTTCAATATTTTCAGTAGCTTCTCAAATCCTTTGTCAGGCACAACATTCTCTGCCTTCCACTACAGCAATTCCAGTACGGTACCGAACTTTGTATTGCCATCTTCGCAATTGGGGTACAACCCTTTTTGGTGATCCTCTAACATGCGATCGAACTTCAGCTTCTCCTTTTCACTTTCGCACTGTCTCCTTGCATCAACAATGACCCGGCGGAGATCATCATCGGGCACATCGTCTGGTTTCTCTTGATCTTCAGCTTCCCCCGTTGCAGCATCATCGTATTCAGGGGGCACATAGTTGTCATCGTCCTCTTCTTCTTCGCTGTCTTCCATCATAACCCCTATTTCTCCGTGCCTGGTCCAAACATTATAGTGTGGCATGAAACCCTTATAAAGCAGGTCGGTGTGAAGGATTTTCCGGTCAGAGTAAGACTTTGTACTCCCACATATAGGGCATGGACAACACATAAAACCATTCTGCTTGTTTGCCTCAGCCACTTTGAGAAAATTATGCATGCCCTTAATGTACTCGGAGGTGCGTCTGTCACCGTACATCCATTGCCGGTTCATCTGCATGCATTATATATAATTAAGTGTGTCAAAAACCATTACAAAACATCATGAATAGATAAGTGACCAAATTAATAGAAGTTCATCATCACACTAAAACCAAAGTACATACATAGTTCTCATTGAACAACATATAGCTCTCCAGAGCATCTAATTAAACCATACATTGAAACTATGTAAAACATTTCAATGCAACAACAAATGCGATCATAATCACAACCAAGGTAACAATTGATCCAACGGCATAATGATACCAAGCCTCGGTATGAATGGCATATTTTCTATACTTTCTAATCTTGAAGCGCATTGCATCCATCTTGATCTTGTGATCATCGACGACATCCGCAACATGCAACTCCAATATCATCTTCTCCTCCTCAATTTTTTTCAATTTTTCCTTCAAGTAATTGTTTTCTTCTTCAACTAAATTTAACCTCTCGACAATAGGGTTGGTTGGAATTTCCGGTTCACATACCTCCTAGATAAAAAAAATCTATGTCACGTTGGTCGGCATAATTGTCATAAACAATAAATGAACCAAATAGTTATAAAATATAATATATACCACATCCGAATCATAGACAGGACGAGGGCCGATGGGGGCGGATACCAAAACCATCGCACTATATAATAACAAACAATAATAAAAGTAAGAAAATTATACAAGTATCTATCTAAATCATACAAGTAAGATTTTTTTTCTTTTAGAAAGAAGATAAGAACAAGAGGCTCACCACGGTGGTGCCGGCGACGAGATCGGCGCGGGCGATCGACGGCGGTGAAGACGGGGACGAGACGTGACGGACCGCTAAACCTAGACAAATCTTGAGGAAAATGGAGCTTGGAGGTCGAGTTTGGAGAGGAGAAAGCTTAAGTAGTGTGGCTCGGGCATTTCATCGAACACCTCATGTGCATAGGAGGTGAGCTAGAGCACCACAAAGCCCTCCCCTCGCCGGCCAGAAAAAAACAGAGCAGTGGAGTGCTCTGCTCGCGGGCGAGGGGTATATATAGGCACAACATTAATCCTGGTTCGTGGTTGGAACCGGGACTAAAGGCCACCCTTTGGTCCCGGTTCCAAACACGAACCGGGACCAATGGGCTGGCCCACATCCATTGGTCCCGGTTTCCATTGGTCCCGGTTCGTGTTTGGAACCGGGACCAAAGGGTCCAGACGAACCGGGACCAATACCCCACGAGGCCCGGCCGGCCCCCTGGGCGCACGAACCGGGACGTATGCCCCATGGGTCCCGGTTCGTGACTGAACCGGGACTAATGGGCTGGGCAGGCCTGAACCAAAGCCCTGTTTTCTACTAGTGTTTTGACACAATTGCTTCGCATGGTTTTAACTATTAAAGTGGTACTGGTACGTATGTAAAGATCCGAAATCAGGAAAAGTGGACTGAATTTATTCAAGAGCCTAAGTTGAAACAATTTGAACTCCGTGAAAAATTAGGCATCCCAATAAAGATGTCCGCAGGAATCAAAACGGAATGTAGGAGAACATATATGGTTAAATTGATCCCACAAAAGAATGTAAGCACTACATGGACAAAATGATGCAATTCACTAATTCAAAAATTGAGGACATATTGTGGATACTGATTATATAGGTTTGACTTAATATCAGGTTATGTTTGAAGAAGCTGCGTCTATCTATTTTAAAGATCATCATTTTGGAAACACGTATTTATTATACTCAGGGCTGCAACCTTGGGTTGAGGCGTTCATCTGACTTGGTGCATTCTAGTAAAGGGCTCTGCCTTGTGTCGGTTTTATTTTATTTTATGTTTCATGTACATCCTTCTAAACTTAAAATATAAATACACGCAGTAGGGAAATCTACTGTCTTCCTTAAAAAAATCAGGTTGCAAGAACAGAAATCATCTATAGTAAGAATAACAGCGACATCATCTAAAATAATAATAACATCAATATAATTTGGACAAATATGACATAATTTATCTTTCCTGTTAATCTTCTGATGTCTAATTACCTTCCACTTTCACAACAGATGAAACTCTGATCTTTTTCTCCAACCTGACTGAAGACGTGAAAGGGTAAGCTTTTCATAGGACATAAGGGCAAAATTTACACCTACAGTAAAATGGTACGTGCAGATTTACAACAAGATTAACCATATGCAGGAAACCCAAAAGGGGGATTACTGCACAGAATAATGATAACAAGCCACGCTTGAAGAAACAAACGCAAACATGCAATAATTGACTCTTAACCTGCATAATATTTTCTTCAGTGGGACCTGAACTGGACCAAAAAACCAATAGTAGAAAAGGAAGCACTGCTAAACTGAGAGCACGAATGCACTGAAAGGGTTAAAGTGCAGCTGTACAATTACATCTCAGCATAACCGAACACTCAAGCGCACACTAATTTAAACCAAGTCCAGGAAGAAGAATTAGTGATGCACAACGCTTCATTTTTAATATGAAGAGAAACATTATTATAGTTAGTCAGCATATACCTGCTTCTTAGGATGCTCCTCCTTTACTTCAAGCACCCAGTTCAGCATTTTCCTCTCCACGGAATTCATTTCAGACTTGGAGTAGTCAAAAGAAACACTGGGTTCACACTTCACTTCCTTTACACCTGAAAAGGCACCAGTCATGCTTTAGACAAAACGAGTAATAGTAAACAAACTATGAAACCAAGAATGCGGATTTTAACAGTCATAGATATGACTGAATGGAAAGTATCGAGTCGTAGCTGAAGTGAATCGATGCATAACAAAATTTTAGTGATCTTATTTATGAAAGAAAAAAAGAAAATATTTTGGATTGTATTTATGTCTTGAAATTAAAAGGTTCAGACAACATGAACATACAGAAATAAGTGAGATAACTCATCTAAAAAATGGTTTCCTCAAGGGGGGTTGCTGCACAGAATAATGTACAAGCCACGATTGAAGAAACAAACACATACATGCAACTACTGACTCTTAACATTCATAATAGTACTTAAGAAATGCCAAAATATAAGCGCATGGTACATGTAGAGCAATTTATTGACGAACTATGATAGACTTTTAGCATTCATAATAGTCTTTAAGCAATGCAAAATATAAGCACATGGTACATGTAGAGCAATTGATTGATGAGCTCTGATTGTCGATCAAACCATTTAGAGGAAACATATAAAATTACCTGGTGAACTGTTCTTATTTGATGATGCTAGTACCCTCTTTGTAGTTACTGACATTTTTGCCTCGGCCTTCACATATCAACAATCTTCGATGTCTGGAACAATACCAACCTGCATATGTGTAAATATTTTTCTTCAGTGGGACATGAATTGGACCAAAAACCAACAGTAGAAAAGGAAGCACTACTAAACTGACAACACGAATGCACAAATGCACTAAAAGGTTTAAACTCCAGTTGTGCAATTACAATCTCAGAATAATTGAACACTCAAGCGGACAGTAAGGTGCGCTCAGATCATGGACCAACGCTCACATATGGTGAACAAAATCAGTCTCTCTCTCTCTCTCTCTCTCTCTCTCTCTCACGCACACACACACACACACACAGACAAAGGAGTAGGGAGAGGGACACACCTGGCAATGGCCTTCGTTGCCCGCTTCTGGTGTCCCGAGCCAGTCCAAGGCTTGCCGCCGCTGCTGCTGCAGAAGCGGCCGTCGGGCGCACTGCAGAATCGGAGGCGGCACACCTCGACTCATGCTTCGCCTGCCAATCGCCGACAGTTAATGAAGAAGAGGAGAGGGGTTAGGGTTAGGGTTTGGAAAGGGGACTGAGAGAGCAAGAGAGAACTGAGACGGGCTAAGAGGAGAGCCGCACTTCTCCTGCCGAGTGCACGCGAGGACGACGGCGACGGCGACGACGCCGGGGATGCGGACGGCGGGATCCGGCAGGCCGAGAGAAGGAGCCGGCGGCGGCGTGGGGGCAGCTAGGGTTGGCGGGTTGAGGCTGAGCCCCTTGCCGCCCCGCAACGCCCTTGGGCTTCTGGGCAGAGAAGGAGCACCTGGAGCTCAAGCTCGTCCATGGCGATGGGGAGGAGCGCCGTGGTTGGTGGGAGGAAGAACGCGGGCGCGGGAGCCGCCGCCGCCGTCGCCAGATGAGGAGCGAGCGAGGGAGGGAGGCGGCTGCGTGGGAGGGAGGGAGATGCGGGGGGAGGAGGAGCCGGCGAAGGTGGCGGCTGGTGGATGTAGGAGATGGCGGCGGCGTGTGGTGGCCACGGGAGGGGTGGAGGAGGAGCGAGTGCGGGGAGGGGTGAAGGAGGACGGCTAGGTCTCCACGGCAGCAATATATACCCATATGCGAAATGACGACAATGCCCTCGGCGGGGCCTCAATTTTACAGGCGGTGGCATGAAAGAGAAGGGACTATTCATTTCAACGGCCTCAGTTTTGATCCGGCGGCCCAGATCATTCGAGAACGAGATCCAACGGCCAGAAACGCATCAGATAAAGGATTCGACGGCCGAGAGTGCCTGAGCTCTGAGAGCAGCTCTAGCCTCCTTCCTCTCTTGTTTCTGGATATACGGTTGCACTGCCTAGATCCCATCTCTGCACGTATGATTGGGGAACAAACAGGCATATCTGCATGCTACGTACAACTAACCAGTGGATCATCATCACGACAGTCAATGGATATGCATGGATCGAACGTCCGGCACCGGCAACCGAAGATCCGCCCAAAGGCCAACGCGGCGGCGAAGGAGCGGCTCCCCGGAGGCAGAGAGGCCAAAAACAGTGTGCCTTTCAGGGACCAAAAGATATGCCAGGACGCGACTATGTCCATGCTCAGGATCGTTGGCTTCAGGACAGCGAAATCCGCAATCAATTTAGAGCGTTCCCGAAGGAGAACAATCAAATGCAGTGCTGTATTACGCTTCTCTGTGGGGCTGAAATCATTTTGTGGGTGATGTGGGGCTGTGGTCTCGGATAAATATCTAAGCCCGTCACTCGATCTTAGCATCTAGTGTACCTGTTGCCGCTTGAATTGTATCCTTGCGTGCACGAAATGTACTTGATTTGGACGTTAGCTAGGACAAAAATCATGTGACTCCACGCACTAGTGGCGAGAATAATCTAAACCAGCCTCCAAGAGAAGACCGGCCTTATCCATTTGCATGTTCCACCCCCTCAAGAGGTGAACCACTTTGTTTTTGTGTAAAAAAGGGAAAATAAAATGGAAGCTTGCGCCCAGTGGCCGATGCCGATAGGTGATAGCTACTTGATTCCTTGTCGAATGCTAGAATTACCTTTTTGAATGCTAGAATTACCTTACCTGTGGGGCCAGAGGCTCCCAACTGGCACCCGGTTTGGGCCCCGGCAGGTGGATACCGACACGACATGTCCCGACCTAATCCAATCTGCTTTAGTTTAACACCACACACCAACATTCTGCTTTTGCTAAAAAAAAACAAAATTCTGCTTTTAGTTTTGGTACAGTCCACATATACTACTTTCTTCTTCTTTTTTTTGAAGGGAAAACCTGCTCGGCACTTTATTATGAGTTAATGAGAATTACATCCTTCAAAACATGGATTTTTTGTCGAAAAAGACCACCTGACGAACAGAATTGCTAGAAAAGACCCCCTCTGAGACAAATTGGCAAAAAGGACCCCCTCGGCCGTGGCGGCAGGCGTGCCAGGCGACACGTGGCACATGCCGCCACGGGGCGAGGCGGCAGCCCCTGCCGCCACGGCGCCAGGCGACAGGCTGCAAATAACAGGAATCGACGAGCCGCGACGGAACGGGCTGGCGTGGTGGGCCCTGCCGCCTCACTGGCTGGCGGCAGCACTGTACGTGGTGGGCCCTGCCGCCTCGCGCCCAGGCGGCAGGCTGTGCACTGCACCAGAATCGTCCAGGCGCCAGGCGGCACGTACGTCCCTGCGCATTATTAATTGATCCCATGCAAAAGAAAAAAAAAGTTTACTATTGGTCAGCATTTGACTAGCTTGCTCGGGTCAAGATTAATAGCTCCGTGCACTGAAGTTTGTGTGAAAGCTGGCTTGTCTGAGTCTTGACTAGCTTGCTCGATCGGGTCAAGGTTCAATAGCTCCGTGCACTATGCTTGCCGTGCCATACGCGAGGCCGGCTGGCGCGCAGCAGTGCACAGCCTGTCGCCTGGGCGCGAGGCGGCAGGGCCCACCACGTACAGTGCTGCCACCAGCCAGTGAGGCGGCAGGGCCCACCACGCTAGCCCGTTCCGTCGCGGCTCGTCGATTCCTGTTATTTGCAGCCTGCCGCCTGCCGCCGTGGCGGCAGGGGCTGCCGCCTCGCCCCATGGCGGCATGTGCCACGTGTCGCCTGGCGCGCCTGCCGCCACGGCCGAGGGGGTCCTTTTTGCCAATTTGTCTCAGAGGGGGTATTTTCTAGCAATTCTGTTCGTCAGGTGGTCTTTTTTGACAAAAATTCCAAAACATGCGGTAAAAGGAAACTAGGGGGATCATCGTCCCAACTAAACATAAGGTTTGAATCAAAAGCATGTGTTGCTAAGAAATGTGCCAAGCCATTTGCCTCCCTCCGACAATGCTGAAACTGAATTGAAGCAATGTCATGGGCATACCGGAAGCAATCTGCTAAGATCGCAGAATATGGTGCCAAAATGTCAGCCTCGCCTCTACATGCCGAAATAATCTCCAAACAATCTGACTCAACCGTCACCCTGGAGCAGCCCATTTGATTGACAAGTTGTAGACCTCGGCGAAGAGCCAACGCTTCTGCTGTAGTCGCGCTATCAGCATATGTGAACGGTTCTGCCACTCCCGCCACTGCTTCTCCTCGACAGTTCCTGATGATCGCAGCAATTGCTCCAAGGCCGTTTTCAAAGAACGAGGCGTCAGTGTTCAGTTTGTATGATCCTTGGCCTGGTTTTTCCCACGTAAACTTCACAGCAATGTTGTCCCTTGGCTTAGCTGTCGAATTGCCTGTTATTGCATGAACGGCAAAAGTTGTGCTGCTTGGAGTTTTGACCATTTGCCCCTTGCATGATTCTCTCCTTTCCCACCAGATATACCACGCAGCCACAGCCAATGTTTCATGTAGTCCCAATTGGCCGAGCACCGGCGAAGAACCATGTGGTCTTCGCAGTAGTTCTTCAAGAATGACAGAACCGAAGCGATCCACTGTAAGGGCATGTTTAACAACATCAGCCAAGCCAAGTGCACGCCATACTGACATCGCTCTAGGGCAGTTGAAAATCAAGTGCTTAATGTCTTCCAGACCAGACTTGCACACAGGACAAAGGGGAGAAACCTTGATATATTTGCGAGCTAAGACTGCCATACCAGGGATTAAACCATGAAGCGCCCGCCAAATAAATATCTTCACTTTACTCGGTATCTCCAGTTTCCAAACCGTTTCCCAAACTACCTTTGCACGTATTCTGTGGACACGTACTATCTGGGCATGTAATCTCTCAAAAGACATACGCGGCGGCTCATTGTGAAGTTACAGCGACGGCCGGTGTCCCACGGAGGACATGTGTCGATCCGCCGCTGGCCCGTTCGTCGCGACAGCTCAACTACTGTAGTCACGCTGGTCCAATTCGCCGCAGAAAATGTCAGCCGGCCGCACTGTCATGAGCCGTGTCATGGTAGTACGTGTCCACTGTAGAACTGAGTCCATTCCGTTCCATGATAAAACATCCCTCGATCGCCATCGCTGGCCATTATTAATTTCATCCAACTCCAAGCCGGTGCTCTTCGCTCTGGAATCCTAGTTAATGGCCGGCCGGTCAGGTACGTGGTAACCAACCACCGGCTAGCTAGCAGCGCCACCTCGAGAGGTCGCCATGGCAGGGACAGAGGGATCGGCCGTGTAGCGGGCAGCGCGCGGCGGTGGAAAGAGTTATCTGGAGGTCGATCGACGATGGTGGTGCACGTGGTGCTCCTCGCCGTGCCGGCGGTCGGCGGGTTCATGCAGGCGTTCAAGTTCTCGGTCCTGCTCTGGCCGTTCAACATCACGCTGCCGCTGGTCCGCCACCTGCCGCGTGTCTGCCTCACGCTCAGGGCCGCCGCGGTGCACTACGACGCCGAGCTGCGCGCGTACCTCACCGGCCGCCGGACGGTGCCGCTGCCGGAGCCGGGGCACTCGACCCTCCGCGGCGCGCAGAGGCGCACCCGTGAGCAGCTCGCCGCGCACGCCATGATCGCCCTCGTCGACATCTCCTACTGATGTCGCGTAGCCACCAGCTTGGTTTGATAGGTTGGTTCATAGTTTGTTTTCTTGGCGGTGCTCTTCTTGGTTTGTATAGGCTAGTTATAAGAATTTTCTTTGGATCCTGCACATAGCCAGATAGGACTTCCATTTCTCTTTGCCTGCATTCGTCGGCTGCGTTCATGAGTTTGTTGTGGTCTGTATTCATTTATGAAATGCAGAGGAGCTGAAATTAGGACATATCCGGGTTCATTTTGTTTTTGAAACAGTTGCACCGATCTTATCCCTTGTGAAAGATGGTTGGAAGTGGGAAGAATCCAACCACAAGACTACAAATGAAAAACATTGGAAACATATACACTACAGCTCGGGGGTATGATTTGCATAAAGCAAAAGAAAAGAAAAGCACATTCAAGGACCATCGCCCGAACAGGTTTCACATTTGCCGAGTCCATTTTGAATCCTGATCTCGCTGAATTCTTCACCTGCATGTGTGTGAAAATAAATGCGGGTAAATACATGTCTTGACATTGTTTATCTTCTCGAAGAAAGGACCATAGCTCATAGTTTTAGGTCATATGTGAAATATTAATCAAACATGAGAACATTGTTTGACGTCATATGTGAAAGTACCTTGTGGTGTTTGTGGACGTTTATGAAGCATTCTTCATTTTTACTAAGATATGAGATGTTGGAATAAATGAGGAGCTAGTTAAGAAATGTTAATCCTCATTATTAGGATAATTCTCAATGGAACATCGAGGCTCTTTTTTGACAAGTTCTTTTGCATAGATAAGCTGCGAAGAAGAAGAAAGTCAAGTTTTGACTGAAACATTTTCTGGTATTTAAGTTGTGTACTTCAGATCATGAGAAAGTAGTTGGTCTGTCCACTATATTCAATATGCCCGGCGTTCAATACTCGCTACACTGAGGCAGTGAGTAAGGCCCAATGCTTGTTTATCAAGGAAAGCGACCCAACATGGATCAAGACAATTCAAAAGCACATAAAAAGAAAAGAGATAACATTGATACATAACCTATCATTGTTTTTTAAGATGACGTGAATAAGTGAGGGATAGTAACGAGGACTGGACTAGGTCGTGGCCTTCGCTTACTCGCCATAGAGATTGAATATCCCCCAAGATAATTTTCTATCTCGGTTGACGTTCTCCTTACCCTTCATACTTCCTTCTACTCAATCTTACCTCGAGATGACTTGTAACGCCTTTCTCCTCTTCTTACATCTCATTCTTCTTCGATCTGCCATCAATCTAAGATCTAGGGGGCATCGGTGTTTCCCATCTGATGGCTAGTGAGCTCTTCTCCTCACCTCTTTATCCCTCATCCTTGAGGGTAATGTTGGTTTTATTCATTCATTCATTATATTTAAGAGCATACATATGATATCATGGGGGAGCTACAAGCCAGACATGCGAGACTGCATGGATAAGGATACATATGCCATCACAATGTCTCCCCATGTAATTTACCTCCATGCAATCCAAGGCCACCTGAACACGATGAATATTGGGTTTGTAGATCAAGGGACATTCCTTCTGTGTAGGCAATTTTTTATAAACATGATGGACCAGTAATACCTCTGTGGATGAAGCAACATAACCATAGGGTCACGACATATCGTTGCAAACTCATATCATTCACCCTTTCCTAGTTCTGGACTTCTAATCCCCCCCCCCCCCCCCCCCTAATCCCCCCCCCCCCCCCCCCCTCCTCCATTTTTCCTAAGATGGGGAAGTGAACAGCCGAATGCCCAACTCTAGCAAGGTCAGCAAATCCACATTTTAGACAAGCACCAAAAGATCCCCCTCCCCCTATTTCTTTGCGCACTCCAACCAAGTCACCATATCTCACTCACCAAATATTGCTTACCTATGTTTGATTGATTTTTCTATGACTACCAAGCAACATAGAATTTTTTAAAATTTTATAATGTTTTAACTTCCCACATTTAAGTTATCTCCCTTTGAGTTCTTTTCGTAAATTTTGTGGGCAATGAAATATTCTATAAGTCAAAGATTTGGAACATATTCAGACTAATTTCAAATCAAAATTAATTCTTGTAAATGTCTAGTGATTTCTGACTAAATAATTCCAATTTTTGTTTTTCAAAATTTACAAATTACCTACAATTCTGTGGGTACAAAAATAAAATTGAGCCTTGGAATTTTGGATTAGATCCAAGGTAAAATAAATAAATTTGAATTCATGCCGTCTTTTTTGGTAGAAAAAGATATTTGCCTCTTCTGTGTTTTCTTCAGCTTGTTTGACTCTTTTGTTAGAGCGTGTGTTTTTTGTTTACTTGTCATTGGAGCATGCTTTGACTGTGTATCCATCGGGTTCTATCGTTTTTTTGGGGGGGGGGGGGGGGGGGGGGGGGGGGGGTTGGGGGGGGGGGGGTATCTTATCATTTGAAGTTCCTCTAACAAACATTCAATTTACATTTAAAAAATAATATATTTATGCAACCTAGCCCAAGTAGTAGAACATTGGACCGAGATCCCTCCTCACTGGTCGTGCACATTTAGCGCCTTATGCATAGAATGATTTTCCATGACTTCCAAGCAACATAGACAGGTGTCCCATTTAACGGTCACATTTTTTTTGCGGAAATTAAATGGTCACATTTAGAAAACATTACATTTATGCAACCTAGCCCAAGTACCAGAACACTGGACCGAGATCCCCCTCACTTTTCAATATCATTTTCTATGACAACCAAGCACATAGAACGTTTTTAAATTTTGTAATTATTTGGCCGCCCACTCCGAGTTTTTTCCACCGGTTTTGAAAAGGTTCTAGGACCTTCCCTGAATTGGTGTTTTTTAATGTTTTAATTATTGTTCCTTTTCCAAATTTCCTTTTATTATTTATTTTTTGTTTTTATTCTTTTCTCTTCTTCCTATTATTTGATTTTTATTTTTCAAATTTTTATCCACGAACATTTTTTAAAGTTTGCAACCATTGTTTAAAATTTGTGAACATTTTTCAAACCTGTGAATAGTTTTTTAGTTGGAAAATAAATTTTGTAATCCTGCACAATTTTTGAGTCCATGCACATATTTTTCAAGTTTTTTCACATATTTTGAAATTCGTGAACATTTGTGAAATTTTCAAAATGTTTCTTAAGATTCATAAACATTTTGAAAACACGTGAGCATTTTTAGAATTTATTAAACTTTTTGGAAATTCACGTATATTTTTAATGTATGATATTTTTTAAAATTTGCAAACATTTATTGAGTTCATAAATATTTTTCAAA
This sequence comes from Thinopyrum elongatum, assembly GCA_011799875.1. Classification (NCBI taxonomy): domain Eukaryota; kingdom Viridiplantae; phylum Streptophyta; class Magnoliopsida; order Poales; family Poaceae; genus Thinopyrum; species Thinopyrum elongatum. The sequence goes on from CM022298.1 coordinate 655,789,861, forward strand.
ATCATGACATTTTTTTAAATTCTATTTTTTTTAAAATCCTGAATATGTTTTGATGAAGAAGAAAAACAAAAACAAAAAAAAAGGTGCCCCACTCTGCACACGTGCCGGTCAAAAGCGTTGGCGGGAGGTCGTTGGGGGCGGGGGGCAACTCCTATTCGTCACCTTTTTTTTAGTAACTCCTATTCGGCACCTTATGCGCCGGTCATAGTATTCTTTGCAAACCGGCGCACACCCCCTCCCCCACTGCCTTGGGCCGGCCCATTTACATTTTCTTTTCTGTAAACCTTAAAAAAGGTGCGCCCGCTGTGATTCGAACGCCAAACCTCTCCACAAGCCGACGTAACCAACTGATACGTCTCCGTCGTATCAATAATTTTTGATTGTTTCATGCCAATATTCTACAACTTTCATATACTTTTGGCAACTTTTCATACTATTTTTGGGACTAACATATTGATCCAGTGCCCAGTGCCAGTTCCTGTTTATTGCATGTTTTTTGTTTCGCAGAAAATCCATATCAAACGGAGTCCAAATGCAATAAAAATTTACGAAGATTTTTTTTGGAATATATGTGAATTTTGGGAATTGGAATCAACACGAGACGATGCCCGAGGGGACCACAAGGCAGGGGGGCGCGCCCCAGGGGGTAGGGCGCGCCCTGGGCCCTTGTGGCCACCCCGTAAGGCGGTTGGTGCCCTTCTTCGGCCGCAAGAAAGCTAATATCCGGATAAAAATCATGTTAAAATTTCAGCCCAATCAGAGTTACGGATCTCCGAGAATTTAAGAAACGGTGAAAGGCCAGAAATAGGGAGCGCAGAAACAGAAGGAAACAGAGAGAGATATCCAATCTCGGAGGGGCTCTCGCCCCTCCGCCGCCATGGAGACCATGGACCAGATGGGAAACTCTTCTCCCATCTAGGGGGAAGGTCAAGGAAGAAGAAGAAGGAGGGGGGCTCTCTCCCCCTCTCTTCCAGTGGCGCCGGAACGCCGCCGGGGCCATCATCGTGACGGCTATCTACACCAACAACTTCGCCGCCGTCATCACCAACTCTCTCCCGCTCTATGCAGCGGTATAACACCCCTTCTCCCCGCTGTAATCTCTACTTAAACATGGTGCTCAACGCTATATATTATTTCCCAATGATGTATGGCTATCCTATGATGTTTGAGTAGATCTGTTTTGTCCTATGGGTTGATTGATGATCGTGATTGGTTTGAGTTGCATGTTTTATTATTGGTGCTGTCCTATGGTGCTCTTCGTGTCGCGCAAGCGTGCGGGATCCCCGCTGTAGGGTTTGCAATATGTTCATGATTTGCTTATGGTGGGTGGCGTGAGTGACAGAAGCACAGACCCGAGTAAGTAGGTTGTTTGCGTATGGGAGTAAAGAGGACTTGATACCTTATAATGCTATGGTTGGGTTTTACCTTAATGATCTTTAGTAGTTGCGGATGCTTGCTAGAGTTCCAATCATAAGTGCATATGATCCAAGAAGAGAAAGTATGTTAGCTTATGCCTCTCCCTCATATAAAATTGCCATAATGATTACCGGTCTAGTTATCGATTGCCTAGGGACAAATAACTTTCTTGTGACAAAAAGCTCTCTACTAAAACTAACTTAGTTACTTCTTTATCTAAACAGCCCCTAGCTTTTATTTACGTGCTCTTTATTATCTTGCAAGCCTATCCTATCACACCTACAAAGTACTTCTAGTTTCATACTTGTTCTAGGTAAAGTGAACGTTAAGCATGCGTAGAGTTGTATCGGTGGTCGATAGAACTTGAGGGAATATTTGTTCTACCTTTAGCTTCTCGTTGGGTTCGACACTCTTACTTATCGAAAGAGGCTACAACTGATCCCCTATACTTGTGGGTTATTGTTCGCACACGAAAACGTCACTTGTACCCTCGACGCCGGGGGTGATGCACCGCAGCTCACGTCGAAGGAGTCTCACCGGAAGCACGATTCGCAAGACAACCAGAGAGAACTTTTGAGGGCCCGAAACCCCACACTCCCGGGAGGGACCCCGTCGGGGAGCGCGACGGCTATGGGCTGCCCTAGGTCGGTCAAGCCGCCCCTAGAGCCTCGATATTTGCAGCTCTCCAATGCAAAGAACGACGAAGAACGAGGGAGCAAGAACGAGGGAGGAACAAAACGTAGATGAAAAAGTTGTAGATGTGTTTGCGATTGTGTGCTGTTTAATCGGCCGTCACCCCCAACATATATAAGAGGCGGCTGGACTTCCCGTACAAGTATTCATCTAGGCTTCCCTTACAAGAATGTTACATCAATTCACGTCCTAAAAAGTCCTAGTTCTAGTCCAACTCGGATTTGGCTCGGATCTGTCCCATACTTTTGTCTTGCTTTTGCGTGGGCTGTAGAAATCGCATACTAACTATGATGGAGTCGAATTCAACATCAAACTTGTCCGTCTCGACGAACTGCATAATACCACGCGTGCCACTTCTCCTTTTAAGGCCGTCTTTATGACTTTTAGGGCCCATCTCCAACTTCTGGTTGGATCTTCACTAAATCCGGCAAGCCTTCCAAATTAGCAAGCACTTAAGACCGGCAAGCATTCAGAACTGGCAAGCACTCAAGACCAGCGAGCATTCATAACCGACAAGCCTTTTACTCAGACCCGGCAAGCCTCTCGCTGGCGAACTCTTCTTTCAGACCCGGCAAGCCTCAAGATCGGCAAGCATTCATAACTGGCAAGCCTTTTACCCGGACCCGGCAAGCCTCTCGTCGGCAAGCTTCTTGCTGGAAAGTTCTTCTTTCAGATCCGGCAAGCCTCAAGATCGGCAAGCATTCATAACCAGCAAGCACTTAAGACCGGCAAGCATTCAGAACCGGCAAGCACTTAAGACCGGCAAGCATTCAGAACCGGCAAGCTTTTATTCGGACCCTGCAAGCCTCTCACCGGCAAGCTTCTTGCTGGCAAGTTCTTCTTTCAGATCCGGCAAGCCTCAAGACTGGCAAGCATTCATAACCAGCAAGCACTTAAGACCGGCAAGCATTCAGAATCGGCAAGCACTTAAGACCGGCAAGCATTCAGAACCGGCAAGCCTTTTACTCGGACCCGGCAAGCCTCTCGCCGGCAAGCTTCTTGCTGGCAAGTTCTTCTTTCAGATTCGGCAAGACTCCCGCGGCCGGCAAGCTTTATTCAGCCGGCAAAGGCCGAATAACTTACGCGACTCATCAGACACCATCCAGGTAAGTGTCTGGTCCCTCGCATCATCTTTTTATTCAGGACCAGTCCGCAAAGTGTTTGCCTTTGACTTTTGCATACAAACTCGAAGGTCCTTTTCCATTTGAGGTCATCTTAATTAAGTTTTTGACCATGCCAAAATCCAGTGTCAACACATGCCCCCCTGTTTTTCGGCAAAACTTGTATGCCGAAAAATAATTTGTACCTTGTTTGTTCTAAGGACGATGTCAACACTCCATCGGCCATTTATTTTTCTCAGGGCGATAATTATGTATCGGCCATGTTTGTACTAAGAGCGATAATCGTATATCGGCCATTGCCTACTTAGGCTTCTTGCCACACACTCGGGTGGTATTTCTTCAAGTACTTGCCATTGAGAGCTCGAGGTAACAATGTCCCTTGTACGGATTCCACCAAATAAGAGTTTCCGGGAACTACTCTTGTAATCATAAAAGGACCTTCCCAACTCGGAGACCACTTCCCGAATTTTCTATCTCTTGAACCAATCGGTAGAATCACTTTCCAGATGAGATCGCCAACTTGAAAATTCTTCAACTTAACTTTCTTATTGTAAGCTCTTGCTACCCTCAACTTGTCTCTCTCTATGGCCTTTAAAGCAGCCAAATGTTTATCGGCAACCTCATCAATATTGTCCATCATCAAGTTTATCGGCAACCTCATCAATATTGTCCATCATCAAGTTATAAAAGCCTATTGCCGATAAATCATTTTGTTTGGCTATTCTCAAAGCATTCAAATTTACTTCCACTGGTAAAATAGCCTCTTGACCATATACTAGCACATATGGAGTCACATTCGTAGCACCATGCCTTGAGATCCTAAGTGCCCACAAAGCTTCAAACAACAATTCATGCCATCTCCTCGGATTATCCTCAATCTTCTTCTTGATAAGCTTGATCAAAATGTTATTGCTGGACTCAGCTTGTCCATTAGCTTGGGCATAATACGGAGAGGAATTGAGCAACTTTATGTTATAAGATTCGGCAAATTCTCTGACTTGATGTGACATGAAAGATGAACCTTGATCTGTAGTTAACGTTTGAGGAATGCCGAATCTATGAATAATGTGCTCAGTTATGAATTGAATTACCTCTGTATGTGTCATGTTCTTGAGAGGTACTGCCTCAGACCATTTAGTGAAATAATCGGTTGCCACTAACACGAACCGATGCCACTTTGAGGAAGACAGGTGAATTTCTCCAATAAAGTCTAAACCCCATCCTCTGAAAGGCCACGGCTTGACAATAGGATGTAACATAGCAGCAGGAGCTAATTGAATATCACCAAAATTTTGACAAACTTCACACCCTTTATAATATCTGAAGCAATCATTAATCATAGTCGGCCAATAAAACCCAGCACGCCGCAATAACCATCTCATCTTGGGAGCCGACTGGTGAGTGCCACAAATGCCTTCATGTACCTCTCCCATAGCAACTCTTGCTTGGTCTTCATCTAAACACTTTAAAAGAACATCATCAACTGTTCGGCGATAAAGGTCATCATCCCTCATTGTATATTTGAAAGCCATAAGCCGAACAGTCCTGTCCACCCTTTCACTCAGATTGCGCAAGTAAGCAACAATGGGCTTCCTCCAGTTGGTATTGTCACCTGCACTAGATTTTTTGTTAATGGCCGAATCAGTGGGTTCTGCTTTGGCCTCTCCTATATTGGCAAGACAAGACATCGGTCTTTGAGAAATATGAAACAGGCCATGATCAACATGATAGCCGGATGCTTGCTGTGCCAACTCATTTGCTCTCCAATTGTCATGCCTAGATATATGAGCAATGCTAAAACAATCCAATGTAGAAATTATATCTAGACATTTATCAAGATAAACATTAAGTGATTCGTCCAAACACTGAAAGACCTTGGATATTTGTTCCACCACTAGTAATGAATCACCATAAGCCTCAATATGTTTAACACTATAGCAATTAACATCTCTAGGCCGAATTCGGCTTGATTGTTTGTGCAAAAATATTCTAAGCGGCATGAGGCTTCAAAAACAGCACCATGAGGAGATATATAAACAATACCAACACCTTGGCCATTGCTACAAACTAAACCATCAAAATATAATCTCCAAGGTACTAATGAAACAAGGTTTATATCAACATCATGCTTGTCATTAATCCGATGCTCAACAATAAAATTAGCAACGATTTGGCCTTTCATGGATTTTAGAGATTCATAAGCCAAATCATATTCAATCAAAGCATAAGCCCACTTGCCAATTCTACCACTAAGAATTGGCCTATGCAACATGTATTTAATGACATCGGTTTGACAAGCTACTATGCAAGCACTCGACACTAAATAATGTCTCAATTTTGTGCAAGCATAATATAAGCATAGGCATAGTTTTTCAATAAATGTATACCTTGTCTCGGCGTCCAATAAACGCCTGCTCAAATATGTAATAGCATGCTCTTTTCCTTCGGTTTCTTGAGTCAAAACAGCACCAATAACACCTTCTTCTGCTGCAATGTAAAGCTTAAAGGGTTCCCTATGCTTGGGCACTTTCATCACCGGAGGAGTGCACAAATAGTTCTTGATCATATCAAATGCTTCTTGCTGTTTTGCCCCCCAAGTGAAATCAACATCATTTTTTAACCGAAGGATAGGAGTAAATGAATCAACTTTCCCTGACAGATTAGCTATGAACCTTCTCAAATAATTGACCTTGCCAAGGAACTTTTGCATATCTCTCTTGCATGTTGGAGCCTTCACCTTTTGTACAGCTTCTATCTTTTTGGGATCAATTTGTATGCCATCTTGATGAATAATGAAACCCAAAAACTTTCCAGCCGATACACCAAAAGCACACTTCAAAGGATTCATCTTTAGTCCATATTTTTTCATTCTCTCAAAAGCTAAGCGCAAATCGGCTAGATGAGATTCAAAAGCATCCGATTTGACAACAATATCATCAATATAAACCTCAAGTATAACACCAAGTAAATCATGAAAAATTAAATTCATAGCCCTTTGATACGTGGCACCAGCATTTTTTAATCCAAAGGTCATCACTGTCCACTCAAATAAACCAAGGAAACCGGGACATCGAAAAGCCGTTTTGGACATGTCCGCTTCGGCCATAAAAATCTGATTATACCCCGCATTACCATCAAGAAAGCTAATGACCTTATGTCCAGAAGCATCATTAATAAGCATATCGGCTATTGGCATGGGATACTCATCTTTAGGTGTAGCTCTATTCAAATCTCTAAAATCAATGCACACCCTCAACTTGCCGGAGCCTTTCTTCTCTACTGCTACAATGTTAGAAATCCACTCGGCATACCAGCAAGGTCTAATAAAATTAGCTTTAAGCAAACGACCCATCTCTTCCTTGATCCGGTCATATGTTTTTGGATTAAACTTTCTGGCCGATTGCTTGTATGGTCTAAAACCGGCCTTTATAGGTAACCAATGCTCCACTAGCTCTCGGCTTAAACCTGGCATCTCATGATATTCCCATGCAAAGCAACAAACATATTCTTTCAATAGCTCGATGAACTTAGATTTATGATCGGCTCTTAAATTTTCATTTACAAATGTCGGCCTAGGAATTAAACCATCCCCTATGTCTATCTCCTCTAATGGATCGGCCGATGTAAAACCTTGTCCTAATTTATCCATATCATCTAACTCTTCTATGGACTGATACATATCGTTCTCATTGGACCGATATTCCACAAGATGCTTTTGTAACCACTCTGAGTTAGGATCCATTTAAATGCATCATACCTTGGAGCCGATTATCGCCAACCGGCTTTAAAGAAACGGTCACGAAACCACTTTTTGTGGCGCTAAGAAAATCAAATTCTGATAAGTCATGCCCCATAAAGCAAGTAGCATTAGGATGTTGCCAATCCACCGATGCATCGGCTAAAGCAACACAAGCTGAATTATCCGCATGAATGACGTCCACTTCATCATCAACCCATTGAATCAAAAACTGATGCATAGTAGACGGCACACATTGGTTTGCATGAACCCAATCGCGGCCTAATATCACATTGTAGTTACCTTGCAGCTCGGCGACAAAGAATGCGGTAGCAGAAGTTTTGCTTCCCACCGTAAGCTCCACATACATTACACCTTTGGCTTCAGTTTTGTCTTTGCCTTCAAATCCATTAAGCACCATGTTGGTTTTTATTAACTCTTCATCACGCAGCCCCAATTTTTTGAAGACCGAATATGGCATAAGATTCACCACAGCACCACCATCGACAAGCATTCTAGCAATCGGCGATCCATTAGTATGACCTTTAAGGAACAATCGGCGATCCATTAGTGCGTCTCCGGTTCTTTTGGCTTCTCGAATATAGCATTTTTAGGGCCAAAATCTAGCTGAGCTACTTCCCCTTCTTCATCTATAGCACGAAATTCAGCGGGTAAGTAATACACCATATTAATATCCATACCTTCATGAACCGGTGTAGACTCATAATCAAGCATTTCATCTCCTTCCTCAAGCATGTCCACTGACTCCGAAATAGCTCCAAAGGAAGAGGAAGTAATAGGCAATGTGGACGATGTAATAGCAGCCGCATCGTCCTCCGTTGGTGGTGTAGGTGTTGCTATGATCAATGCAGAAGCTGCTATGTTTTCCTTTTGCTTAGGCTTCCACACTTGTTTTGGTGGCACCATGGGACGGGTTTCATTAAACAATTTATCCCTTTGCTTCTCTGCTTCTTGTTCCTCCTTCTCGTGGCTCCTCATGAGCTGCAATCTCCTTTTTTGTGCCTTGGTCAGACCGTAAGGACACCACTTAGGCTGAGTATATTTAGGATCCCTCGACTTGGCCTTGCTTGTTCTAGCTTCACGATCATTAGCCATGGGACCTTGCTGGACAGCAGCCACATCTTTATTAGAATCAGCCTGATTTTCAACAATAATCGGCTCTTTGATTGTTAATTCTCTAGTGCCTATCATAATAGTTTCAGCACTAGTATTCTTCTCCTTTTGCTTGCTAGGCTCTAAAATTTCAGCACTTGGTGATTTAACACGCCACACTTGCTTGCCAACCCTTTTTTGATTATCTTGCATTGGCCGATTGACACCATTGTTCAAACGGCCTCGTGTGGGATAAGAAAGCCTCTTATGAACGGGCCTCCTTGGTTCTGCCCAACCCGGATGAAAAGCATAAGGGGCCATTGGGGGCTGCCCCCATCCTCCATTGAAGTCTCCCATGTAGTATGGCGCATAGGGAGGTGGCGCCATCCATGGTCCCGGTGCCCACGACTCATATGGCCTTGCATGATGCTGAAATTCTTCCCGAGGAGGTGACCTTGAGCGCTTCAAATTTGATGACCGGTTAGAGCTAGAACCGGCCGCTTGATTGACATATTTGGATAACAACATATCAAAAGTTGGCTTGATTCTCTTGCGATGCACTTTAGCCTCATTCGTCTTCCACTTGACAACCTCTGGACTCTTGGGCTTAACAAATTTGACATGAGTGTTCTCTTGTACTTGTGGTTGTCCCCCGAGTGTAGGATTCTTGATGGTGATCTTGATTATCTCCTTGCCATCGGGTTGCTTGTCAAGCACAACTTGTCTCCCCAAGACCTTGTCGCTCTCCTTATTTTCCCTGAGCTCACCAATGACAATATTGTTCTTATTAGCTGATTCGGCTATACTGGGCATAATTAACATCTTCTTCCCCTCCAAATCCATGGTGTTCATTGGGAAAGGCTGCTTATCAACTTGCATCTCAGAAAAATTCAATCGTCCGTCATTAATGGCCGATTGTATCTGCCGTCGAAAAACATTACAATCATTAGTAGCATGAGAAAAAGAATTTTGATATTTGCAATAAGCACGCCGTTTCAGCTCTTCAAACGGTGTTAAAGTATGAGATATTCTAATAATCTTCGCTTGCAATAAAGCATCAAATATTCTATCACACTTAGCAATGTTGAAAGTAAATTTTATCTCTTCATCACGATTCTTATGAATCGGCTTTAAATCATTGCAAGTAAATGGTTTGGCCTTAGATGGCCAAACAAATTCAGTAGCATAAATATCACCCTCATCGTCCGAGTGCTCACTATCATACTCAACCATATTCATCTTAGGACGATCAGTTTTATATCTATGCACCTCTTTAAGATCTTTGCTTCGGCTTTCTTGAGCCAAAGCCCTTTGTAAGACTTGGTTGACATTTAAAAACTCATAGCCTTCTAGCCTTTCTCTAATGTGAGTTCTCAAACCACTAAGCACAAGATCAGCCAAATCTCTCTCAGTTATCACCAAACTATAGCACCGGTTTTTGTATCTCTAAATCTTTTGACGTAATCGGAGACCGATTCATCATGCTTTTGTCTAACCGATGTAAGATGTGATAACTTAAGCTCATTATCGCCACTATAAAAGTGATCATGAAATTTTTTTTCTAGTTGTGACCATAAACGAATAGAACCATGTGGTAAAGCGGCAAACCATGAAAATGCGGTACCGGTTAAAGATAAAGGAAATAAACGCACTTTCAATTCATTTAGCGAGCCCGCTTCACCCAATTGTGCCAAGTATTGACTAACATGCTCCCATGTGGTTTTTGTGCCCTCTCCATTGAACTTAACAAAATCTGGAATTTTATATCCCGGAGGGCATTGAATTGCATCAAAGTATTCTGGATATGGCTTTTGGTAAATACGGTTCCTTGGTAACTCAACTCCAAAATTCTCTCGGAGCATCTTAGTCATCTCCTCTCTAAGATTAGCTAGACCATCATCCACAGTGGACGATAAAGCTTGGGGCAGTGGCATAGGTGGAGTAGGATTAGTAGTTGCAGGTGTGAATTGTGGCATATATGCCGAATTGTAATTCGGCGATGATCTAACAGCGTTTGCACTTGTAGGTAGGGTTTGGTTCGGCGTCACCACCGAACCTGGCATACTCATGATAGGATAAATGGGTGCAGCAACAATTTGATTTGTTGGGCTAGGATAAAAATTCATCGGTACGGGAGGCGCCGATGAAATAGGTAAAGTTGGATTAGGGATTTTTGCGGCAACAGGCACACCAACATTACCAATAGATGATTGAGGCATACTTTTTTGAGCATTACTATTTTCCAAGAAAATTAGGTATAAAAGATTATTGCTATCAGTAATGCGACTATCAATTTCAGCCCATACCTCGGGAGAGAAGGTATTACTCACAGGGGGTTTAACCTGTTCATCATGAAGAGGGGGAAACTTGATTTCTCCAACCGGAATGATATTGCCTTGACGATCCTTCTTGAACTTAGCAAGGAACTCCTGCATCTCCTTCTCTTCACGTGCCTTCTTGTGCTCCTCATAAGCTTGGTGATGTTCCTCCGACAACTCATCAAAATTGGGCTTGATTATGTTATCGGCGTTGATTTCCGAGGGCTTGGGAATCTTGTCGTTGCCAGACATGCTGGATGATGATGATGATGATTGATCTTTAGTCCCCAGTGGAGTCGCCAAAAAGTGTCTTTGCACACGAACACGTCACGTGTACCCTCGACGCCGGGGGAGATGCACCGCAGCTCACGTTGAAGGAATCTCACCGGAAGCTCGATTCGCAAGACAACCGGAGAGAACTTTTGAGGGCCCGTGTAACACCCCTGTGTAATAGCCAAGGTGATCAACTGCTAATAATGCCAAGTCACTTTCATTTGCAGTGCCTAAACACTTTGGTTCAATATCCAATTCAAATTCTGTTCTGAAAATCAATTCAAATTCAAAAGTGAAATATGAAGTTGCTCAAAACTTGTGGGAAAAATGTTCACATTATAGCAAATAATCTAAAACTAATGGCTGTTAAGGAACACAACATCACCATCAACCACAGAATGGTCTAAGCATTTAAATCAGAGCCAAAACAGCATTTAAATGCCCTATTCATTTTTGAATAATTTCAAATGGCATCCAAAAATGCCCAAACTTTTTGTGGCAATGCTGGATATTGCAAGATATTAATGTGAGCAAGGTTCACATTTTTGCAAATTCATTTGGCAGCTCATCTAAAGCAAAACCCAACTCTGTAAAAAGAAAAACAATAAAACAGAAAATAAAATGCAAAGAGGCACTGTGCATTGGGCCTAAGTGCACAGTGCCCCGAACCGGCCCAGCTGGCCCTTCTCTTTCTCTCTCTCTCGCCCTGTCGATCTCCCCGTGGCTGCGCCGGCGCGCACTGGCCAGCGCGCGACACCGCGACGCCCCAGCGACGCAGGGGAGGATAAGGCCGAAGCCAGTCCATCCCCCTTGCCCCCTCCGTCACTTCTCCCCACTCACTCGCTCGCTTCGTAGCTTCTCCTCCTCCTCAGATCCAGCGCCGAGCGCCACCGCAGCCACTCGCCGTCGTTCACGCGTCCACCGTCGCCCTCATGCCTCGCTACCGTGTCCTATGCCTTCGTCATCGTCGGCCACATCGTCCTCTTCCTCGAACGGGAGCCGGGGAGCACCGCAAGCAGTGGATCGAGCCGCCCCCTTTGCTGCTGCCGTCGGTGATCCCCGACGTCTCCGGTGACCTGCTGCTGCTACTAAGCTCTCGAAGGCTTTTCTTAGCCGCGCGGTGAGCTCCTCCACCTCCTGCTCCTCTCCGTTTGCTTCCCCGCACACCGTAGCTAGCCTGCCGCTGCGCCCGTACTCTGTTCGCCGCCGCCGAGCTCGTGGCCCTCGCCACAGCCGCTGTCGTGCTCGCCTGAGCGCGTCACCGTGCTCCTGGAGCTCTTGCGAGTCCAACGCGCACACGCACGCGCCCGCTCATGCCCTCTACCGTCTAGCTAGATGGGCTCCCGTACGCACCGCCGCTGATCTCGTCGTCGTTCCCATTTCCGGTGACCCTTTTGGTCCGGCGCCACCACCGTTCGACGCAGCTCCATTCGCTCGTTCGAACGGCACCGCACACGCCACTTGTCGCATCCCCTAACGCTGTTTCCGCTCGCGCCCGAACTCCGGCATCCGCCACGTTCGTCGCCACCGTTGCTGTAGAGCTTGTCTGACGATGCCACCGCCACCGTTCGACGCGGCCTGCTCCGCTCGTTCGAACGTGCCCTCCCGCGCACGAAACGGATGCCCGTAGACGAAACCCGACCACCTCCCGAGCGCGCCGCCGTGAAATTTGGTCGCCGGAGCAACTCCGGCGACGGCGCCGACATGGCACCACCTGGGCCACCCCTGAGACACTGACAGTGGGCCCCGCGGGTCCCAGTTGACTGGGTTGACCCAGTCAACAGCTGACTGGGCAGCCCAGTGTCACTGACACGCGGGCCCCACCGCTTATTAGATTAAATAAAAATGTTTTATAAATAAGAGTTAATTAATTAAGTTATTGAGTCACTCACAGGCTAGGCCCACTCCCCTAATTAGTCTGTTAATTAGATTAACCCACAATTAGTCTAACAGAGGCTGACATGTGGGTCCCACTGGACCCACATGCCAGATTTGACTCTGGTCAGCTCTGTTGACTGCTGACGTCACTTCTACGCAATGCTGATGTCATATTTCCTCTTCTGTTAAATAAAAGTAATTCCAGAAAATCATTTAAATCTTTAAAAATTCATAACTTTTAAACCGTAACTCAGATTGAAAAACTTAAAACATAAAAGTTGATCAGAACGTCGAGATGAATTTGATCATGTCGTCTGATTCCTTGTCGGAACCCCCTACGTAGGAGAACCCGTAACTTTTAGCCAAATCCGGTATATGAATAGTGCATATTCACCGGATAATAAATCCAACTTAAATCTTAAAGTAACTAAAAATGACTTAGTCATACTTTAGGCAACCCTGCACTGCATCCTAGGCATGGCATGCTCTGTGTTACAATATTGCTGTGTATTTATTTGTTTCCTCCCCCTCTTCTCTCTCGGTAGACCCCGACGTCGACGTAGCTCCCGAGACTGACGTAGCTCCAGAGGTCGACTACGCTCCTGACGATCAGACCCTTGCCGCCGAGCTTCCATGCAAGCACCCCCCTTTTGAGCATTCCGATATCGCCCACTCTCTTCCCTCTTATGCTTGCATTAGAAGTTACTGCTGCTGCTGTTATCCTATTTCTGCTGCATAGCCTGTTTATTGTAACCTGTTATTGTTAGCTAACTGCTTGTCCTAAACTGTTTAGTATAGGTTGGGTAGAGACCCAGCAGAGACCCCACTTTACCTCGACTGCCCCGCTGGATCATCAGAAGACCTGATCAACGGGATCGAAGACCAGGCCCCGGCACCGCACCTCACTTCCCCCTTAGTTGCTCGACACTACTGGGTTACTATCAAGTGCCGAGGGTGATACCTCGTCAGCACTTCTGATGATAACCTTGTAGGTTAGTTAATCGGTCGTGGTCAACGAGGGTGATTCCTCCTACACCACCCCCGATAACAACGAAGTCGTGCAACACCTCAAGTGTGGACCTCGAGGGTGATTCCTCCTTCGTTCACCTTGACGATAACATCAGGTGGAATTCCATCGAGGGTGATTCCTCAGGGTTCCCTTGGTGTTAGACACACGGTTACTACGGTTACTATGACTTGACGACAGATACTTGGAAAGGTGGGTCGACCCTGAGGGGTGCCCGCGAATGATGGGATGTCGGGTTAACCTGGAGATTACCCGTGAGATATTTACAAGGCGCGGCCGGGCATTCTTAGCCCTTGCAGCAAGTCTTCGAGACGGGGCGACAGGGTCACATCGATCGTGAGTCTCTGCTCGTTACCGCAAGCCCCTAGTCCTCTAACAATTTGGATATCTGATCCGACCAGGCCTACGGCCTCATAGCACTAACCATCACGTGGGAATAGTTATGGGCACTCTGCATTGTAGCATCAGCCGAAAGCTCTGACAGACATCCAGTTCAGTAGTGCGGCATGGTCGGATCGTGCCAGCCATTCGTGGTGGTGCTGGTATCCACCCTGCTCGCAACGACTCGGAGTGCACAGGGCGATGGCCCAAGACCCCTGAGCGCTTAGGAGGTAGACCGGCGGAGACCTCTCTGCTGAGCTGTAGGTAGGGCTGCGGTGTGTCGTTTGGCCGAGGCCGGGCATGACCCAGGAAAGTGTGTTCGGCCGGAGTTAAGCGAGCGTGGTGGGTAAGTTGGTGCACCCCTGCAGGGAAGAAAACATCTATCGATAGCCGGTCCTACGGTAAAGGACACTCGGAGTTGTATCCCGGTCAATACAACTAGAACTTGAGATGATAACTGGATATGTGGCTCCGGGATCGCTTTCTCGCAGGGAGTCGAGAAAGGATCTCTGGGCGAGACTGTTACTTGATTCTACTACTACTTTACATTATGCTAATCTGCACTCTTCTAATGCTGCAAGACCGATGAAGATGCTGAAGATGCTAGTCTTCGATAGTACTAGGCCTTCCCCTCTATTCTGGCATTTCTGCAGCCCAGTCCACATATACAGCCTCTCTTTGATAATGTTGCATATGTAGTGTAGATCCTTGCTTGCTGAGTACTTCGGATGAGTACTCACGGTTGCTTTACTTTCTTTTTTCCCCATACCCATTCGATGCAACCAGATGACGGAGCCCCTGAGACCGCTGCCCCGGTTGACGACTTCAGATACCACTTCTACCCCGAGGGTGGCTACTACTACGAGCTGGCCGACGACCAGGAGTAGGTTCGGAGGGTCCTAGGCAGGAGGCCTACGCCTTTCGATCGTAGTGTTTTATTTTGCCCCGCCTTCTTAAAGGCTTATCTCTGTTTCTCTTTTATATCTGTACCTAGATATCTGATGCTTCCGCTGACAATTGTATGCCATCGAGCTATGTATTCGAGCCCTCGAGGCCCTGGCTTGTAATATAAAGCTTGTATGACTTTATTTATGTTTTAGAGTAGTGTTGTGATATCTTCAAGTGAGTCCTTAGGCTTGATCGTGTGCATCTGCGTGTATGATTAGTGCACGATTAAGCCAGGGGCATCACAGCCCGAAACCCCACACTCCAGGGAGGGACCCCGTCGGGGAGCGCAGCGGCTATGGGCTGCCCTAGGTCGATCAAGCCGCCCCTAGAGCCTCGGTACTCACAGCTCTCCAATGCGAAGAACGACGAAGAACAAGGGAGGAACAAAACGTAGATGAAAAAGTTGTAGATGTGTTTGCGATTGTATGTTGTTTAATCGGCCGTCACCCCCAACATATATAAGAGGCGGCTGCACTTCCTATACAAGTAAAGTATTCATCTAGGCTTCCCTTACAAGAATATTACATCAATTCACGTCCTAAAAAAGTCCTAGTTCTAGTCCAACTCGAATTTGGCTCGGATCTGTACCATACTTCTGTCCTGCTTTTGCATGGGCTGTAGAAATCGCATACTAACTCGGATGGAGTCGAATTCAACATCAAACTTGTTCGTCTCGACGATCTGCATAATACCATGCGTGTCACTTCTCCTTTTAAGGCCGTCTTTATGACTTTTAGGGCCCATCTCCAACTTCTGGTTGGATCTTCACTAAATCCGGCAAGCCTTCCAAATCAGCAAGCACTTAAGACCGGCAAGCATTCAGAACAGGCAAGCACTCAAGACCAGCGAGCATTCATAACCGGCAAGCCTTTTACTCAGACCCGGCAAGCCTCTCGCCGGCAAACTCTTCTTTCAGACCCGGCAAGCCTCAAGATCGGCAAGCATTCATAACCGACAAGCCTTTTACCCGGACCTGTCAAGCCTCTCGTCGGCAAGCTTCTTGCTGGCAAGTTCTTCTTTCAGATCCGGCAAGCCTCAATACCGGCAAGCATTCATAACCAGCAAGCACTTAAGACCGGCAAGCATTCAGAACCGGCAAGCACTTAAGACCGGCAATCATTCAGAACCAGCAAGCTTTTACTCGAACCCGGCAAGCCTCTCGCCGGCAAGTTCTTCTTTCAGATCCGGCAAGCCTCAAGACCGGCAAGCATTCAGAATCGGCAAGCACTTAAGATCGGCAAGCATTCAGAACCGGCAAGCCTTTTACTCAGCCCCGGCAAGCCTCTCGCCGGCAAGCTTTTTGCTGGCAAGTTCTTCTTTCAGATTCGGCAAGACTCCCGCGGCCGGCAAGCTTTATTCAGCCGGCAAAGGCCGAATAACTTACGCGACTCATCAGACACCATCCAGGTAAGTGTCTGGTCCCTCGCGTCATCTTTTTATTCAGGACCAGTCCGCAAAGTGTTTGCCTTTGACTTTTGCATACAAACTCGAAGGTCCTTTCCCATTTGAGGTCATCTTAATTAAGTTTTTGACCATGCCAAAATCCAGTGTCAACAGTTATCAAGACCTTTTTCTGGTGCCGTTGCCGGGGAGCAATAGCGTGGGGTGAATATTCTCGTGTGTGCTTGTTTTCTTTGTCACTAAGTAGATTTTATTTACTGTTCTAAGTTGTTCTCTATCTTTAGTTATGGATATGGAACATGAAATACCAAAAAAATTAGGTGTACTTGCTACTCATGGAGATGGGGTACCTCCTAAAACCCTCGATGCTCATTATGTGAAAGATATTATGCACTACTTTAATAATCCTGAGAAAACCCCATTCAATTATATAATGGGAGACATGTTGGATCAACGTGAATACTTTAGTGATTATCGCTTCACTCAAAAAGGGAAACTGTTATGGGATCAAATTCATATGTTGCATTGGTATGCTCTGGAAGTATGCTTGAGATATGATTATACTTGTTGCTCTAGGATGAAGGCTCCACACCTTCCATTTTAATCTAAATTTAATGATAATGAAACCTTAGCTTCTTATGCTAATGGTAGATATGATTACTATGATGTGGAACGAATAGAAGAATTTGTTGCTTTTAAGGGTGCTTATGAAATTGAATCTTTATTTGAAAAGTATGAAGCTTTTGATGATGATGTTTATAGGCCTCAAAATTTTGCTATACTTAAATATTGCTATGAGAATTATGAATACAATGCCGATATTGATGCATTTATTGAGAAAGTCTCCGCTGTCCAAGAAGAGACTAATATTTTGCAGGAATCTATGGAAGAAGAAATTGCTGAAACTGTGAGCTCATTAGATGAAAAAGATGATGAGGAGAGTGAAGAACAAAAGGAGGAAGAGCGGATTCATCACCCGTGCCCACCTTCTAATGAGAGTAACTCTTCAACTCATACATTGTTTAATTTCCCTTCGTGCTTACCGAAGGATGATTGCTATGATAATTGCTATGATCCCTTTGATTCGTTTGAAATATCCCTTTTTGATGAACTTGATGCTTGCTATGCTTGTGGCCATGATGCCAATATGAATTATGCTTATGGAGATGAACTTGCTATAGTTCCTTTTGTTAAGAATGAAATTGTTTCTATTGCACCCACGCATGATAGTCCTATTATCTTTTTGAATTCTCCCAGCTATACCATATCGGAGAAGTTTGCGCTTATTAAGGACTATATTGATGGGTTGAGTACTACTATTGCACATGATGATTTTGATAAATATAATATGCATGTGCTTGCTGCTCCTACTTATAATTATTATGAGAGAGGAACTACATCTCCTCCTTTCTATGTTTCCAATATGATAAAATTGCAAGAAACTGTTTATACTATGCATTGGCCTTTACTTTGTGTGCATGAATTGTTGTTTTATGACAAGCCAATGCATAGGAAGAGAGTTAGACTTCGTTGTTGCATGATATATGTTGCTTTGTGCTCACTACTAAAATACAAATCATTGTTAATTAAAATTGGCTTTGATATACCTTGGGATCCGGGTGGATCTATTACTTGAGCACTATATGCCTAGCTTAATGGCTTTAAAGAAAGCGCTGCCAGGGAGACAACCCGGAAGTTTTAGAGAGTCATTTATTTCTGTTGAGTGCTTTTATAAATTTTAAAAACAAAAAAATAAAGAGGGGAACCTAAAACTTTTTCAAAAAGAAAAGTGAAAGTGAGAGAGACGAGCATTGTTAAAGTGGGAGCATGCCTTGAACTTTGTTCATGCCCATGGAAACTTTGTGAATGTTAAATTACAGAAACTTTTCAACAAAAATAATTATCCCCTTGTATAAATCCATTGTATTATAAAAATAATGTGCCAAGATTTGCCTTTAGGATGATTAGATTGCTTGTTTGGTTTGTGCGGTGCAAAAACAGAAACTTTGGCTGTAGTGCATAATTTTACATTTTTTACTGGAAAGTCAAACGCTTCTGAAACTTTTTGCACAGTACTTATATACAAATTTTTTATTTTTTCCTAATTTTTCAGAATTTTTAGAGTTACAGAATTATGGTGAATGTTCAGATTACTACAGACTGTCCTGTTTTTGACAGATTCTGTTTTTGATGCATTGTTTTGCTCGTTTTGATGAAACTATCGATTGTATCGGTGGTATAAGCCATGGAGAAGTTATAATACAGTAGCTACAATGCAAAAATAAAATATGAATGGGTTTTAAACATTACTTAAAGTGGTGATTTGCTTTATTATACTAACGGATCTCACGAGGGTTTTGGTAAGTTTTGTGTGATTGAAGTTTTCAAGTTTTGGGTGAGATCACGATGGATGAAGGAATAAGGAGTGGCAAGAGCCTAAGCTTGGGGATGCCCGAGGCACCCCAAGGTAATTCAAGGACTCCCAAGCAACTAAGCTTGGGGATGCCCCAGAAGGCATCCCGTCTTTCTTCTAACGATCATCGGTAATTTTACTTGGAGCTATATTTTTATTCGTCATATGATATGCATAAATCTTGGAGCGTCGTGTGCTTTTTATTTTTCTTTTAATAATGCACCATGCTGGTATGAGATAGTCCTTGGTTGATTTATAGGATGCTCTTTGCACTTCACTAATATCTTTTGAGTATGGCTTTATAGAATGCTTCATGTGCTTCACTTATATCATTTGAAGTTTGGATTGCCTGTTTCCCTACACATAGAAAACCGCCATTTGTAGAATGCTCTTTTGCTTCACTTATATTTGTTAGAGCGTGGGCATATCTTTTGTAGAAAGAATTAAACTCTCTTGCTTCACTTATATCTATTTAGAGAGTTGACAGGAATTGGTCATTCACATGGTTAGTCATAAAATCCTACATAAAACTTGTAGATCACTAAATATGATATGTTTGATTCCTTGCAATAGTTTGGCGATATAAAGATGGTGATATTAGAGTCATGCTAGTGAGTAATTGTGGATTGGTAAGAATACTTGTGTTAAAGTTTGTGATTCCCGTAGCATGCACGTATGGTGAACCGTTATGTAACGAAGTCGGACCATGATTTGGTTTTGATTGTCTTCCTTATGAGTGGCGGTCGGGGACGAGCGATGGTCTTTTCCTACCAATCTATCCCCCTAGGAGCATGTGTGTAGTAATTTGTTTTGATAGCTAATAAATTTTTGCAATAAGTATGTGAGTTCTTTATGACTAATGTTGAGTCCATGGATTATACGCACTCTCACCCTTCCATCATTGCTAGCCTCTTCGGTACCGTGCATTGCCCTTTCTCACCTCGAGAGTCGGCACAAACTTTGTCGGTGCATCCAAACCCCGTGATATGATACGCTCTATCACACATAAGACTCCTTATATCTTCCTCAAAACAGCCACCATACCTACCTATCATGGCATTTCCATAGCCATTCTGAGATATATTGCCATGCAACTTCCATCATCATCATATACATGACTTGAGCATTCATTGTCATATTGCTTTGCATGATCATAAGATAGCTAGCATGATGTTTTCATGGCTTGTCCGTTTTTTGATGTCATTGCTACGCTAGATCATTGCACATTCCGGTACCCCGCCGGAGGCATTCATATAGAGTCATATCTTTGTTCTAGTATCGAGTTGTAATATTGAGTTGTAAGTAAATAAAAGTGTGATGATCATCATTATTAGAGCATTGTCCCAGTGAGGAAAGGATGATGGAGACTATGGTTCCCCCACAAGTCGGGATGAGACTCTGGACGAAGAATAAAAAAAATATAAAAAAGGCCAAAAAATGAGAGAGCAAAAAAAAGGGGAAAAACAAAAAAAAATGAGAGAAAAGAGAGAAGGGGTAATGCTACTATCCTTTTTACACACTTGTGCTTCAAAGTAGCACCATGCTTTTCATATAGAGAGTCTCTTGAGTTATCACTTTTATATACTAGTGGGAATTTTCATTATAGAACTTGGCTTGTATATTCTGATGATGGGCTTCCTCAAATGCCCGAGGTCTTCATGAGCAAGCAAGTTGGATGCACACCCACTTAGTTTCATTTGTGAGCTTTCATACACTTATAGCTCTAGTGCATCCGTTGCATGGCAATCCCTACTCCTCGCATTGACATCAATTGATGGGCATCTCCATAGCCCGTTGATTAGCCGCGTCGATGTGAGACTTTCTTCCTTTTTGTCTTCTCCACACAATCTCCACCATCATATTCTATTCCACCTATAGTGCTATATCCATGGCTCACGTTCATGTATTGCGTGAAAGTTGAAAAGGCTTGAGAACATTAAAAGTATGAAACAATTGCTTGGCTTGTCATCGGGGTTGTGCATGATGAAATACTTTGTGTGATGAAGATGGAGCATAGCCAGACTATATGATTTTGTAGGGATAACTTTCTTTGGCCATGTTATTTTGAGAAAGACATGATTGCTTTATTAGTATGCTTGAAGTATTGTTGTCTTAATGTCAAATGATAGACTGTTGCTTTAAATCACTCGTGTCTTAATATTCATGCCATGATTAGATTATATGATCAAGATTATGCTAGGTAGCATTCCACATCAAAAATTATCTTTTTTATCATTTACCTACTCGAGGACGAGCAGGAATTAAGCTTGGGGATGCTGATACGTCTCCGTCGTATCTATAATTTTTGATTGTTTCATGCCAATATTCTACAACTTTCATATACTTTTGGTAATTTTTTATACTATTTTTGGGACTAACATATTGATCCAGTGCCCAGTGCCAGTTCCTGTTTGTTGCATGTATTTTGTTTCGCAGAAAATCCATATCAAACTGAGCCCAAACACAATAAAAACTTACGGAGTCCAAACGCGAGACGATGCCCGAGGGGGCCACAAAGCAGGGGGCGCGCCCTGGGCCCTTGTGGCCACCCCGTAAGGCGGTTGGTGCCCTTCTTTGGCCGCAAGAAAGCTAATATCCGGATAAAAATTGTGTTAAAATTTCAGCCCAATCGGACTTACGAATCTCCGGGAATTTAAGAAACGGTGAAAGGCCAGAAACAGGGAGCGCAGAAACAGAAGATAACAGAGAGAGAGATCCAATCTCGGAGGGGCTCTCGCCCCTCCGCCGCCATGGAGACCATGGACCAGAGGGTAAACCCTTCTCCCATCTTGGGTGAAGGTAAAGGAGGAAGAATAAGGAGGGGGCTCTCTCCCCCTCTCTCCCGGTGGCGCCGGAACGCCGCCGGGGCCATCATCGTGACGGCGATCTACACCAACAACTTCGCCGTTGTCATCACCAACTCTCTCCCGCTCTATGCAGCGGTGTAACACCCCTTCTCCCCGCTGTAATCTCTACTTAAACATGGTGCTCAATGCTATATATTATTTACCAATGATGTATGGCTATCCTATGATGTTTGAGTAGATCCGTTTTGTCCTATGGGTTGATTGATGATCGTGATTGGTTTGAGTTGCATGTTTTATTATTGGTGCTCTCTGTGTCGCGCAAGCATGAGGGATCCCCGCTGTAGGGTTTGCAATATGTTCATGATTTGCTTATCGTGGGTGGCGTGAGTGACAGAAGCACAGACCCGAGTAAGTAGGTTGTTTGCGTATGGGAGTAAAGAGGACTTGATACCTTATAATGCTATGGTTGGGTTTTACCTTAATGGTCTTTAGTAGTTGCGGATGCTTGCTAGAGTTCCAATCATAAGTGCATATGATCCAAGAAGAGAAAGTATGTTAGCTTATGCCTCTCCCTCATATAAAATTGCCATAATGATTACCGGTCTAGTTATCGATTTCCTAGGGACAAATAACTTTCTTGTGACAAAAAGCTCTCTACTAAAACTAACTTAGTTACTTATTTATCTAAACAGCCCGTAGCTTTTATTTACGTGCTCTTTATTATCTTGCAAGCCTATCCTATCACACCTACAAAGTACTTCTAGTTTCATACTTGTTCTACGTAAAGCGAACGTTAAGCGTGCGTAGAGTTGTATCGGTGGTCGATAGAACATGAGGGAATATTTGTTCTACCTTTAGCTCCTCTTTGGGTTCGACACTCTTACTTATCAAAAGAGGCTACAACTGATCCCCTATACTTGTGGGTTATCACCAACAGGGACATCTTTTGTGTTGTGCCTAGCTTAATTATTTTTTCCTCTTCAAATATAGTGCTAGTTTACTCGTTTTTTTTTCAAAACTATGACATATTTTATAGCAAATTTGAAATCTATAGGGTTGAACGCAAAAAAATCAAAACTATAACCCCGTCGGCCTGCTGGAGGCCGAAGAGGGGCCTATCGGCCTGCGGTGGGCCGAAGGGAGGCATGTCGGTCTGTGGTGGGCCGAAGAGAGGCATGTCGGCCTCTGGCTGGCCGACGAGCGGCTTGTCGGCCTCCACGCGGCCGAGGGGTGGCCTGTCGGCCTTTGGTAGGCCGAAATGTTTTTTTTTTTTTGAAATTTGACTTATTCATGATGTACAACGATTGCCCGTCTTATAAACATTGTAAAAATATTATTTATGCTTCCGCGCAACTATTTCCCTCCATGCTTTCCCACCAACTCTTTCCCTCCAGATTTTCCCGGCATCCCTTTCCCGCCATATTTTCCCGGCATCCCTTTCCCGCCATATTTTCCCGGCATCCCTTTCCCGCCATCCCTTTCCCGCCATATTTTCCCGCTATCCTTTCTCGTCAACCCTTTCCCGTCATTATTTCCCGCCATTTTCTCCTCTCTACCTATAAAACCCCCTTGACAGTAAGGTGGGTAAGCAGTGCAGTGTAGTGTACTCGAGATGTCCGACTATCCTTCTGATCGTAGTTTTCACCCTGAGATGAGCAAATGTCTTCTGGGACTAGCCACCAATTTCAGGATGGACAATAGGATAGTTCCATAGGACGAACTCATCGGTAGTGACACCATACTGAATGAGTTGGCTCATGCATTACGTAGGTCTGGGTGGCCTGAAAGGACCTATGAGGAGGTACGTAAAGAACTTCTTAGGTTGCATGTAAGGTGGAAGAAGGTAGTGCAGACGAAGAGTGGAACTTTCTTAAGGATTGCAGCAGAGCATACATATTTATGGACAGCCGACAGCGAAGACGAAGACGATATCTTCATGCCGAGCACCAAGGGCAAGAGTACCGCATCATCGAAGGGCAAGAGTACCGCATCATCGAAGGGCAAGAGTACCGCATCGTCGAAGGGAAAGAGTGTTGCATCATCGAAGGGCAAGAGTGCTGCATCGACGGAGGATGACGATGATGCCTTCATGTAGTCTGTAAGCTTCATTTTTTTAAGTTCAGCCCTACCGTTTAATTCAGATGTACCTGTATCTGAATGAACTATTGCAGTCTCTTTGGAAATGTAACTGAAATGACAATGTGAATTAATAGTAATATGTTTCTCGCATACATAGGTTGATATATGTCTCCAACTCTGATAGAAGCAAGTGCGATAGTAACACATACATCAAGCATGTCTCATACATATGTGACGACCCCGGCTTAATCATGCACTAACCATACACGCAAATGCGCACGATCAAGCCTAAGGACTCACTTGAAGATATCACAACACAACTCTAAAACATAAATAAAGTCATACAAGCTTTATATTACAAGCCAGGGCCTCGAGGGCTCGAATACATAGCTCGATGGCATACAAGCGTCAGCGGAAGCATCAGATATCTGAGTACAGATATAATACAGAGAGAGAAATAGGCCTTCACACAGGCGGGGTAAAATAAAATACTACGATCGAAAGGTGTAGGCCTCCTGCCCTGGACCCTCCGATCCTACTCCTGGTCGTCAAACGGCTCCTCGTAGTAGTAGTACTCGCCAGGCGGGTAGTAGTACTGGTCGTCGGCTGGGGCGTCTGGCTCAGGGGCTCCGTCGTCTGGTGGCATCAATTGGATATGGGGGAAAAAGAAAGTAAAGCAAATGTGAGTACTCATCCGAAGTACTCAGCAAGCAAGGATCTACACTACATATGCAACATTGTCAAAGGAATGGCTGTATATGTGGACTGGGCTGCAGAAATGCTAGAATAGAGGGGGAAAGCCTAGTCCTATCGAAGACTAGCATCTTCAACAATCTTCGACAGTCTTGCAGCAATAGAAGAGAGCAGATGAACATAATGTAAAATAGTAGTAGTATCAGCAACCTCGACCTGAGATCCTTTCTCGACTCCCTGCGAGAAAGCAATCCCAGAGCCGTACTATCCAGTTCTCATCACATGTTCTAGTTGTACCGATCGGGATACAACTCCGAGTGTCCGTTACCGTAGGACAGGCTATCGATAGAAGTTTCTTCCCTGCAGGGGTGCACCAAGTTATCCACCACGCTCGCTTAACTCCGGCCGGACACACTTTTCTGGGTCATGCCCGGCCTCGGCTAAGCAACACGCCGCAACCCGACCTAGGCTTATAAGAGAGATCAGCACGCCGGACTAACCTATGCCCCCAGGGGTTTTGGGCCATCGCCCCGGGAACTCCTGCATGTTACGGGGCCACTGAGAGCAGACCTAGCAACCCCTTATACAAGCGCGGTTGCGTTACCAGTCCAACTCGGCGTGTGCCGCTCCTTACTGACGTCAAATAAGCTTCGGCTGATGTATACGACGCAGAACGCCCATACTATGCCCACGCGATGGTTAGTGCTATCGGGCCAGAGGCCCCTCGGATCAAATATCCAAACCGTAGTGGATTAGGAGCGCGCGGAAACGAGCAGAGACTCACGATCAATGTGACCCCGTCGCCCCGTCTCGAGGACTTGCGGCAAGAGCTAAGAATGCCCGGCCACGCCTCGTAGTTATCTCGTGGGCACCATCCAGGTCAACCCGACTCCACATCACTTCGCATTAAGCTCGCGCGGGTACCCCTCAGGGCCAACCCGTCTTTAGTATCATGATTCAAAGTCAAGTCATAGTATCCAAAGTAACTGTGTGTCTGACACCGAAAGGAACCCTGAGGAATCACCCTCGATGGAATTCCCGCTCGATGTTATCGTCAAGGTGAACGAAGGAGGAATCACCCTCGAGGTCCACACTTGAGAAGTTGCACGACGACGCTGTTATCGGGGGTGGTGTAGGAGGAATCACCCTCACTTACCACGACCGAGTAACTAACCTACAAGGTTAACATCAGAAGTGCTGACGAGGTATCACCCTCGGTACTCGACGGTAACCCAGTAGTGTCAGCAACTAAGGGGGAAGTGATGTGCGGTGCCAGGGTCTGGTCTTCAATCCCGATGATCGGGTCTTCTGATATCCAGCGGGGCAGTCGGGATCAAGTGGGGTTCTCTGTCGGGTCTCTACCCAGCCTAGTCTAAACAGTCTAGGATATCCAGCAAGGTAGGAAGGCAGGTTACAATAATCAGGCTATGCAGCAGATATTGGAAAACAGTAGCAGTAGAAGTTCTAATGCAAGCATAAGAGAGAAGAGAATAGGCGATATAGGCATGTTCAAAATGGGGGTGCTTGCCTGTTTGCTCGGGGGCAAGGGCAAGGTCGCCTGTGGTGTCGTCGGGGACGTAGTCGTACTCCTGAGCTGCGTCTGCCTCGGGAGTTGCGTCAACGTCGGGGTCTACCGAGAGAGAAGAGGGGGAAGAAACAAGTAAACATAATGCAAACAAATGCAATACGGTGCGTGTGATGCTATGATGCAGTGCAGGATTGCCTAAATATGCATCTAAGTCATTTTAGTTATTTTTAGAATTAATCTGGGATTTATTTACCGAAGTGTGTGCCTATTCATCTGCCGGATACGGGTCCGGAGTTACGAGTTCTTCTTCGTAGGGGGTTCCGACAAAGAAACGGACGGCACGATCAGACTCGTCTCGTCGTTCTGAGCAACTTTCATGTTTTAAGTTTTTCGATCTGAGCTACGGTTTAAAAGTTATTAATTTTCAAATTTTAATAGAATTTTTGGAAATATTTTTATTTACAGAAATGAATTATGACGTCAGCATGATGACATGCTGACATCAGCAAGTCAACAGTCAGCTGACCAGTCAAACCTGACATGTGGGTCCAGTGGGACCCACATGTCAGCCTCTGTGATTTTAACAGAGTTAATTTAGTCTAACAGAGGGTTAATTAGAGGGTGGGCCCCATCTGTCAGTGAGAGATTAGTTTAATTAACTTATTTAACATTTTCTTTTTCTTTTAAATCTTTTAACTAATGCGGGGCCCACATGTCAGCCTCAGGGGTGAACAGTGCCCGCGTTGACTCGGGTCAACGCGGTCAAAACGCGTGACGGGGCCCGCAGGCAGTGGCACTGGGGTGGGACCCAGGCCACGCCACGTCGGCAATGTCGCCGGAATTGCTCCGGCGACCGCTCCAGCAGCGGCTTCTCGCCGGAGCTACTCGGAATCGAGCCACAGGGAGCCAAAACGCGCGTGACTGGGTTCTTTCGAACGGCCACACCGAGCCGCGTCGAACGGTGGGGTTGGTTGGCCCCGGGGAGGTCGGAATCGCTGCCGGCGATGAGGTCAGCGGCGGAGCCTATCGGGTGGCGATGAAATCGGCGCTGTAGCGTGCTAGAGCTGGAGCGGGAGGTACCGGAGTGCTCTACGGAATCAGGCGAACTGGTTAGACTACGCTACGCGGCCATGGGGTCACCGGAATGATGCCGGCGTCGAGCTTGTGCGGCGGCGAGCTCGGGCTTCCGCGAATCGACGTCTAGGGGCAAATGGGAGCGGGGAGAAACACACAGGGAGGTGCTGCTGCTCACCTTGCGGCACGCAGAAAGGCCCTTGACGGTTTAGTAGCTGTAGCGTGTCGCCGGAGACGAAGAAGAAGCCGGAGCAGGATGGGAAAGGTCGACGCCGCGCGGCGTCTGTGGTGCCTCCCAGCTCCTGATGCTGGCTCCAATCAACGAGGCAGTCGGCGGCGCGCGTCTACAACATCAAGGCGGAGCGGAAGATCCACGGTGGTCGCGGCAAACGGTGAAGCACGGCGGCGGTGGCGCTCTGTTCTGGATCTGGGAAGGGGAGAGAGGCAAAGCGGGCGAGGGAGAGAAGGGGAGAAGTGGTCGAGGAGGACCAGGGGGGTGGCTCGGCTTCGGCCTTATCCACCCACGGCGTCGACGGCTGTCGGTGGCGTCGGCGTGTCGCGTGCTCGCCTGCACGCGCGCGTGCAGCCACGGGCGCGCCGACACAGCGATGGAGAGAGAGAGGGAGAGCTAGGTGGGCTGCTGTTGGACTGGGCCTGCACACTGTGCACTTAGGCCCAGCCAACAGTGGACTTTCTCCTTTTTCTTATTTCTCTGCTGCCTCTTCTTTTATTCTTTTCTGTTTTGAAATAGTTAGAGCACTTTTGCATTTTTTTAAAATGTGAGAGTTGACCCAAATATTGCATCGCATTATTATCTTGCACCAAAAATTGGTTTGGACAGATTTGGAATTCATTTGTATTTGAAATAATTTAAAATGGATTTAAATATCCTGTTTTGGTGCTGTTTCATCTTGTCGGAGTCACTTATCTAACTCCAACTTTATTGATGATGATTTTACAAATGTTCCTAGATTATTTGCCATTTAATGAACATTTTTCCAACAGTGTTTGATCAACTTCTTATTTCACTTTGGAAATTGAATTGATTTTTAGAATTGAATTTGTATTGGATACTTAACCCATGTGACTTGGCACTGCAAATGGTCATGAGTAGGCAATATTAACAGAGTGTCACAGAGCTTATTACCAGGGGGTGTTACAAGTTCTCCTCCTCTAAAAGAAATTCTCGTCCCGAGAATTTAGGAGGTAGAAGGAAAGAGTCCGGGATATTCTTCCCGAAGAAGATCCTCGCGTTCCCAAGTGGCTTCATCTTCAGTATGATTCGACCACTGCACTTTGAGGAACTTGGTTGTCTTCTGACGGGTTCGACGTTCAGCTTCATCAAGGATGCGGATCGGATGCTCCTTATAAGATAGATCATCTTGCAGCTCGAGCATCTCATGATCCACTGCACGGTGTGGAGATTCCTTGAAGCATTTACAAAGTTGCGACACATGGAAGACATCATGAATATGAGAGAATTGCGGTGGCAACTCCAATTTATATGCCACCTGTCCACGTCTAGCCACGATGCGGAAAGGACCAATATAGCGAGGAGCTAGCTTGCCCTTGATTCCGAAACGACGGGTGCCCTTCATTGGAGTGACACGAAGATAAGCTTGATCACCAAGTTGATAGATCACACCCCATCGCTTGCGATCATATTTACTCTTCTGACGGTCTTGAGCTGCTTTGAGATTCTCCCGGACAATTCTGACTTGTTCTTCGGCATGTTGAATAATGTCCAGTCCAACAAGAGGTCGTTCCCCAGTTTCTGACCAATTCAGAGGGGTTCGACATTTACGACCATAAAGAACCTCAAAGGGGGCCATTTTCAAGCTGGCTTGATAGCTGTTGTTATAAGAGAACTCGGCATACGGGAGAGATTCCTCCCATTTCTTACCGAAGGATATAACACAAGCTCGAAGCATATCTTCAAGCACTTGATTAACGCACTCAACTTGGCCTTGGGATTGGGGATGATAAGCTGAACTCCAGGTAATATGAGTTCCCATTGCTTTCTGGAAGCTTTCCCAGAAATGGCCAGTGAAAATGCTGCCACGGTCTGAACTGATTTCTTTGGGAATACCATGGAGTGAAACAATTCTTGAGATATAAAGCTCTGCTAACTGACTAGCAGTAATAGTCTCCTTAACTGGCAGAAAGTGTGCAACCTTGGAAAGTTGGTCGACGACGACAAGAATAGCATCGTGACCCTTCTGAGACTTGGGAAGACCAGTAATGAAATCCATTTGCACTTTATCCCACTTCCACAGAGGAATAGGAAGTGGTTGCAGAATTCCAGCAGGTTTCTAATGTTCTGCCTTCACGCGACGACAAATGTCACACTCGGCAACATAACAAGCAATATCTTGCTTCATTCTAGACCACCAGTACCTTTGACGAAGATCTCAATACATCTTGGTACTACCCGGATGGATAGATAGCGGTGTATCATGGGCCTCCTTCATGACTTTGTCAGTCATCAGCTCGAAGCGAGGTACTACAATGCGGTCTCGGAAGTACAAGGTTCCATCGTCAGCAATCGAGAAATCCCTGTACTTTTCAAGGTGAAGCTCTTTCTTCATTAGACCAATTTCAGCGTCTTTAGCTTGCGCAATCTTGACAGCTTTCTCAAGATCTGGTTGTATCACAAGGTTATTAAGAGAACCGTGCAGAATGATACAAAGGTTCAGCTTGCGCAATTCTTCATATAGCTGGGGTTGAGCTTGCTTTACCATGAGGTTACTACAATATGACTTGCGGCTCAAGGCATCAGCCATCACATTAGCTTTGCCAGGAGTGTAGGAAATACCACAGTCATAATCGATGATTGTTTCCAACCAACGCTGCTGACGAAGATTAAGTTCCGGTTGAGTGAATAAGTACTTCAAGCTCACGAACAGCTGGTAGCAACTGTGTCATAGCCTCGTAGTAGCGTGCTCGAGTGGCGAACAACTCGACGGCAAGAGCCCCAATAGTGCGATCCAGAGCCTGAGTGCACTGAATTAGAATCCGCGGGTCGTAGCGTCGAGACTCGTACGGGGCACAGATAGCTGTGTAGTATCCAGTAGCATCTCCAACAGGTGCATACGGAATGTACCGAAACACTGAGTCATCCAAGCTAGCATTGTGCTCTCCTCGGAGACGTGTGACAGCTGAGTAGGCGGCATCATGGACTGCCATCTCAATTGTCACGCCTATACCGTGGAAAAGGTGTAGCTCAGTGTCTGACTCGTTCTGCTGATCATAGATCCGAACTTCAGCATAGTACTGCTCCTGGTTGAACTCGCGGTAAACCTCATAGACCATGTACTCGGGATACCAGTGGTAACCCAGTCTACTCAGGAGGGCGATCAGAACAGCTGGAAATCCAGGGGCATCACGAGCCCAAGTGCGAAGCACAAGCTGGGTCGTAGGCCGCGGTGGAAACAGTCGATCCATCTGAAACAGAGAAGTTCAGGGTTGTCATAAGACAATGAGAAATATAACCGATCTCAGAAGGAAAGGTTAAACAAAACAATGGAAAGGAAAATGATTATCAGACTAATCAGATCAAAGACAGGGAAATCGCACTGAATCCAGCTCTCCGGGTGGATAGAATTAACGAGATCCTAAATGTCGGTGTTAGTAAAATTTTATTAAACCCGAATAGATCAGAGATTAGAATCCCAGAGTAAAGACGAGGAATAAAAGATCCTAATACCACCCAGTTGGCGACGTGGGCCCGTAAGCCACACAGCCTAGTTAGTAAAACAGTTTTGGACCACTAGACTCAACTTCGGCCAAGGAATTGGGAAGGGGAATACCTAGGGGCAGTCGGCTCTGATACCAACCTGTGACGACCCCGGCTTAATCGTGCACTAACCATACACGCAAATGCGCACGATCAAGCCTAAGGACTCACTTGAAGATATCACAACACAACTCTAAAACATAAATAAAGTCATACAAGCTTTATATTACAAGCCAGGCCCTCGAGGGCTCGAATACATAGCTCGATGGCATACAAGCGTCAGCGGAAGCATCAGATATCTGAGTACAGATATAATACAGAGAGAGAAATAGGCCTTCATAGAGGCGGGGTAAAATAAAATACTACGATCGAAAGGCGTAGGCCTCCTGCCCTGGACCCTCCGATCCTACTCCTGGTCGTCAAACGGCTCCTCGTAGTAGTAGTACTCGCCAGGCGGGTAGTAGTACTGGTCGTCGGCTGGGGCGTCTGGCTCAGGGGCTCCGTCGTCTGGTGGCATCAATTGGATATGGGGGAAAAAGAAAGTAAAGCAAACGTGAGTACTCATCCGAAGTACTCAGCAAGCAAGGATCTACACTACATATGCAACATTGTCAAAGGAATGGCTGTATATGTGGACTGGGCTGCAGAAATGCCAGAATAGAGGGGGAAAGCCTAGTCCTATCGAAGACTAGCATCTTCAACAATCTTCGACAGTCTTGCAGCAATAGAAGAGAGCAGATGAACATAATGTAAAATAGTAGTAGTATCAGCAACCTCGACCTGAGAACCTTTCTCGACTCCCTGCGAGAAAGCAATCCCAGAGCCGTACTATCCAGTTCTCATCACATGTTCTAGTTGTACCGATCGGGATACAACTCCGAGTGTCCGTTACCGTAGGACAGGCTATCGATAGAAGTTTCTTCCCTGCAGGGGTGCACCAAGTTACCCACCACGCTCGCTTAACTCCGGCCGGACACACTTTTCTGGGTCATGCCTGGCCTCGGCTAAGCAACACGCCGCAACCCGACCTAGGCTTATAAGAGAGATCAGCACGCCGGACTAACCTATGCCCCCAGCGGTCTTGGGCCATCGCCCCGGGAACTCCTGCACGTTACGGGGCCACCGAGAGCAAACCTAGCAACCACTTATACAAGCGCGGTTGCGTTACCAGTCCAACTCGGCGTGCGCCGGTCCTTACTGACGTCAAATAAGCTTCGGCTGATGTATACGACGCAGAACGCTCATACTATGCCCACATGATGGTTCGTGCTATCGGGCCAGAGGCCCCTCGGATTAAATATCCAAACCGTAGTGGATTAGGAGTGCGCGGAAACGAGCAGAGACTCACGATCAATGTGACCCCGTCGCCCCGTCTCGAGGACTTGCAGCAAGGGCTAAGAATGCCCGGCCACGCCTCGTAGTTATCTCGCGGGCACCATCCAGGTCAACCCGACTCCACATCACTTCGCATTAAGCTCGCGCGGGTACCCCTCAGGGCCGACCCGTCTTTAGTATCATGTTTCAAAGTCAAGTCATAGTATCCAAAGTAATTGTGTGTCTGACACCGAAAGGAACCCTGAGGAATCACCCTCGATGGAATTCCCGCTCGATGTTATCGTCTAGGTGAACGAAGGAGGAATCACCCTCGAGGTCCACACTTGAGAAGTTGCACGACGACGCTGTTATTGGGGGTGGTGTAGGAGGAATCTCCCTCACTTACCACGACCGAGTAACTAACCTACAAGGTTAACATCAGAAGTGCTGACGAGGTATCAACCTCGGCACTCGACGGTAACCCAGTAGTGTCGGCAACTAAGGAGGAAGTGATGTGCGGTGCCAGGGTCTGGTCTTCAATCCCGATGATCGGGTCTTCTGATATCCAGCGGGGCATTCGGGATCAAGTGGGGTTCTCTGTCGGGTCTCTACCCAGCCTAGTCTAAACAGTCTAGGATATCCAGCAAGGTAGCAAGGCAGGTTACAATAATCAGGCTATGCAGCAGATATAGGAAAACAGTAGCAGTAGCAGTTCTAATGCAAGCATAAGAGAGAAGAGAATAGGCGATATAGGCATGTTCAAAATGGGGGTGCTTGCCTGTTTGCTCGGGGGCAAGGGCAAGGTCGCCTGTGGTGTCGTCGGGGACATAGTCGTACTCCTGAGCTGCGTCTACCTCGGGAGCTACGTCAACGTCGGGGTCTACCGAGCGAGAAGAGGGGGAAGAAACAGGTAAACATAATGCAAACAAATGCAATACGGTGCGTGTGATGCTATGATGGAGTGCAGGATTGCCTAAATATGCATCTAAGTCATTTTAGTTATTTTTAGAATTAATCTGGGATTTATTTACCGAAGTGTGTGCACTATTCATCTGCCGGATACGGGTCCGGTGTTACGAGTTCTTCTTCGTAAGGGGTTCCGACAAAGAAACGGATGGCACGATTAGACTCATCTCGTCGTTCTGAGCAACTTTCATGTTTTAACTTTTTTGATCTGAGCTACGGTTTAAAAGTTATTAATTTTCAAAGTTTAATAGAATTTCTGGAATTATTTTTATTTACAGAAATGAATTATGACGTCAGCATGATGACATGCTGACATCAGCAAGTC
Organism: Thinopyrum elongatum; assembly: GCA_011799875.1. NCBI lineage: Eukaryota > Viridiplantae > Streptophyta > Magnoliopsida > Poales > Poaceae > Thinopyrum > Thinopyrum elongatum. Next base: position 655,823,101 of record CM022298.1, read on the forward strand.
AACAGTCGGCTGACCAGTCAAACCTGACATGTGGGTCCAGTCGGACCCACATGTCAGCCTCTGTGATTTTAACAGAGTTAATTTAGTCTAACAAAGGGTTAATTAGAGGGTGGGCCCCATCTGTCAGCGAGAGATTAGTTTAATTAACTTATTTAACATTTTCTTTTTCTTTTAAATCTTTTAACTAACGCGGGGCCCACATGTCAGCCTAAGGGGTGAACAGTGCCCACGTTGACTCGGGTCAACGCGGTCAAAACGCGCGACGGGGCCCGCAGGCAGTGGCACTGGGTGGGACCCAGGCCACGCCACGTCGGCAACGTCGCCGGAATTGCTCCGGTGACCGCTCCAGCGGCGGCTTCTCGCCGGAGCTGCTCAGAATCGAGCCACAGGGAGCCAAAACGCGCGTGACTGGGTTCTTTCGAACGGCCACACCGAGCCGCGTCGAACGGTGGGGTTGGTTGGCCCCGGGGAGGTCGGAATCGCTGCTGGCGATGAGGTCAGCGGCGGAGCCTATCGGGTGGCGATGAAATCGGCGCTGTCGCGTGCTAGAGCTGGAGCGGGAGGTACCGGAGTGCTCTACGGAATCAGGCGAACTGGTTAGACTACGCTACGCGGCCGTGGGGTCACCGGAATGATGCCGGCGTCGAGCTTGTGCGGCGGTGAGCTCGGGCTTCCGCGGATCGACGTCTAGGGGCAAATGGGAGCAGGGAGAAACGCACAGGGAGGTGCTGCTGCTCACCTTGCGGCACGCAGAAAGGCCCTTGACGGTTTAGTAGCTGTAGCGTGTCGCCGGAGACGAAGAAGAAGCCGGAGCAGGACGGGAAAGGTCGACGCCGCGCGGCGTCTGTGATGCCTCCCAGCTCCTGATGCTGGCTCCAATCAACGAGGCAGTCGGCGGCGCGCGTCTACGACATCGAGGCGGAGCGGAAGATCCACGGTGGCCGCGGCAAACGGCGAAGCACGGCGGCGGTGGCGCTCTGTTCTGGATCTGGGAAGGGGAGAGAGGCAAAGCGGGCGAGGGAGAGAGGGGGAGAAGTGGTCGAGGAGGACCAGGGGGTGGCTCGGTTTCGGCCTTATCCACCCGCGGCGTCGACGGCTGTAGGTGGCGTCGGCGTGTCGCGCGCTCGCCGGCACGCGCGCGCGCAGCAACGGGCGCGCCGACACGGCGATGGAGAGAGAGAGAGAGGGAGAGCTAGGTGGGCTACTGTTGGACTGGGCCTGCACACTGTGCACTTAGGCCCAGCCAACAGTGGACTTTCTCCTTTTTCTTATTTCTCTGCTACCTCTTCTTTTATTCTTTTCTGTTTTGAAATAGTTAGAGCACTTTTTCATTTTTGTAAAATGTGAGAGTTGACCCAAATATTGCATCGCATTATTATCTTTCACCAAAAATTGATTTGGACAGATTTGGAATTCATTTGTATTTGAAATGATTTAAATATCTTGTTTTGGTGCTGTTTCATCTTGTCAGAGTCACTTATCTAACTCCAACTTTATTGATGATGATTTCACAAATGTTCCTAGATTATTTGCCATTTAATGAACATTTTTCCAACAGTGTTTGATCAACTTCTTATTTCACTTTGGAAATTGAATTGATTTTCATAATTGAATTTGTATTGGATACTTAACCCATGTGACTTGGCACTGCAAATGGTCATGACTAGGCAATATTAACAGAGTGTCACAGAGCTTATTACCATGGGGTGTTACAACATAGATAATGACTCATACATAGATAACCATATCACTGCTGGGGACGACGACGAATCTTGGGCTTCCTCGGACGAGGACCGGAAGGCGATAAGCACTCATCCGAACGGTGCACAGAGGGTTGAGGTTCTAAACGCTGTAGAGAGGGGCGTGGCGGACGATGTGCTAGACGAGGAATAGCAACATCCGAAGATCGTCTACATGTAATAGCTGCGTAAATCCCATGTAGCTTCTCATCAAATCGCCTCAACCATGAGACATTCTCTCGCGGTGGAATATTATCTGCCCTCTCAAAGCGTTGCATTAAAGCGGAAACCTCCTCTAGCGCCTCGCATGTCAAGTCACCCTATACACGGAGAGTTAACCAATTAGATCATTGTTGTATGGCAGACAACACGAATAGTTAACCAATTGTATATGTTCAGGTTAAGAAAAAACTTAACATGTGAGAACCATAGCACGTACCGCGTGGTGTCTGGTTCCCACAACAGAGGCAGTTGGGAACAGATCGCTCGTGAGAGGGGCTTCGATCTGATCAGGAGCTGCCGATGGAACCAAGTAGATCCTCGTGCTATGCCGGTAACGCTGCAGATACAACCCGAACTTGTCCTAGTCAAAGGGCCGAACCTCATCCCAGATATTTGTCGGCGCAGTAGTCCATTCGTCCACGTAAGGGCTAATGTCTTGAAGCCAAGAATGCAGGGACTTGTTTCCTCCTACGTGATTGTACCTGAGATTGACTTGCGCATTACATGATTAGTTATATTGTGAATGCAGACCTGAGAACTAAAATAGTATTACTTACTTGTGCACGTGATCTGGTAAGTGTGGAATAACTGGAGGGTCAGGCTCTTGGCATAGACCGAACTGTCTCATCACCCTATGAAGAGCCATCTCCTCAACCGTCACGTCAAACACCAACTTGGCCTTGGTCATCCAATAGTGCCGATCTCTAGTGCACAATCCAGAAATCCCAACTGCGCACCTGGATAATATAGCCTGATGGGAGTATGGCTCCCAGATAACTTGATCCTCATGCAAACTATCAAACTGTGTCGTGAAGGAGGGGTAGCAGCCCCTCACCTGGCTGTCATGTGGCCATACCTAGCTACATGGGTGTCATGCAGCAAAGACCAATTCACCGGAGGCTCTTTCTCTATCCACTCAGAAAAAATCTTTATTGCGCTGCCCTTCTTTCTCTGAGTATTAGGAGGGTCAATTGCTAGCAAGTCACAAAGACCTACTGGCTCCTCTAGCTCCGCGATGAGTGCTGCTAATTTAACCTGATCTTTTTCCATTTTCTTCCTCGCACAGACCTGCTTCTTAGTAAACTCATCTAGTTTTGACCAAATAAATTCGTATTTGCGCTGCTGGTTCTGCTTGCATAATTTTTTTAACAAGTTCATCAACCGTTTATTCTTGAACTGTTGGATTCCTTAGTGTCTTCACGGCCTTCAATATACCAGCAAGTCTGTCATGAATGACACACATGTTTGGTCGGTCCTTCACGATCGCAATTTTAACTTGCCGGAAGAACCATACCCAGCTCAGAAAGTTCTCACCCTCCACAAATGCCATGGCAAGTGGGATGATTTGATTGTTCCCGTCCACACCAATAGAAGTCAGGATTTGCCCTTTGTACTGACCAGTCAGGAATGTACCATCCACAAACATCACAGGAGGACAATGCCGGAAAGCTTCGATGCACATAGCGAAAGAGAAGAATACTCGTTTCAACACCTTGAAATCTGGTATACTCTCCAACCTCGTGTGTTGTATGTTAATGTAACACCCCATGTACTTAACAACAGTGATCACCCTTAATTAACGCCATGTCAGCTAGTTCAACAGTATCTAATCATCATTTGCATCATATTGCATTTCACACTCCTAGTTCAAACTTCAATTAAATTCAAAGTGGAAAATAAAAGTTTTTCAAAACAGAAACTAAAATGTTCATTAAATAACAAATATTCCAGAGACAGTTCTAAAATTGTAATCAACATTTTCTAAATTCATTAAGTGACTCTAACAGCAATAAGACAGAAGTATTTAATTCATCTATAATTAAATAAAATCAAAATGAAATGGTATGAACTCAAAACCCTTTTATAACAATGCTAGATATTTCACTGCAGTTTATGAGCTAAGTCTCACATTTTACAAAAAGTGTAATGGTGACCTGCATTTAAGAAAACAGAAAAACAAAAAGAAAAGAGATAAAACAAAAGAAAAAGAAAAGCCCCCCAGCCAACTGGGCCAAACGGCCCAGCCGGCCAGCCCACCGTCCTAGGCCGGCCCACCCCGCCTCCCTTATCCCCTGGGCACCGAAACCCTAGCCCAACCCCCCTCGCACTCCCCCCCCCCCCCCCAACTCTCCCTCTCCCCCGATCCAATCGGGATCGGGCCGACGCCGCCCCGCGCCCGACGCCGTCACCGCCTCGTCCACACCCTCGCCGGCGCCTCCCCGTCTCCTCCCGAAGCCGCTTCAACGAGCCTCGCCGCCCTGCCAGCGAGCCCCGGCCGCATCCGACCGCTCCCCGCGGCCACCGCCCCGAAGTTGCCGCACCCATTGCCCGTCGCCGCCCCGACGCCGTTCGCCATCAGATCCGGCGCCGAGGAACCTCCCCGAGCCCACTGCCGTCCCCCTACAGCTCCTCTGTTAGCACCCCCGCCCGTTCCCCTCTGATTCCCCTCGTTCTCGTCACCGTAGATCGCCACCGTCGCGCGCCCGGAGCTCGTGCTCACCGCGCTCCCCGTCGCATGCCTGCGCGCCCCCTGTCCCGCCCCAGACCGCTCCCGTTATGGCCGTCCGCGGCCGCGCCCGGCGCCCGCGCATGCGCCCTGCCCCGCGCGCCGCCGCCGCCCAGCTCGCCACTGCGGCCGTCCGCGCCTTGATGCGCCTCCCCGCTCTCCCCGCAGTTGCGTGCTGCTGGTGGCGCCGCTCCGCCCCAACCCTGGCCATCGGCCCCTCGCACCGCCGCCTGCCGCCGCTGCCGGCGCCCGCCAGTGCAGCCGCACCCTCCCTGGGCGGGCTCCCCCGACGCCCAGGCAGGTTCGCCCACGCACGCCCGTTAACCACCACCCGTTAGCCCCCCAGGGCCACAGACAAGTGGGGCCCTGCCCCAAAGAACATTTAAAAAGAAAAAGGAATAAAAATAAATATTATATAATTAATTAATTAGTTTAATAATTAATTAACTTAATTAAGTCTGTTTAAATTAACTAATTAAGTTTAATTAACTTAATGATCTAATTAACTTGGTTAATATGTTAATTAAACTAAATAGTCACTGACAGGTGGGGCCCACATGTCAGTTTGACTGGTCAACGGTCAGAGTTGACCGCTGACATCATAATTCTATTTTCGAATTAATTTAATTAATAATAATTTCAGAATTGATTAAATCTTTAAAATTTAATATAAAATAAACCGTAGCTCGAATGAAAATACTTTGTACGTGAAAGTTGCTCAGAATTTCGAGACGCATCCAAATACGTGGTCCGTTCATCTGTCAGATGCCTCTAGCTATCTGAACATGGAACTTTTAGACTGATTTCGGTAAATGAATAGTGCTCAACTTTAATTAAATAAATCCGAATAAATTCATAAATTAACTAGATCATTTCGTTAGGCAGTAGAACACCTCGGCATAGCATTTAGGCATGTCATACATATTGTTTGCATTTTTGCCGTGAATTTATTGTTTCTCTCCCCCTCCTTCTCTCTCGATAGACGCCGAGACCGACGCCGTTGCAGCTGAGTACGACTACGCTCCAGACGAGCAGCCCGTTGACGACCCCTCCTTCTTGCCGGAGCAACCAGGCAAGCCCCCCCCCCCCTTGAGCATCCAGATATCGCCCATTCCATTTCTTCTGCTTGCATTAGATTTTGCTATTGTTAATGTTTGCTCCTATTCTGATGCATAGCCTGCTTTTGCAACCTGTTTATTGTTACCGTACCTGCCTATGTTAAACTGCTTAGTATAGATTGGTAGTGAACCATCAGTGACCCCCACCACCTTACCCTTGTTGCCCCTGCTTGATCATCGATGACTCGATCAATGTGATCGTCGACCAGAGACCGACACATCACTTCACCCCCTTAGTTGTACGACTCTGCATAGTTACGATCGAGTGCCGAGGGTGATACCTCATAACGCACTCCTGATGAATACTCTGCAGTGTAGCTATTCGGTCGTGGTCATCAAAGGTGATTCCTCCTTCTCCACTTCGATACAACTCTGTCCTGCAACCCCTCAGTGTGAACCTCGAGGGTGATGCCTCATACGTTCACCCTGATGATTTCATCGAGTGGAATCCACCGAGGGTGATTCCTCGGGGTTTCCCCCTTGATGTTATGACCACATGATTACTTTGACCTTTGTTACAGGTGGGTCGACCCTGATGGGTACCCGCAGGGGATCTATGATGTCGGGTACGCCGGAAGGGCACTCGAGTGTGATATTGTGGCGGAGCTTCAGAAACTCTGATTGTCTCCGCGTGTTAATAAAGGAGCCTAATTGGATTTGGGTATTTGATCTGAGTGGGTCGACGTGCCCTATACGCACTACCACCACGCGGGATTATGGTTTATGGGGCCCTCTACGTCGTATGTTCCTCCCGAAAGCTCTTCAGACGTCACGGTTCACCGTGCGGGCTGATTGTCGGGAATGGGTTGGATACTTCACTGACGAGTTCAGTGTCGCGCTTGCACCCCGGCCAGTCTCGCAACGCGCAAGGTGCCCAGGGCGATGGCTTAAGACCTCTGGGTGCATAGGTTAGTCCGGCGTGCTGACCTCTCTGCTGAGCCTAGGTAGGGCGCTGCTTCGTGTTGATCTCCCGAGGTCGGGCATTACCCAGCAAGTGTGTCCGGCTAGAGGTGATCGAGCGTGTTGGGTAACAGTAGTGCACCCCTGCAGGGAAGAATAATCTATCGATAGCCAGTCCTACGGTAAAGGACGCTCAGTTTGTGTATCCCGATCTATTACTTGAACTGGATACTTGTTTAATTAATTGAAGCTTCGGGATCGCTCTCTTGCAGGGAGTCGAGGAAGGATCTCTAGGCTTACTTCCACATGTTTGCTTAATAAAATGCTATTCTACTCTCTTCTATTGCGGTAAGATGGTGGCTTCGTGAAGATGTTTGAAGGTGCTAGTCTTCGATAGGAATAGGCCTTCTCTCTATTCTGGCATTTCTGCAGCCCAGTCCACATACACAGCCTTTCCTCTTTGATAATGTTGCATATGTAGTGTAGATCCTTACTTGCTGAGTACTTCGGATGAGTACTCACGGTTGCTTTGCTTCCTCTTTTCCCTATATTCCCCTACTTGGTGATATAACAGACGATGGAGCCCAGGAGCCAGATGGCACTGCAGGAGCTTACTACCAGGAGGGTCCAGACGGCATGTACTACTGGATCGAGTCAGCCGACCAAGAGTAGGATTGGAGGCTCCCAGGCAGGAGGCCTTCGCCTTTCGATCTAGAGTCGTTGTTTGTGCTAGCCTTCTTAAGGAAAACCTTGTCTAACTATGTCTGTACTCAGATATTATTTGTATGACTGACTTATGTATTCGGATCCTCGTGATCCCTGGTCTATAATATTATGGATCTCCGTTTATTTGTGTTAGAGTTGTGTTGTGATATCTTCCCGTGAGTCCCTGTGCTTGATCGTGCATGTTTGCGTGTATGATTAGTGCACGATTGAGTCAGGGGCGTCACAAGTTGGTATCAGAGCCGACTGCCTGTAGGAAGCCCCCTTCCAATTCCTTGGCGGAAGTTGAGTCTAGAAACCGAAAAAACTATTTTACTAACTTGGTTGTGTTGCTTACGGGCCCACGTCGCCAATTGGGTGGTATTAGGATCTTTTATTCCTCGTCTATACTCTGGGACTCTGATCTCTCTTCTATTCGGGTTAAATAAATTTTACTAACGCTGACACTTAGGATCTCGTAAATCTCTCCTACCCGGAGAGCTGGATATCTGTGCTTAATTCCTTACCAATGATCTGTTTAGTATGATAATCATTTTCCTTTCCATTGTTTTGTTTAACCTTTCTCTCCGAGTTGTACTATACTTCTCATTGTCATGCTGACGTGATAGCACCTGACGTTACCGTCGAAATTAAAGGATTGGAATTCCTTGCCTCACCCATCGTCTTGAAATCTTCCACCATAGACCTCATCCTCTGAATGGATTGGTTGAAAGCTCATATAGCTTCGATCAATTGTGCCACAAAAGTCATCCAACTTCTTCACCCCTCCGATGAGATAGTGAACTACACCACCCGAATTACTCGGAACGCCGAAGCTCAGATATATGCCCTGAATGCTTTGAACGCCTCACCTCTGGAAGGAATCGAGAACGTTCCTGTCGTTCGAGATATTCCGGACGTCTTTCCGGAAGAGCTTCCAGGGATACCCCCGATTAGAGCTGTCGAGTTTGTCATTGACTTGAAGCCTGGCACTACCCCTATTGCGAAGCGTCCTTATAAGATGCCTCCGCACCACCTTCTCGAGCTTAAGGAAGAAATCGACAAGTCACTTAAGAAAGGTTTCATCCGCCCCAGTTCCTCTACTTGGGGAGCACCTTAACTCTTCGTTAGGAAGAAGGCTGGAACTAACCGATTGGTTCAGGATTATTGGCCTATTAACCAAGCCACAATCCAAAATAAATACCCACTGCCCTGGATCAATGATCTTTATGATCAACTTGCTGGATCCTCTGTGTTTTCTAAACTCGACTTGAGGTTGGGTTATCATCAGATCCGTGTTCGCGAAGAGGATATCCTGAAGACTACCTTTGTTACTTGATATGGCTCTTATGAGTACACCGTTATGTCTTTTGGCTTAACAAATGCTCCAGCAACCGTCTCCCGGTTGATGAACTATATCTTCATGGATTACCTCGACAAATTCGTCGTGGTTTATTTAGATGATATCCTTATATATTCCAAGAATGAAGAAGAACATGCTGAACATCTTCGACTTGTATTGGAGAAGCTTCGGGAACACCAGCTTTACGCCAAGTACTCTAAGTGTGAATTCTGGTTATCTGAAGTGACCTATCTTGGTCATGTGATTTCCAAGAATGGCATTGCTATTAACCCCGAGCGAGTACAGGCTATTCTTGATTGGACTCCCCCGAAGAATGTCAAGCAAGTCAGAAGTTTTCTCGGACTCGCTAGTTATTGCCGTCGGTTCGTTGAGAACTTTTCCAAGATTGCAAAGCCACTGACTGACCTGCTCCACAAAGGGGTTAAATTTGAGTGGACAGAAAAATGTCAAGAAAGCTTTCATATGCTAAAAGATAAGTTTACATCTGCCCCAGTGCTAGCACCCCTGGATTCCCAAAAGGATTTCGTGATATACTGTGATGCATCTCGTCAAGGATTAGGCTGTGTCCTAATGCAAGAGCGCAAAGTGATTGCTTATGCCTCTCGACAATTGCGTCCTCATGAAGAAAATTACCCAGTGCATGATCTCGAACTTTCTGCGGTTATTTATGCTCTGAAGCTATGGCGACATTACCTTCTCGGTAACCGTTGCGAGATATACACGGATCATCAAAGTTTGAAGTACCTATATACTCAACCAGATCTGAACCTTCGTCAACAAAGATGGCTCGAAACAATTGCCGATTATGATATGAATATCTCATACACCCCTGGCAAGGCTAATGTAATGGCCGATGCTTTGAGTCGCAAGGCTTATTGCAACAATCTTATGGTTCAGGAAGCACAACCTGTTCTTTATGAAGAGCTTCGCAAATTGAACCTCCACATTGTTCCGCAAGGTTATCTCAATACCCTGGTTGTTGAACCAGATTTAGAACACAGCATTAAGACTATGCAACGGTATGACTCTGAAGTTGAAAGGATTAAGCGATACCTCGAAAAAGGAAAGCCGTCGGAATTCCATCTTGATAAGGATGGGATCCTATTCTTCCAACACCGTCTCTTCGTACCCAAGTTCAAGGATGAGAGAGAACACGTTATGAAAGAAGCTCATGACACTCCTCTGTCAATTCATCCTGGTAGCACAAAGATGTACCGTGACATTTGTCAGAGATACTGGTGTCCTAATATGAAGCAAGACATTGCTCGTTATGTTTCTGAGTGTGATGTTTGCCGCCGCATTAAAGCAGAACATCAAAGGCTTGCTGGAACTCTGCAACGACTTGATATTCCTGAATGGAAATGGGACAAAGTCCAAATGGATTTCATTACTGGTTTTCCGAGATCTCAGAATGGTCATGATGCTATCTTTGTCATCATTGACCGATTCTCCAAGGTTGCTCACTTTCTGCCAGTCAAGAAGACAATCACTGCTAGTCAGTTAGCAGACTTATATGTTTCCCGAATTGTATCACTCCACGGTGTTCCGTTGGAGATCCGTTCGGATCGTGGCAGCCTCTTTACCTCCAGATTCTGGGAAAGTTTCCAAGAAGCTATGGGAACTCATCTATCCTTCAGTACCGCTTTTCACCCTCAGTCTCAGGGTCAAGTCGAACGAGTTAATTAAGTGCTTGAAGATATGCTTCGAGCTTGCGTCATCTCCTTCGGTAAGAAGTGGGAAGAATCTCTCCCATATGCCGAATTCTCTTACAACAATAGCTACCAAGCTAGTCTGAAGATGGCACCGTTTGAAGTTCTTTACGGACGTAAGTGTCGAACCCCTATGAATTGGTCAGAAACTGGGGAACGCTCACTCGTCGGACCGGACATTATCCAACAAGCTGAAGAAAAAGTCTGCATTGTCCATGAACATATGAAAACTGCTCAGTCTCGTCAGAAGAGCAACTATGACCGAAAGCACAAGGAAATGGTCTATCAACCTGGCGAGCAAGCTTACCTCCGCGTCACTCCATTGAAAGGCACTCATCGGTTCGGAATCAAAGGCAAGTTAGCTCCTCGCTACATTGGCCCGTTCTGTATTCTTGCCCGTCGAGGAGAAGTGGCATATCAGTTGCAATTACCGCCAAACCTTTCTCAACTGCATGATGTCTTTCATGTATCCCAACTCCGTCGCTGCTTCAAGGATACTATTCGAGCTGTGGATCATGAAATGCTTGAATTACGGGAAGATCTGTCTTATCCAGAATATCCCATCCGTATTCTTGATCAAGCTGAACGTCGAACTCGACAGAAGGCAATCAAATTCCTTAAAGTTCAGTGGTCGAATCATTCTGAAGATGAAGCCACTTGGGAACGTGAGGATCGTCTTCGCAAAGAATACCCCGCTTTATTTCAGTCTTCCTCTTAATTCTCGGGACGAGAATTCTTGTTAGATGAGGAGAATTGTAACACCCCATGTACTTAACAACAGTGATCACCCTTAGTTAACGCCATGTCAGCTAGTTCAACAGTATCTAATCATCATTTGCATCATATTGCATTTCACACTCCTAGTTCAAACTTCAATTAAATTCAAAGTGGAAAATAAAAGTTATTCAAAACAGAAACTAAAATGTTCATTAAATAACAAATATTCCAGAGACAGTTCTAAAATTGTAATCAACATTTTCTAAATTCATTAAGTGACTCTAACAGCAATAAGACAGAAGTATTTAATTCATTTATAATTACATAAAATCAAAATGAAATGATATGGACACAAAACCTTTTTATAACAATGCTAGATATTTCACTGCAGTTTATGAGCTAAGTCTCACATTTTACAAAAAGTGTAATGGTGACCTGCATTTAAGAAAACAGAAAAACAAAAAGAAAAGAGATAAAACAACAGAAAAAGTAAAACAAACCCCCTGCCAACTGGGCCAAACGGCCCAGCTGGCCAGCCCATCGTCAAAGGCCGGCCCACCCCGCCTCCCTTATCCCCTGGGCACCAAAACCCTAGCCCAACCCCCCTCGCAAACAGAGTGGTTCCCCCCCCCCCACTCTCCCTCTCCCCTGATCCAATCGGGATCGGGCCGACGCCGCCCCGCGCCTGACGCCGTCGCCGCCTCGTCCACACCCTTGTCGGCGCCTCCCCGTCTCCTCCCCAAGCCGCTTCAACGAGCCTCGCCGCCCTGCCCGCGAGCCCCGGCCGCATCAGACCGCTCCCCGCGGTCACCGCCCCGAAGTCGCCGCACCCATCGCCCGCCGCCGCCACGACGCCGTTCGCCGTCAGATCCGGCGCCGACGAACCTCCTTGAGCCCACTGCCGTCCCCCTACAGCTCCTCTGTGAGCACACCCGTCCGTTCCCCTCTGATTCCCCTCGTTCTCGTCGCCGTAGATCGCCACCATCGCGCGCCCGGAGCTCGAGCTCACCGCGCTCCCCGTCGCATGCATGTGCGCCCCCTGTCCCGCCCAGACCGCTCCGGTTGTTGCCGTTAGCGCCCGCGCACGCACCCTGCCCCGTGCGCCGCCGCCGCCCAGCTCGCCCTACGGCCGTCCGCGCCTTGATGCGCCTCCCCGCTCGCCCCACAGTTGCGTGCTGCTGGTGGCGCCGCTCCGCCCCAACCCTGGCCATCGGCCCCTCGCATCGCCGCCTGCCGCCGCGGTCGACGCCCGCCAGCGCGGCCGCACCCTCCCTGGGCGGGCTCCCCCGACGCCCAGGCGGGTTCGCCCACGCGCGCCCATTAACCACCACCCGTTAGCCCCCCAGGGCCACAGACAAGTGGGGCCCAGCCCTAGAGAACGTTTAAAAAGAAAAAGGAATAAAAATAAATAACAATAAATAATAATTAATTAAATAATTAGTTTAATAATTAATTAAGCTATTAAGTCTGTTTAAATTAACTAATTAAGTTTAATTAACTTAATGATCTAATTAACTTAGTTAATCTGTTAATTAAACGAAACAGTCACTAACAGCTGGGACCCACACGTCAGTTTGACTGGTCAACGGTCAGAGTTGACCGCTGACGTCATAATTCTATTTTCGAATTAATTTAATTAATAATAATTTCAGAATTGATTAAATCTTTAAAATTTAAAATAAAATAAACCGTAGCTCGGATGAAAATACTTTGTACGTGAAAGTTGCTAAGAATTTCGAGACGCATCCGAATACGTGGTCCGTTCATCTGTCAAATGCCTCTAGCTATCTGAACATGAAACTTTTAGACCGATTTCGGTAAATGAATAGTGCTCAACTTTAATTAAATAAATCCGAATAAATTCCTAAATTAACTAGATCGTTTCGTTAGGCAGTAGAACACCTCGGCATAGCATTTAGGCATGTCATACATATTGTTTGCATTTTTGCCATGAATTTATTGTTTCTCTCCCCCTCCTTCTCTCTTGATAGACGCCGAGACCGACGCCGTTGCAGCTGAGTACGACTACGCTCCAGACGAGCAACCCGTTGACGACCCCTCCTTCTTGCCAGAGCAACCAGGCAAGCCCCCCCCCCCCCCCTTGAGCATCCAGATATCGCCCATTCCATTTCTTCTGCTTGCATTAGATTTTGCTACTGTTAATGTTTGCTCCTATTCTGATGCATAGCCTGCTTTTGTAACCTGTTTATTGTTACCTTACCTGCCTATGTTAAACTGCTTAGTATAGATTGGTAGTGAACCATCAGTGACCCCCACCACCTTACCCTTGTTGCCCCTGCTTGGTCATCGATGACTCGATCAATGTGATCATCGACCAGAGACCGACACATCACTTCACCTCCTTAGTTGTACGACTCTGCATAGTTACTATCAAGTGCCGAGGGTGATACCTCGTAACGCACTCCTGATGAATACTCTGCAGTGTAGCTGTTCGGTCGTGGTCATCGAGGGTGATTCCTCCTTCTCCACTTCCGATACGACTATGTCGTGCAACCCCTCAGTGTGAACCTCGAGGGTGATGCCTCATACGTTCACCCTGATGATTTCATCGAGTGGAATCCACCGAGGGTGATTCCTCGGGGTTTCCCCCTTGATGTTATGACCACACGGTTATTTTGACCTTTGTTAGAGGCGGGTCGACCCTGATGGGTACCCGTAGGGGATCTATGATGTCGGGTGTGCCGGAAGGGCACTCGAGTGTGATATTGTGGCGGAGCTTCAGAAACTCTGATTGTCTCCGCGTGTTAATAAAGGAGCCTAATTGGATTTGGGTATTTGATCTAAGTGGGTCGACGTGCCCTATACGCACTACCACCACGCGGGATTATGGTTTATGGGGCCCTCTACGTCGTACGTTCCTCCCGAAAGCTCTTCAGACGTCACGGTTCACCATGCGGGCTGATTGTCGGGAATGGGCTGGATACTTCACTGAGAAGTTCAGTGTCGCGCCTGCACCCCGGCCAGTCTCGCAACGCGCAGTGTGCCCAGGGCGATGGCCCATGACCTCTGGGTGCATAGGTTAGTCCGGCGTGCTGACCTCTCTGCTGAGCCTAGGTAGGGCGCTGCTTCGTGTTGATCTCCCATGGCCGGGCATTACCCAGCAAGTGTGTCCGGCCAGAGGTGATCGAGCGTGTTGCGTAATAGTAGTGCACCCCTGCAGGGAAGAATAATCTATCGATAGCCGGTCCTACGGTAAAGGACGCTCAGTTTGTGTATCCCGATCTATTACTTGAACTGGATACTTGTTTAATTAATTGAAGCTTCGGGATTGCTTTCTCGCAGGGAGTCGAGGAAGGATCTCTAGGCTTACTTCCACATGTTTGCTTAATAAAATGCTATTCTACTCTCTTCTATTGCTGCAAGATGGTGACTTCGTGAAGATGTTTGAAGATGCTAGTCTTCGATAGGACTAGGCCTTCTCTCTATTCTGGCATTTCTGCAGCCCAGTCCACATATACAGCCTTTCCTCTTTGATAATGTTGCATATGTAGTGTAGATCCTTGCTTGCTGAGTACTTTGGATGAGTACTCACGGTTGCTTTGCTTCCTCTTTTCCCTATATTTCCCTACTTGGTGATATAACAGACGATGGAGCCCAGGAGCCAGATGCCACTGCAGGAGCTTACTACCAGGAGGGTCCAGACGGCACGTACTACTGGATCGAGCCGGCTGACCAGGAGTATGATTGGAGGCTCCCAGGTAGGAGGCCTTCGCCTTTCGATCTAGAGTCGTTGTTTGTGCTAGCCTTCTTAAGGCAAACCTTGTCTAACTATGTATGTACTCAGATATTATTTGTATGACTGACTTATGTATTCGGATCCTCGTGATCCCTGGTCTGTAATATTGTGGATCTCCGTTTATTTGTGTTAGAGTTGTGTTGTGATATCTTCCCGTGAGTCCCTGTGCTTGATCGTGCATGTTTGTGTGTATGATTAGCGCACGATTGAGTCGGGGGCGTCACAGTTAACATAAGTGCCTGGATTCCTCTCCTTCAGTATGTCAAGGAGACGGACAACATTATCATATGAGTCGAATAACGTCCCAAACCTTTCCTCCATAGCCTTCTGCGTAGCCCTCCAAGCCTTCCCATAAGAAATCTCATAATTCCATCTGACCTTCACTGCTGTCTGGATGTGTTTTGCTTCCATATCTTTATTCTCCACTATCTCAGTATACATGAGTTGCGCAATGAGAGTTGAAGTCAGGTTTGCATGACGAACCAACAGGTTTTTCCTCACACAATTATGTGGGGCCACATTGGTGACAACCCAGTGGATGTTATACTTCGGCACGTGCCCGTGCACCTTCGCGGGACAACCTGTTTCAACACACTTCACGGTATAGTTTGTTGGACTTGATATGTGTGTCCGGAAAACCCTCTACGTAGACATAGCCCACTTTATCACCGCATACTTCAATTTTTTCTTTGTATCAAACATAGCCCCTATCTGGACTTGGTTCAGATTATATTGCCATGGAGTCTCATGGCCATCGTTGACAGTAAGACCGGTGGATATGTCCTGATCCCATGCAGAAGGAATCGGTACCTCCACTTCATCCTCGGAATTTTCAGAATCCAGATCCTCCGCAAATCCATCCTCGTCCTCTTCCTCCATCAGCCTCTGCATTTCATCGCCTTCCTCATCCCCATCAGCAACACCAGAACCAGCTAATATTATCGACTGACTCTGCCCAGTATCATGACCACAAACATTGTGTGGCACGTAGTCTGACTCTTGACTAGCATCCACATCCGGTGGATGTGACCCGGATAAATAAATCTCGTTAGCCACTTGACTACCCTGGCCGGGTTCATACCCCACGTGGAGTTGTACGGTATTCTGCTCCTTCGCCACTGGTTGCACTAGGGCATATGGGTGGATCTTCGGTCTCAGCAACGACTTAACAGGGTCAACCAATGATGGCTCCTATCTATCGGCATCAACTCCCACTTGACATTCTTACAGGATTTGGTCCACAATGCATGAATACTGACGGAACATACTTCAGGATCCAGCCCAAAACTAGTAGTCAACCAGTGCTTCAACTGTCTAATGTCCAGTCTGTCCGGGTCTGAAAGTGTCATGACGCCATTTTTAAACTCGCTAAGATCAACCCCCAACTCATTATATCGAACATTACCAGGGCCGTAGTAAACAGTCAAATTTACTGATTCAGACATTTTCACCTGTCAGACATTGCCACCTTCTCATTAATCGCAACGAACATAATTATTACCGGCTACACTAACTATCCGCTAAAATGACTATGTACACTAAATAAACTGTACAGCTCATAGAAAATTTGTGACGACATTGGTATACCTTCGACGCGTGTGTCCCCTTCTTCTTCGTCCTCTCTTCAACTCAGCGGCACCGGCCACCTCGCGGACTCCTTGCACCACCAGACAACACCACCGAAACTCCTCCTCACCACCACCTCCTCCTCCTCACCACCACCTCCTCCTCACTACCACTGCCTCCACACCCGCACCTCCTCCACCCCACCACCTCCTGACCAGCCACACCTCCTCCACCCCACCATGGCTCCTCCTCACGCACAAAAAACTACCCCATAGCAAAAAAAAATACCGTAGGCCGGCGGAGAATGCTATGATCTATTGTTTCTGCGGGTTGGATAGGAAAATGGGTGGACGAGGGAAGAGATGAGCGCGGGGGTGAAACGTACAAAGAGCGAACAGAGGAAGAAGAAAGGGAGCCGTCGGCCTTATCCAGGAGCTCTTCGGCCGCCTGGAGGCCGACGGGCCACCCCTCGGCCGCCTGGAGGCTGACAGGCCTCTCTTCGGCCGCCCGAAGGCCGACGGGCCTCACTTCGGCCCACTGCGGGCCGACAGGCCCCTCTTCGGCCTCCAGCAGGCCGACGGGGTTATAGTTTTGATTTTTTTTTTTTGCGTTCAACCCTATAGATTTCAAATTTGCTATAAAATATGTCATAGTTTTGAAAAAAAATCAGTTTACTCTCCGATGAAGTTTCTTTTTTGCGTTTTCCACCTGTGATTTCTATGTTTTCAATTTTTCTTTTTCCTGTTTCTTTTTTCTTGTTTTAACTGTGTGAACTTTTTTCAAAATCAAATGAACCTTTTCCAAAATTGGTAAAAAATTTAAATCTGATAAACTTTGTTTCTAATTCGATCGATAATTTTCAAAATCTTTAGCAAAATTCATTTTTTTATTTTTACAAAAGTGATTATCTTTTCCAATTGGTGAACTTTTTATTAAATTCATGAACGTTTTTTCAAAATGAATGATTGTTTTTCAAATTTGTGATCTTTTTTCAAAATTTGATGAACTTTTTCCAAATTTGTGAGTTTTTACAATCGATGATTTTTGTTTCAAATCAACAATCCTTTTCAAATATATGTACTTTTCCGAAATTAATGAGTATTTTTCGAAATTGATGAACTTTTTCCAAATTTATGTTTTTCCCAAAATTTACAAACATTTTTCAAAATTTTGAATTTTTCCTATTCGTGAACTTTTTGGAAAATTTATGAATTTTTTTCAAATTCATGTTTTTCAATTTTTTTGCTTTTTACAAATTTTTTAGATTTAGTTTTTACAAAAGGCCAATAGTCAAGAGTTGACTGGCAATGATCAACCTGGTCGGTCGGTCAACAGCCAATGGTCGGCATGTCAAACCATGGAGCCGGTCGAGTGCCACGGCGAGCAAGCTCGTGTGTGAGGCGGAAATGTCGCGCTGACCGTCCGTGAAGACCAGCCACGACTGCCAGTTTTTTCCACGGCGTGGAAAGCGCCGACGAGGGTCTCTCGGGGGAGGGATAATATCTGGTGCACCGGAGCTTGTGGTGCTACCGGTGCACCGGACTCATATTGTGCTTTTAAAATGTTAAAAAATATTTAGCACACTCATACAACATTAATGTAGATTGTCATAAAATTTCAAGTCAAAATTCTAAACATAACTCAAAAAACAAAAATGATAAATTCAACACTGAATAGTACACAACATAACTTCGCCTTTAGATTTGGCTCATCACACTGATGTCAAATTTGTCATTTTTGTATCTCAAAAAATATTTTAAATTTTTACCCAAAATTTTGTGACATCATACATTGATATTGTGTTAACATGCTAGAATTTTTTCAGATTTAAAAAAATATTCTATGGCATCCAATGCACCGGTAGCACCACAAGTGCGGGTGCACCGGATACATTCCCATGTTGGGGGGGGGGGGGGGGGGGGGGGGGGGGGGGGGGGGTGGGGGGGGGGGGGGGGGGGGGGGGGGGGGGGGGGGGCGGGCAACCCACGTGCACTCGCCTGAAATCCGGCCGAATAACGAGGGGGGGGGGGGGGGGGGGGGGGGGGGGGGGGGGCAACCCACGTGCACTCGCCTGAAATGCCGGCCGAATAACGAAAGGGCAAAGCAAAAGCAAAAAGGCGACTTCTCAAACCCTGAAAGGCCGAACAGAATGTCTCCTTCAGGGGGAAATAAATATGCTGGGAAACGACCACGTGACCAAGTGCATGCTCCCTATCGTACGTAGCTCAAGATGGCAAAGTCTACAAGAGTACAACTAATCCATGTCGAGTTCATCTTTACAATAATGTTTACCGCTTCCCGGCCTGAATTCTCAGATAAGACTCGTCAATCCATCTTTGCAGCATCTTTATCTTTATGATCGTATCCATCGTTGCTCAATTTTTGTCCACCTATGCACGCAAAATGTACTTGATTTGGACCTACAACAAACATCATGTATCCATATCAGATAACCAAATCCAACTTGTGAGAAAGGAAAATAATGGTCCCGCAAAAAAAAAGGAAAATAATGGATAGCTACGTGAGTCTTGATGCATTTTCTAGCTGAACTCCAGAGTTATTTCGAGGACGTGAAACAATCTTTGGTTAGATGGTTAGGACATCTTCAAGGAAGACCATCCAAACTCTGGTATATGTTTGACTGAACACTTTTGTTCACTTTTGCAATCCAACGCAGCCCTACAACAGTTCATGAAGTGCTCCAGACGTTCGTTTTCCGATAAAGTGGAGACAAACGTCGGGAGCTATACCGAAGTCTGGACCCACTTGACCAATCAAAAGCCTTCGCGTGGTCTTCCTCTCTTTTCTCTCTCTTCACATGCATGATGCCCCTCCTCTCTCTCTCTTCTCCCAATCGAACATCACACCACAAATAGCCCATCACATGCATGATCTTCACCTATTTTTTCTCCTCCCAACCGGATACTTTGTGATTAGCATTGGATGACTCACTCGGCATCATGTCCACGGACCACGTCCGGACATAAAAACGGACAAATACCAGAGATTTTTGCGTGTCAGCGTTGGAGATGCCCTTAGGAGGACAGTGGTATCCCAGCCTACCAGGATTCAAGTCCTGGTGCTCGTATTATTTCTGAATTTATTTCAAGATTTCCGGCGACGCGCATTCAGTGAGAGGAGACGTTCCTGTTGACTACGAGACGCCTGTGGTGACTTCGTCAAACTCAAGAAGATATGCCGGCTCAGTCTCTTGAAGGTGCTCAAAGGGGTAGGGTATGCGTATGATTGTTCATAGAAATGAGTGTATACGCGTATATATATGAGTGTCTGCGTCTGCACTATGTTTAAAAAAAGTTATTTCAAGGACAGAGTATATTAAATATAAGAGTGTGGCTAGGTCTCAGTCAACTGAGATTTAACCAAGTCTTAGCCAAGTGACATAACATGCAAGAGAGAAAAAGAAAAAACTGGAAAAAAAATTACATGGGTCTCAATGTAAATCTTATGGATATAGCATCGACTGAAACTTAACGAAGTCTTAGTCGACTGAGACTTAACAAGACTGTAAATATAAATATTTTCAGAACAGAGGCTCAAGTTGCTCAACTCGATCGCACTTGGGTTTGGGCCCCGGTGCATGCCGACAACGTCCAAGCCAATCATTCTGCTGTGTACCCGGGAGAAAAAATGATTCTGCCTATATAGCTTTCCTGCAGCACTAAAAACAAAAAAAGCTTTCCTGCAGTTCGGGTTATTCCGTCTTTTTTGGAAGAGCAGTACGTCTCCAATCTACAAAGATTTAAACGGCACTACGTACAGAAATCGCTGGAGTGAGAACTTTCCAAACCACGAGCTACGCCTACGCCACGTCTGTATTCAGTGGACACGATCGGATCAGCTGCACGTAGGATTGGACTGTTCACTGTCGACATGTAATGGCACTAGCAGTACGTCCTCCGTCAGAAGAAAAACGCGAGTCGACAAGAACTTGATTGGAAGTGGGTCGCACTCGCAGCACAGCGAACTCCATCGATAGGCGCCAGCGACAGCTGGTGTCCCACGCAGGAAATGTCGATCGATCGACGTCGGACGGCCGCTGGCCCATCGCGACTTCTGACGCCCACGTGTCATAAACGCACCCTAAGCAGCAACAGTATAGCGGGGGCAGTAAGAGCAACTCCAATGCGCTGACCCAAACGGACGGCGAACACCAACGTCCGCTTTCGTGTTTGGGTCAGCGCTTGCGCCCAACGCTGGTCTGACCCATTTTGACGACGCACAAAAAAAATACAGGCATTTCAAAAATAAAAACAAATATTAATTAAACATTAAAGCCGACCACGAAGGCCGCGCGAGAGTCCACGTGTCCACATTTGCATTAATGAAAATTAAAAACAAACTAAACTACGAGGCGGCGCGCTGCCCTAGGCATCATCGTCGTCGTCCTCGGGGTCCGTGAGGTCGATGAGCGTCGGCGCAGGGCCGGCCCAGGGGAACGCCGTGTTCCAGGCGACGGCGATGTCGGCCGCCGGCTGTGCTGCCGTGGGCTGTGCCGCCGCCGCGGCCTGGCGCGCCTCCTCCTCGGCCTCGCGCTGCTCGTCCTCGGCATCGCGCTCGAGCATCTCGAGGTATTTGCCGTCGCGGTGCTCCTCGGCCAGCCGTCGCTGGCGCCACTTTTCGAGGTACGCCGCCTCCTGCGCAGGCGTTGTCCCCATCCAGACCGGCGGCGCGCTGACCCACTCGCGCACTACTCCCGTCCAGGAGTAGCGCACAAAGGGGGCTGGCTCCGGCTCGGCTTTGACCGGGGACGGCGGGGCCACCGGCGACACGACGCAGTCGCCCGCCGAGGAGAGGGCCATGGCCTCCGCCATGGCCGCCTCGTACGCCGCCACCCTGCGCCGCTCGTCCTCCTCGCTCTCCCGGAAGACAGCCGCAACGATCGCCTAGTAAGCGGCCTCCGTCTCCTTGTCCTCCTCGCGGACGATGAGCGGTGGCGGCGGCACGCTGCGGTCGACTTCGCGGACGCCGCATCGCCTCGCCTCCTCGTGCTCGAAGGCGAACCATCGAGCCCAGTTGGGCGAGTTGAAGGCGTACACAGCGTCGCGGCGCTGCTCCGGCGTCAGCAACGCCCGCTGGCGCCGCACCTCCTCCGCGTGCGCCCTAGCCGATCGCGACGCCGCCGGCACTGGGATCCTCTCCGGATCTAGGTGCCAGTCGTGCGGCAGGGTGGCGTCGAGGTACGGGAGAGGCACGCGGTGCTGCCAGTGCCACTCTGCCTGGTGCACTGGCACGTTGACGCGCTGCCTCCGCCGGCGAGCTGGCGCCGGCGGAGGCGGGAGGAACTCCGAGGGAAAAGGGATGGCGGGGGCCTTGCCCTTGGACTTGCTGCTGCCGGCGCCGGAGAAGAGCCCCATCTGGCTTTGCTAGGGTGGCTAGGGTTGCCGCCGACGGGGGAGCAGAGTGTGGCGAGATGGGGACGGGGGGCTTCTGGAAGCGGATGAGGACGGCCCCGCCGCACGGTCGGTTTAAAAAAGGACGCTCGCCGTCGCTGACGCGTGGGCCCCAGGTCATAAATTAAGCCGACCAGGCTGACCGCTGGTAGTTGGACGACCGCTAGGTGGGGACGCGGCGTACACCGAGAAGGCGCGCGTGGCGTCCGTTCCACGTCCACGCCGACGCATTTCGGCCGCAAATGCGTCGGCGCGGACGCGAAGCGGACATGATTTGGGTTTGGGTCGGCGCGTTGAGCCTCCTCTTTTGTCCGCACCGACCCAAACGGACGCAGACAGACGAAATGGGTCGCCCGAGCCATTGAAGTTGCTCTAAGAAGCATAACCATTGTCATATGACCACTAATCAATTTCCTCTCAAATATAGCAGCAATGCCATCCGCCTCCACCACCGCAGATGACCACAGTCTATATACATATTGACCCCTCACTAGTTCACTGAATTAAGGGTGGACCATTCGTGAGGGGTTCATGGAAGAGTGGGGTTCAATTCGCCTCAGAGCAAGTATAATAAGCCTAGTCAGCTGGCTATAAGGTTTTACATGTCAGCAAAATCCTTGCTGGAGGAGTGAGAAACAAAGAGAGAGAGAAGAGCCGGCGCTCCGCGTATCGGAGGAAATATCAGGTGATATGGTAGGTGCTGTGCTACCATGCTACGATGCGAGCTCCACCATTGGATCTCACATCCAACGGTCAGCTTCAGGGGATGCGGATCTGGGCGTGATTAGGAAGTTTCTGGAGGAATATTTTGCAAATGTATCAGGACTCCTCAGCTGGCCGTTGGATGTTAGATCCAATGGTCGAGCTCGCATCGTAGCATGGGAGCACATAAGCTCCCGTATCACCTGATATGCGCTCCCGCGTATCGTCCGGCTGCAGCTCAATCTCCGATGCAATACAGCCAGCATGTAGCCGGCGTGAGTGCTAAACACAATCGCTCCGTCCTACCTGCCAATCATGTGCGACTGTTTGGCCCTCTTCACATGCAAACATTGAATAGTACATTCCATCTAATAGCCAGCCTACAGCCAGCCTATTATACTACTAGTAGTCTTTTATCAGCCTTTGAATGATGTGGCACCGGTATACAACCAGTAGCAGGCTCTTCTATTAGCCATGCTCTCATACGTGATGAGGCGAAAAAGACCAATTCAACGATTTTTTTTGCCATGGCAGCACTAATTAAAATTTAAAACGTGTTGTCGACTTTTTGCAAATGTTTGGAACATATAACTTTCTCTAATCCGACGTCGCCCTATGCGGGCAGGGGCGGTGGTGTATGCCGAGGAAGGAGGAAGAGGTTGTGTGGTTGCAAGCTATAGGAGTTGATCGTCGGATCTACTTGACCCCAAGTCCAAGAAAAACGAAGCAGATTCGATCCTTCTCGTCCAATCCAAATAATGATTTTGTGTACATCGATCGGTCGACTCCACTCCATTCCAATCCATCTCAGGGCATCAGGATCGGCACCAAGATGTCATTGCTTTCACAGATCATGCGGCGCTTGGACCGATATATCGTGAATGTGCATGTGTGTATCCGAACACACTAGCGGTTTTTTTTTTAAGAAAAGGATGGTGATCCCCGGCCTCTGCATCTGGGAGATGCATGCGGATTATTCTCGATGACCTTACAAAGTAGAACAATAATATGCCTGAAACCGTTATCTTGGCAACATCTGCCTCTACTCCTATCCATATGATGAAGGGGTGCAAGCTGGGCCACATACCCACACCTCTCACCTAAGCCTAACATCTAAAGCCGGAGGCCCCGACCGAGCCATCTACCGGGTCCGGGGCACAAACCGGTCCGACGCACTCACATGTGTCGTCGCCGCCATCTTCCACTGGTCCATCTTCAGAGCAGATTGAGGTGTCAACCTTGGCAGGTCCTCCGCTATCAACGCCACCATGACGCCAGACGACGACCTCCACCTACGCGAGCCTTGGCAGGTCGTCTGCCATCGACGCCACCACGACGCCAAACGACGACCTCCACCTACGCGAGTCCATCTCTCAGCAACGGACGTAGATCCATGCTAGGATAGGTCCGCACCACTGCCGTCGCCCACCACCCACAAGCGCCACCCAACCCCAAGGTTCCCAAAGCGGCGCCTTCAAGAAGGGAACGGCGCCGTGAGCGCCGCCGCCGCCCAACAAAGTTAGGGCTTTCGCCCGGGAGACCTAGGGGAAGGGGAAGTGAGGAGATTAGTCCATACCGACGCCTCCAAGGAGGGAAACGGCGCCCTCAGGCGTCGCCGTCGGCGCGGCCGGTCATGGCCGGCCAGGGATTTCGCCCGAACTAGATCCCTGCCGCCAGCAGCGCCTCCTGTACAGAACCGGCGACCAAGGGAAGCGCGGCCCGACCAGGCTGGCCCGCACGCCGAACAGGGGAGGAAGGGAGGCGCCAGATCGCACGCACCGACCGCCGCAGAAGCCGCCAACGACCACCGGGATCCCGCCGCCCGCGCGGCCAGGACGCCAGATCCACCGCCCGCACGGCTGCTCACCGGAGCCTGCCGTGCCTCGCCAAAGGACCCGCCGCTCCAGATCCGGGACTCCCCACGCAGAGGCAGGGCAGCCGAGGCCCTCCCGCCACCATCCTTGGCGCCCCGGGCTTGCCCAGCGGCTGCCTCAGGCGGCAGCGAGGAGGTGGGGCGAGGTGGGGAGGGGGCCGCGGCGGCGCGGCTAGGGTTCCCCCGCCGCCGCCGGGGGAGACGACGCGGGGGTCGCGGGAGGGGTTAGAGCCTGATAGTCCCCAACTGACGCGGGGGTCGCCAACACTAGCGGGTTTGTGCCAACACTTTCTCTGGATACCATCAATAATCTCGTCAAGGTTAGCCATCTATCATCTTTGTGGCGTTGTCTGCCAATTAATTAGTCGATGGATAGAAGGTGAATCGATATATAGTGTACTTTTCTAATAAAAATCGATCAACGGGGGAATAAGAACTGACATCATGATGACATCATATCTTCAATTTTGTTACGGTCGATGCAAGATAATTCAATGTCGTGATGCGGTGTAGTCGATCATCCTGCCAAGGTGGGGTCGGCGTGGTGGGGCTGATAGACATGAAAAATGCATAGATATAGGAGTCTAATTCTCTTTTCTATCTAGGACTCCAAAATTGGTGAATGTTCAACGCGCGGGGGGAGGGGGGGGGGGGGGGGGCATTTGCAAGTGATTTTCATGGCAGTTTTAGTTATAGGGGTGACAATTGCTTCGTAGAGAATGCATTTTGCTTCTTAGAAAAGTGACATCACTTGATGTCGATCAAACGTCTCGAGGGTGTTCGCTGGGAGTTCCTTCCCAGCGAGCGCTCGCTAGTTAGCATTACCGTTCTATTATTGTTTAGATCTCCAGAGAAACTAGTTGCGTATAATTACGTAGTCTTACCCCTGAACTCTGAATGTGTACCTATAGGAGTGCACTAGTCCTTTTTTTTTCTTTAGACAAAACAAATTGAGGGACAGTCTCAACTTGCACTCCGTTTCGACCCCACGGTATGCCGACATGTCAACTCAATCATTCTGCATGTACACGCCAACAGAAACATTCTACTTTTATCATCCATACAGACACGCTTCAGTTCAACTCCAGATTCTTATGACCGCAACAAGGACGTGCGTGAAAGAAACTTCGTCACTGCTTTACCCTGGACAAGTGCCAGCGACGGCCGGTGTCCCACAGAGGAAAATCGAGATCGGACGGGCGCTGGTCCATGGCTAGAATCTCGTGACGCCCCAACTCGATAATTCCACTCGCGGCAAGCATACACAAGGACACAAGGCGTGCGGTAAGCAACAATAATCTCCTCAGCGACTTGCGTAGCAGTACGCGTCCACGATCGAGAGCGTCCATATTTTTTTTTGAATTTTGAGAGCGTCCATATAATTGAGTCGATTCCTTCTCATTATGAAACATCTCTCGATCGTCATCACCGGCCATTATTAATCCGCCCACGCGACATGCCCCTACATAGTTAATGGCCGGTCAGTCAGGCCCGTGGCATTGGTAACCACCAGCAGCAACGCCACCTCAAGAAACGCTGCCATGGCAGAGGCAGAGGCGGAGGGGTCGGCCATGTAGTGGAGCGGCATCGGCGGGGACGGGAGAGTCGTTCTGGGGGTCGACCGATGGTGGTGCACGTGGTGCTGCTCGCCGCGCCGGCCGTCGGCGGGGTCCTCCTGCACGCGTTCAAGTTCTCCATCCTGCTGTGGCCGCTCAACCTCACGCTGCCGCTGCTGCGCGACCTGCCGCGCGTCTGCGCCACGCTCCGGGGCGCCGCGTCGCTCTACGCCGCCGAGCTGCGGGCGTCCCTCGCCGGCCACCGGCGGAGGGCGCCGGTGCCGCAGCTGGACCGCCAGTACTTCTCCCTCCGCGGCGTGCGGAGACGGCCGGCGGAACGGCTCGTCGACCACGCCATGCTAGCCCTCGTCGACATCTCCTACTGATGCCGCTGCGTTGCCAAGGTGGTTGCACGCCTGAGCTGTTTAATTCCGGCGGTGCTCTGCTTGGATGGATGCGTTGGTTCAGAATTTTCACTGAATCCTGCACATAGGCATTCCATTTTTCTTTTACTTTTTTTTTCAGCATTTATCGGCTGCAGTGATAAATTTGTTGTAACTAGTCCAGTGTCCCGCGTAATTACACCATCTTTTTTGCTATCTTCAGTATTATATATTAGATTATCATAAGTCTGTATGACAATGCTATTTGCATGAATACAATATATATATTGATGTGGTGATGATTGCCATGTTGAGTTAGTATGGAAGCTCTTTCTTTTGAAAGAGAGATCATTTACATAAAGTATATTCCCAATTGTTAGAATGACCTTATTAAAAACACATCATCTATTTAGATGTGAGATAATGCCCAAATGGAGAGCAACCTAAAAACTATTAAACCTTGTTACTTCGATGATCCTTAAGGGCATCTTTGGTTAATCCCCACCACAAGGGAATTGTAGAGGATTTGAAGGATCGAGGTGAAATTTGACTTGTTGCAGATTTAATCCCTTCCAGACCCCTTCAACGCCCTTGAAATCTCATGGAACCGAACAAAACCTAATGGAGGATTGGGGCAGTTGTTGATATATACTCCCTCTGTCCTACAATATTGTGGGACGGAGAGATTATATTTTTGGCAAATAGGACGAATCCGTTTAAGAAACAAGGAGATCAAAGTTGGGTTACAATATCTTTTTTCTCCAATACCAAGTTGCGATATTTTGGTATTCAAGCTTACTTATGTTCATGGACATGGTAGCTGGTCCATCTACTTTGAGAGCAACAGATGGGTTATCATGAAAATAAATAAGCATGGATCACGACATTTGTACACATAGATAACATGGATACATGAAGATTGTTTTTTGAGGGTATGGATGCATGAAGATGGCTATGGTACATGATCAATAGGTGTTATTTTAACACACACACGTGCACCCACACACACACGCACCCAATGCATGCACACACGTGCACGCACGGACACACACAGAGGGAAAGAGAGTTTGGTCATCGTTCCCTCCCCTTCTCCCTTATGAGGGAAATTTCAACGCAGATCATCGAATTGCCCCCAAATGTTACAGAAGGACTATCGAAATTTTGGACCATCCAACGGCAGTTATTGTTGGAGAACGTTGCATGGAAAACAAAAAAAATTCTACGCACACGCAAGATCTATCAATGGAGATACATAGTAACGAGAGGGGAGAGTGTGTCTACGTACCCTCGTAGACCGTAAAGCGGAAGCGTTTATTAACGCGGTTGATGTAGTCGAACTTCTTCGCGATCCAACCGATCAAGTACCGAATGTACGACACCTCCGCGTTCTGCACACATTCAACTCGATGACGTCCTCGCCTTCTTGATCCAGCAATACGGGCGAAGTAGTAGATGAGTTCCAGCAGCACGACGGCGTGGTGACGGTGATGGTGAACTCGTTCCCGCAGGGCTTCGCCGAGCACTACGGAGAAACTGGACGGAGCACTAAACTGTGGAGAAGGGCGCCGCACACGGCTAAGAGATTGTCGTGGGTTGTGTGGCGCCCCTCCCTCTCATATATATAGGTGGGGGAGGGGAGGCAGCCTTGGGTGCGCCCCCTTGGGCGCTTGCCCATTGGCGCCCCTCCCCCCTTCCTTGTTTGGCGCCAGGGAGAAGGTAGGAGGGGGTGCCCCCCTCCCCCCTTTCCTTCTCTAGGGCCGGCGACCAGGGAGAGGGCGCACCAGCCCCCCTTGGCCCATTAGGCCCATAGACCTCCCGGGGCCTCCCGGAACCCCTTCCGGTGATCCGATGACTACCCGATACACTCCGAAACCTTTCCGGTGTTCAAATAGCATCGTCCTATATATCAATCTTCATCTCCGGACCATTCCGGAGCTCCTCGTCATGTCCTTGATCTCATCCGGGACTCCGAACAACATTCGGTCACCAAATCACATAACTCATATAACACTATATATATCGTCAACGAACATTAAGCGTGCGGACCCTACGGGTTCGAGAACTATGTAGACATGACCGAGACACCTCTCCGGTCAATAACCAATAGCGGAACCTGAATGCCCATATTGGTTCCTACATATTCTACTAAGATCTTTATCGGTCGAACCTTATGACAACATACGTAATTCCCTTTATCTGTCGGTATGTTACTTGCCCGAGATTCGATCGTTGGTATCTTCATACCTAGTTCAATCTCGTTACCGGCAAGTCTCTTTACTTGTTCCGTAATACATCAACTCGTAACTAACTCCTTAATCACTTTGCTTGCAAGCTTCTTGTGATGTGTATTATCGAGAGGGCCCAGAGATACCTCTCCGATACACGGAGTGACAAATCCTAATCTCGATACATGCCAACTCAACAGACACCTTCGGAGATACCTGTAGAGCATCTTTATGATCACTCAGTTACGTTGTGACGTTATTATTCCTCCGGTATTCGGGAGTTGCATGATCTCATAGTCGAAGGAATATGTATTTGACATTAAGAAAGCAATAGCAATAAACTGAACGATCATATGCTAAGCTAACGGATGGGTCTTATCCATCACATCATACCGTTATCAAGTGACAACACATGTCTATGGTTAGGAAACCTTAACCATCTTTGATCAACGAGCTAGTCTAGTAGAGGCTTACTAGGGACACGATATTTATTTATGTATCCACACATGTATTTAAGTTTCCGATCAATACAATTCTAGCATGAATAATAAACCTTTATCATGAATAAGGAAATATAATAATAACAACTTTATGATTGCCTCTAGGGCATATTTCCATCAGATATAGAAGTTGTCCGGACCAGTCTAGATGTCTGATATCCCCCAAACCGAAATCAAACATAGGCGAGGTTTGCGGGCGGCCGACATCCGCCACATTGGACTCCGATGCCCCGGGCCACCAACCCCCCCCCCCCCCCCCCTCTCTCTCATCTTGAGAACCCTTCACGTATTCAAAGCGAATATGACTGGCAGCTGCCCGCACGAACCACGAGCAACCATACATCTATATCTGCATGTATTCAACAGATGACATTCAACTGCACATTCGACTTGCCGACGACACGTATATGTAATGTAAGAGCATCTACAGGTGTGGTCATCAAATCCGACCCCTCAAACGCCCGCGGACGCGCCCGGGTGCTTCCGCAGGCACTGACCAAGCACACCTCATATCCCGTCGTCTACATTCGTGTATCCCATATCCGTTATCCTATATCTATACTAAAGCATGCAACGTCAATAAAACTACGTAGATTAACAATCGAACATAGAATAGGACATAGAAATATACATTCCGATCACCATAAGATCATCAATGGATCTCCAAAAGATCGTCAAAGTTCATATAATCCACATCAACGACCGGCAAGTTTAAACTAGATTACTAAAAACATGAAATTAAAGACGGAAACGGCGGAGCTTCACCACTTCCTCGCCAGCCCTTTGCCCTTCCAGTCGCCGGCGCTGTTGTAGGCGTCCGTGTGGGTGTCTGCGACAGGAGGCGGATCGTCGGTCGAAGTCGTCATCGCCGGAAGAAGAGGAGATGACGATGCAACCCTTCTAACGCCGGACAACCTGGTCCTGCTTGCGCATGAGTTTGGCCACCCTCGTCGCCTCCGCCGCTGCCTCTGCTGCCTCATGCTCGGACTGCTCAATGGCTAGAGCGCCTTGGAGTTCTTCCTCCGGAGCCGGCGAGCGTCCGTCTTCACGGTTGTAAGTGACCGGCGGTAGGAGCCGCTCCTCCTCGTCAGGCACCGGCGACAACTGGCGGCGGCGGCGGACGGGTTGCTCGATCGCCCTCCCTTTCCCTTGCCCGCTAGCTCTCGCGGCAGGCGGCGCGCGCCTCGGATTCCAACATGCACGTTTGCAGCACCGGCAGAGCGGGCACTAGAACCCACTGCTACCCATGCGGAGCAGCGGCCGGCAGGGGAGGTGGACGAGGAGGGGCGGCGTGGATTGAGCAACCCGCGTGGAGTTGCGCGCGCCGGGAGGGGCCAGCTTCGACATCGGCGCTGAGCCGACGGCCGAGCGGCGATGGAACAGATCTGGAACTGCAGTCCCCCCCCCACCCGCCCCACCCCCGTCGTGTCCACCCACGCCCACTCCATCGCAATGCAGAGGGCCCGCTCGTCCTCGTCATCGACTGAGCCGTTGGAGCGACTGCCGGAGCTCGACATGCTAGCCGTAGATTGGATTGGAACGAATCAAGGAAGGAGAGGAGAATAGACGGAGAGGAGCAGAGCGAAGTGAGTGTAGGGTTTTTGGATTGGGGTTTTTATGTGGATGGATTGGGGTCGGCGGTAGGCCGGACTGACGTGGCGGACGCGTCTGCTGGGCCGTCCCGTATCCATTCTATATTTGCGCTGGATATAAGGGACATCGAACAACGCGAGCATTTGAGGCACCCGAGTAGTGTTTTTTTTTACCGGTCAGTGATCTGGTTTGAGACGTCAGCTGTACATGCTCTAACCACAGCGCTCCGTCTCAAATACGCGGCGGCAGAGCTCAGCCCGAAGTTTGTTGGAACTGGGCCGCATGGCTGACGAAAAATTATGGCCGCGACAACCGACAACGACCTGCCTCGCACATGGCAGCACGCCAGCACCGTCCTCACTGCCTACACGGATAATTGCCGGTGACGACCGGCCGGTGGCGGTGCCCCACAGAGGAAACGTCGTATCAATCGATCGAGATGTGGCGAGAATATCTCGACTCCCCAACTGCCAAGTGTTACGCCAAATCCATTCGTGGCGACCGGCGAGCACATACAGATACAGGGACATACGCCAACCAACATCCAACAACAACGTCGCCGGCCTCAAGCCCTGAGAAGCACCTGAACTGTCCAGCAGTACTTGTCCACGATCGAGAGCGTCCATATATACTGTACAACTTATTCGATTCCGTAGAATCTTTCTCGATCGTCGCCATCGCTCGCCGGCCGGTCGGTCGATCGATCAGGTCCGTGGCAGCCACCGGCCAGCAGCACCACCACCTCAAGAACGTTGCTGCGCACAGGCAGAGGCAGAGGGACCGGCCGGCCATGTAGGAGCAGCACTACGACGGCCGCGGCGACTGGTGGTGGTGGAAGAGTTGTTGGGGGGATTAACGATGGCGGTGCACGTGGTGCTCCTCGCCGTGCCTGCGGTCGTCGGCGGGTTCCTGCACGCGTTCAAGTTCTCCGTCCTGCTGTGGCCGTTCGATTTTTTTTCAAAACTATGACTAAATTTATAGCCTTTTTGAAAACTATTGGGCAGAATGCAAAAATATCAGAAATAACATCCTGTCGGTCTGGGGTGGGCCGATGGGGGGCCTGTCGGCCTGCTGTGGGCCGAGAGGGGCCTGTCGGCCTCCAGTAGGCCGACCAGTGGCCTGTCGGCCTCCACGAAGCCGACTAGTGGCTGTCGGCCTCCAAACGGCCGAGTGGGTTCCTGTCGGCCTCTAGTAAGCCGAAATAATTTTTTTTTATGAAATTTGACTTATTAATGATGTACAATGATTGCCCATCTTATAAATATTGTAAAAATATTATTTATGCTTCCGCGCAACTATTTCCCTCCATGCTTTCGCACCAACTCTTTCCCTCCATATGTTCCCGGCATCCCTTTCCCGCCATATTTTCCCGGCCTACCTTTCCCGCCATCCTTTCTCGTCAACCCTTTGCCGCCATTATTTCCGCGCAACTATTTCCCTCCATGCTTTGACAAATAAATTAATTATAATTGCTGCACAACCATTCCCCCTCCTTTCCCTCAATATTTTCCCGCCAACTCTGTGCCGATATATGTTCCCGCAACCCGTTTCCCACCAACCCCTTCCCGCCACCCGTTTCCCGCCAACCCCTTCCCGCCACCCGTTTCCCACCAACCCCTTCCCGCCATATGTTCCCGCCACCTTTCCCTCCATACCGCAGTCGTTCTTTCCCGCCATTTTCTCCTCTCTACCTATAAAACCCCCTTCACACGGAGTTGGATAAGCAGTCCATTTTAGTGTAGTCGAGATGTCCGATTATCCTTTTGATCGTAGTTTTCACCCTGAGATGAGCAAATGTCTTCTTAGGCTAGCCACCAATTTCAGGATGGACAATAGGATAGTTCCATGGGACGAACTCATCGGTAGTGACACCATAAGGAATGAGTTGGCTCACGCATTACGTAGGTCTGGGTGGCCTGAAAGGACCTATGAGGAGGTACGTAAAGAACTTCTTAGGTTGCATGGAAGGTGGAAGAAGGTAGTGCAGACGAAGAGTGAAAATTTTATAAGGACTGTAGCAGAGCATACATATTTATGGACTGTCGACAGCGAAGACGAAGACAATATCTTCATGCCGAGCACCAAGGTCAAGAGTACCGCATCGTCGAAGGGCAAGAGTACCGCATCGTCGAAGGGCAAGAGTACCGCATCGTCGACGGGCAAGAGTGCCGCATCGTCGAAGGGCAAGAGTACCTCATCGTCGAAGGGCAAGAGTGCTGCATCGACGGAGGATGATGATGATGCCTTCATGTAGTATGTAAGCTGTATTTTTTAAGTTCAGCCCTACCGTTTATGTGAGATGTACTTGTATCTTAATTATCGGTTGCAGTCTCTTTGGAAATGTAACTCGAATAACAATGCGGATTAATAGTAATATGTCTCTCGCATACATAAAACAATATATGTCTCCTTATTAGATATAAGCAAGTGCGATAGTAACACATGCGAATAGTCTGAAACTAATATAAATAACGACTCATACATAGATAACAATATCACTGGGGGGGACGACGACGAATCTGGGTCTTCCTCGGACGAGGACCGGAAGACGATAAGCGATCAGCCGGTGGATGATGCTGACGATTACCACGACCATAGATAACCTCGTCTGTCTGTGTCTCCTGCGTCAATGGTGGTGGTGGAGTGTGAAGAACTGTCTGCGAGAACTCATAGGTGTTTGCAGCTCGGTCATCATCATCGTCATCGCCGGCTAAGAACGAACCAGCACCACTAAGCATCGGTGACTGGACTGAATGCATGAACGGCTGCGACTGGCTGCCGACTGTGGTAAAGTAAAACATGTAAAATTGATTTGCGAACCTACAATGTTTAAAAGAATGTACAAAGTAGTGTTACCTAGGTCCATCTGATGATGCCAGGAAGAGCCCCCTGGTTCTGAAGGAGGTGGCTGCTGGAAGAAAGAGCTCCCTGGTTGTGAAGGAGGTGTCTGCTGCCAGGAAGAGCTCCCTGGTTGCGAACGCTGCACAGAGGGTCGTGGTTCTGAACGCTGCACAGAGGGTCGAGGTTCTGAACGCTGTAGAGAGTGGCGTGGTGGACGATGTGCTGGATGAGGAATAGCAACATCCGAAGATCGTCTACATGTAACAGCTGCGTAAATCCCCCGTAGCTTCTCATCAAGACGCCTCAACCATGAGACGTTCTCTCGCGGTGGGATATTATCTCCCCTCTCAAAGCGTTGCATTAAAGCGGAAACCTCCTCTAGCGCCTCGCTTGTCAAGTCACCCTGTACACGGAGAGTTAACCAATTAGATCATTGTTGTATGGCAGACAAAACGAACATGTGAGAACCATAGCATGTACCGCGTGGTGTCTGGTTCCCATAACAGAGGCAGTTGGGTACATATCGCTGGTGAGAGGGGCTTCGATCTGATCAGGAGCTGCTGATGGAACCAAGTAGATCCTGGTGCTATGCCGGTAACTCTGCAGATACAACCCAAACTTGTCCCAATCAAAGGGCCGAATCTCATCCCAGATATTTGTCGGCGTAGTAGTCCATTCGTCCACGTAAGGGCTAATGTCGCGAAGCCAAGAATCGTGGGACTTGTTTCCTCCTGCGCGACTGTACCTGAGATTGACATGCGCATTACATGATTAGTGATATTCTGAATGCAGACCTGAGAACTAAAATAGTATTACTTACTTGTGCACGTGATCTGGTAAGTGTGGAATAACTGGAATGTCAGGCTCTTGGCATAGACCAAACTGTCTCATCACCCTATGAAGAGCCATCTACTCAACCGTCACGTCGAACACCAACTTGGCCTTGGTCATCCAATAGTGCCGATCTCTAGTGCACAATCCAGAAATCCCAACTGGACACCTGGATAATATAGCCTGATGGGAGTATGGCTCCCAGATAACTTGTTCTTCGTGCAAACTATCAAACTGCGCCGTGAAGGAGGGGTAGCAGCCCCTCATCTGGCTATGCGCGAACTGTCTCTGTGCATGACAAGAAATAAGCATTAGTAATACTATTGAATGGCAAGAAATAAGCATCAGTAATTCATGTTGTTACTTAATATGAAAATACCTCTCTCCGTGTCCAAACAGATCCCATAGTAGGCAAGTCGCCGATAGCAGGCACGTAAGTCCCAGCCATGTCCTCCAAACCAAAAGGTCTATCAACGTAGACATAGGGTCGACCAATAGGGAATCTCTCGTATGACCAGAGCTGCAACAATAGTGGACATCCAACAATACCTGATTTTCTAGCCTTCAACGAGCAAGCTTTGCACAGGCCTCTGTACGTAGCCGCTAACACAGCAGAACCAAAACTCCTCTGCAGAATGTCCCCAGGGCAACGTGCGTCAGCTATCTCTCGTGCAATACCGATGAGTCGTGCATCGACAGTGGTCACGTGGTTCTCCGTGAATATCGTCTTGCCGAACAACCACAAAATATATGCCTCTAGAGATCGGTCAGTCTGTGCCTCTGACAACTGAACATCGGGATATCCTAAGGAGACAATCTACATAGAAACCAAATGATTGTTTGAACTATGCAATGAGGACAACAATGAAAACATTAGTTTTTAAACTGGCCATGAAGGTTAGCTGAAACTGGGTCAACCACTTAAAACGAGGCCCGTGAGTATCGTTGTCTAGGACCTTAGCAGTTGGCACCGCAGCCAAAAAACGGCCCTGCATCGATGCTTGCCAACCAGATTCTGCCTCTAAAGGACCTATGGCAGCACCGGCCAGAGGTAATCCCAACAAGTAAGACACATCCTGTAAAGTAGGCGCCATCTCTCCCCAGGGAAAGTGAAACGTATGTGTCTCTGGTCTCCATCTATCTACTAAGCAGGTAATGAGTGACTTGTCGTAAGAGAAATGTTTCACTTACCTCTTGCGTAACTGCATTGGTTCACCTGCCTCATCCAATTGCGGATGTTCAACCCACTCATCCAATGTACCCTCAACCAGCCGTGCCAAGGGTAGAAGTCCAGCCCAACTTAACCTACAAAATAAAGAGAATGTAGCATACAGTTAGCGGCTATCAAAATGATGTCAAACATAGTAAGTCATTATACCGACACATACCTATTAACCCATGAATGGTGTATCATCCAGTTAGACTTTGGGGTGCGAGTGACCAACACGTCTAAGTTCTTGCCCGCTTCCATAAGTGCGGCCCGGTGCCCTCTATCAATATTACGATTAAGCAACGGATACGAAGCCATATCTGCAATTCAAACAGCAAGTTCATCAACCGTTTGTTCTTAAACTGTGAGAAAAAATTAGCCCCAAGATGGCGCATGCACTATCGGCTCTGCAAGTCCTTCCAAGGTGTTGGTTCGTCAGCTGTTGGATTCCTTAGTGTCTTCACGGCCTTCAATATACTAGCATGTCTGTCATGAATGACACACACGTCTGGTCGGTCTTTCACGATCGCAATTTTAACTTGACGGAAGAACCATACCCAGCTTGGAAAGTTCTCACCCTCCACAAATGCCATGGCAAGTGGGATAATTTGATTGTTCCCGTCCACACCAATAGCAGTCAGGATTTGCCATTTGTACTGACCAGTCAGGAATGTACCATCCACAAACATCACAGGAGGACAATGCCGGAAAGCTTCGATGCACATAGCGAAAGAGAAGAATACTCGTTTCAACACCTTGAAATCTGGTATACTCTCCAACCTCGTGTGTTGTATGTTAACATAAGTGCCGGGATTCCTCTCCTTCAGTATGTCAAGGAGACGGACAACATTATCATATGAGTCGAAGAACGTCCCAAACCTTTCCTCCATAGCCTTCTGCTTAGCCCTCCAAGCCTTCCCATAAGGAATCTCATATTCCATCTGACCTTCACTGCTGTCTGGATGTGTTTTGCTTCCATATCTTTCTTCTCCACTATCTCAGTATACATGAGTTGCGCAATAAGAGTTGAAGTCAGGTTTGGATGACGAACCAACAGGTTTTTCCTCACACAATTATGTGGGACCACATTGGTGACAACCCAGTGGATGTTATACTTCGGCACGTGCCCGTGCACCTTCGCAGGACAACCTGTTTCAGCACACTTCATGGTATAGTTTGTTGGACTTGATATGTGTGTCCGGAAAACCCTCTGCGTAGACATAGCCCACTTTATCACCGAATACTTCAATTTTTTCTTTGTATCAAACATAGCCCCTATCTGGACTTGATTCAGATTATACTGCCATGGAGTCTCATGGCCATCGTTGACCGTAAGGCCGGTGGATATGTCCTGATCCCATGCAGAAGGAATCGGTACCTCCACTTCATCCTCGGAATTTTCAGAATCCAGATCCTCCGCCAATCCATCCTCATCCTCTTCCTCCATCACCCTCAGCATTTCCTCCTCTTCCTCATCCCAATCAGAATCCACATCCTCCGCCAATATTATCGACTGACTACTCTGCCCAGTATCATGACCACAAACATTGTGTGGCGCATAGTCTGACTCTTTCTCGGCTTGGCTAGCATCCACATCCGGTGGCTGTGACCCGGATAAATAAATCTCGTTAGCCACTTGACTACCGTGGCCGGGTTCATACCCCAAGTGGAGTTGTACGGTATTCTCCTCCTTCGCCACAGGTTGCACTAGGGCATATGGGTGGATTCTTCTGTCTCGGCAACGACTTAACAGGGTCAACCAATGCTGGCTCCTATCTATCGGCATCAACTCCCATACACATTTTTACAGGATTTCGTCCACAATGCATGAATACTGACGGAACATACTTCAGGATCCAGCCCAAAACTAGTAGTCAACCAGTACTTCAACTGTCTAATGTCCATTCTGTTTGGGTCTGAAAGTGTCATGACGCCATTTTTAAACTCGCTAAGATCAACCCCCAACTCATTATATCGAACATTAGCAGGGCCGTAGTAAACAGTCAAATTTACTGATTCAGACATTTTCACCTGTCAGTCATTGCCACCTTCTTATTAATCGCAATGAACAAAAAAATTACCGGCTACACTAACTAAAAATATTACCGGCTACACTAAAAAAAATATTACCGGCTACACTAACTAAAAATATTACCGGCTACACTAAAAAAAATATTACCGGCTACACTAACTACAAATATTACCGGCTACACTAAAAATAATATTACCGGCTACACGAACTACAAATATTACCGGCTACACTAAAAAATATATTACCGGCTACAATAACTACAAATATTATCGGCTACACTAAACAAAAATATTACCGGCTACACTAACAAAAATATTACCGGCTACACTAATAAAAGTATTACTGGCTACACTAACTACAAATATTACCGGCTACACTAACTAAAAATATTACCGGCTACACTAACTAAAAATATTACCGGCTACAAAAATATTTGTGACGACAATGGTATACCTTTGACGCGTGTGTCCCCTTCTTCTCCGTCCTCTCTTCAACTCAGCGGCACCGGCCACCTCGCGGACTCCTTGCACCACCGGACGACACCACCGGAACTCCAACTCACCACCACATCCTCCTCACCACCACCACCTCCTCCTCACCACCACTCACAAAAAACTACACCATAGCAAAAAAAATATCGTACGCCGACGGAGAATGCTATGATCTATAGTTTCTGCTGGTTGGATATGAAAATGGGTGGACGAGAGAAGAGATCGGCGCGGGGGTGGAGAGTACAGAGAGGAACGAGAGAGAGAGCAAGAGCTAGCGAGAGGAAGAAGAAGGAGCCCGTCGGGCTTATCCACACGGACAGGCCACCTATCAGCCGCCAGGAGGCCGACAGGCACCTATCGGCTGCCAGGAAGCCGACAGGCCCCCCATCGGGCCACAGCAGGCCGACAGGCCCCCCATCGGCCCACCCCAGGCCGACAGGCCCCCCATCGGCCCACCTCAGGCCGACAGGGTGCTATTTCTGATATTTTTGCATTCTGCCCAATAGTTTTCAAAAAGGCTATAAATTTAGTCATAGTTTTGAAAAAAAATCTGGCCGTTCAACCTCACGCTGCCACTGCTCCGCCACCTGCCGCGGGTTTGCGCCATGCTCCGGGCGGCCGCGGCGCAGTTCAACGCCGAGCTGCGCACGTTGCTGAGTGGCCGCCGGCAGAGGGCGCCGGGGCCGCAGCTGGATCACCAGTACTCTACCCTCCGCCCCGTGCAGAGACGACCGGCGGGACAGCTCGTCGCGCAAGCCATGCTGGCCCTCGTCGACGTCTCCTACTGATTCATGCCTCATTGTCAAGGTAGTTGGTTCTTGGTTGCATTCTTGAGTTGATCAGGTCTCCGCGCTCTGGTCTGGCGGAGCTCCGCTTTGATGGGCTAGTGGTTCGCCATTTTCAGTCGAGCTTGCTTGCGCATAGGCACATAGCTGTTCTAATTTTTTTTTACCCTTGTATTCGTCAGCTGCGGCGTTTGGCTCCTCCGATCCTGCATTGTGATTTGTGAATTTTGTAATCTTTTGTGAGATATGCACTGCAAGGAATTTAGATCCAACGGGGCATTCCCTCCTTGAACAAACATTTCGACGAGTCAATACAGATCCATGAGATCGATCGCTGAGTGCTCTGACTTTATCTCAAATTAAATGCTTTATTTCTTGCGGGGTAATAAAGAGTTTACTTTAAGATTATATAGGGGAAATCCTAGCCGTCGGTACTCGGCCTCCACCGCTTCTCCCCCTCCTCGCCGCCGTCTGCAGCGCCGCCTGGTGAAGCCTGGCCGCCAAGGCGGCGGCGGGGCTTCTCCCCACCCTTTCCGTCTCAGCTAGCGCGGGACAACAAGATCGAGAGTGCTGGGCGAGCGTGGGGTCCGGCGGCGCGGCGGACGGGTCTCCCGGTGGCGTCGTGCGTGGCGCGGTGGCGGCTGCCTGCTTGTGGCGAGGTGGTGGCTACGTTGGACATGACCTGTGGTCGCGGGTGCTGCCGGATCCAGATCGGATCCATCTAGATCCTGTCTTTGGACACCGTCATCCACCGCGGGGTGGTGGTGGTCATCGCTGGCCATGTCGGATCGTTGTATTCGGCGTCTAGAGATCTACGATGGGTTCTTCTTGATCCTCCTTCCTGGTGGACTGAGCCCCATGGCGCTTTCATCTTTGCCGGTTTCAATTCATGGCTTGTTGTCGGATCCGGAGCAAACGAAGGTTTGGTGGTATAGGATGGGACCGGAGGAAACTTTGGTCGGCTTGTTCGGCCCGGCATCGGCGACGTCACTCGACGCCGTTACCCTCTGTGGAGGCGAAGCCAAGGTCTGTCCTATCCACCCCCGAACCCCTCCTAGACGAAATTCAAAGTTAAGTCCAGATTCGGTGGCGGCGGCGTCCTGCGCGTCGTATCCTCCATGGAGGCGCCGTCTTGGGAGGACCTCGTGTTCGGGGGAGAGATGTTGTGGGTGGTGGGCTCCGTGTAGCTCCAGCAGTGGCGACGGTGTGGAGGTTGCCAGGTGGTGCTGAAGGAAATATGCCCTAGAGGCAATAATAAAGTTGTTATTTTATATTTCCTTATATCATGATAAATGTTTATTATTCATACTAGAATTGTATTAACCAGAAACTTAGTACATGTGTGAATACATAGACAAAACAGAGTGTCCCTAGTATGCCTCTACTAGACTAGCTCGTTAATCAAAGATGGTTAAGTTTCCTAACCATAGACATGTGTTGTCATTTGATGAACGGGATCACATCATTAGGAGGATGATGTGATGGACAAGACCCATCCGTTAGCTTAGCATAATGATCGTTAAGTTTTATTGCTATTGCTTTCTTCATGACTTATACATATTCCTCTGACTATGAGATTATGCAACTCTCAAATACCGGAGGAATACCTTGTGTGCTATCAAACGTCACAACGTAACTGGGTGATTATAAAGATGCTCTACAGGTATCTCCGAAGGTGTTTGTTGGGTTGGCATAGATCGAGATTAGGATTTGTCACTCTGAGTATCGGAGAGGTATCTCTGTGCCCTCTCGGTAATGCACATCACTATAAGCCTTGCAAGCAATGTGACTAATGAGTTAGTTACGGGATGATGCATTACGGAACGAGTAAAGAGACTTGCCGGTAACGAGATTGAACTAGGTATGATGATACCGACGATCGAATCTCGCGCAAGTAACATACCGATGACAAAGGGAATGACGTATGTTGTTATGCGGTTTGACCGATAAAGATCTTCGTAGAATATGTAGGAACCAATATGAGCATCCAGGTTCCACTATTGGTTATTGACCGGAGATGTGTCTCGGTCATGTCTACATAGTTCTCAAACCCGTAGGGTCCGCACGCTTAACGTTCGATGACGATTTGTATTATGAGTTATGTGATTTGATGACCGAAGTTTGTTCGGAGTCCCGGATGAGATCACGGACATGACGAGGAGTCTCGAAATGGTCGAGAGGTAAAGTTTCATATATTGGAAGGCTATATTCGGACATCGGAAAGATTCCGAATGATTCAGATATTTTTTGGAGTACCGGGGAGTTACGGGAATTCACCGGGAGAAGTAATGTGCCTTATTGGGCCATACGGGAAAAGAGGAGGCAGGCCAAAGGGGAGGTGGCGCGTGCCCCCCCATGGGTCCGAATTGG
This sequence comes from Thinopyrum elongatum, assembly GCA_011799875.1. Classification (NCBI taxonomy): domain Eukaryota; kingdom Viridiplantae; phylum Streptophyta; class Magnoliopsida; order Poales; family Poaceae; genus Thinopyrum; species Thinopyrum elongatum. The sequence goes on from CM022298.1 coordinate 655,864,203, forward strand.
ACTAGGGGAAGGGGGCGGCGCCCTCCTTGCCTGTTCCTACTCCCTCCCTCTTTTCCCTCTTTCCTTCTCTCCTACTCCGAAAAGGAAAGGGATTCCTACTAGACTCCATACTCTTGGCGCGCCCCTAGGGGGCCGGCCTCTCTCCCTCCCTCCTTTATATACGTGGGACGGGAGCACCCCAAAGACACACCAAGATTTGTCTTAGCCGTGTGCGGTGCCCCCCTCCACAGTTACACACCTCGGTCATATCGTCGTAGTGCTTAGGCGAAGCCCTGCGCCGGTAACTTCATCATCACCGTCGCCACGCCATCGTGCTGACGGAACTCTCCCTCGTCCTCAACTGGATCCAGAGCTCGAGGGATGTCATCGAGCTGAACGTGTGCTGAACTCGGAGGTGCCGTACGTTCGGTGCTTGATCGGTTGGATCGTGAAGACGTTCGACTACATCAACCGCGTTAACCTAACGCTTCCGCTTTCGGTCTACGAGGGTACGTGGACATACTCTCCCCTCTCGTTGCTATGCATCTCCTAGATAGATCTTGCGTGAACGTAGGAATTTTTTTGAAATTGCACGTTCCCCAACAGTGGCATCCGAGCCAGGTCTATGCGTAGATGATATGCACGAGTAGAACACAAAGAGTTGTGGGCGATAATAGTCATACTGCTTACCACCAACGTCTTACTTTGATTCGGCGGTATTGTTGGATGAAGCGGCCCGGACCGACATTACATGACCGCGTTCATGAGACTAGTTCTACCGACGTGCTTTGCACAAAGGTGGCTGGCGGGTGTCTGTTTCTCCAACTTTAGTTGAATCGAGTTTGACTACGGCCGGTCCTTGTTGAAGGTTAAAACAGCACACTTGACGAAAAATCGTTGTTGTTTTGATGCGTAGGTAAGAACGGTTCTTGCTAGAAGCCCATACCAGCCACGTAAAACTTGCAACAACAAAGTAGAGGACGTCTAACTTTTTTTTGTAGGGCATGCTGTGATGTGATATGGTCAAGACATGATGTGATATACGTTATTGTATGAGATGATCATGTTTTGTAAAAGTTATCGGCAACTGGCAGGAGCCTTATGGTTGTCGCTTTATTGTAATTGCTTTACTTTATCACTATGCGGTAGCGATAGTCGTAGAAGCAATAGTTGGCGAGACGACAACGACGCTACGATGGAGATCAAGGTGTCAAGCCGGTGACGATGGAGATCATGACGGTGCTTTGGAGATGGAGATCAAAGGCACAAGATGATGATGACCATATCATGTCACATATTTTGATTGCATGTGATGTTTATCTTTTATGCATCTTATTTTGCTTAGTACGGCGGTAGCATTATAAGATGATCTCTCACTAAATTTCAAGGTATAAGTGTTCTCCTTGAGTATGCACCGTTGTGACAGTTCGTCGTGCTGAGACACCACGTGATGATTGGGTGTGATAAGCTCTACGTTCACATACAACGGGTGCAAGCCAGTTTTGCACGTGCAGAATACTCGGGTTAAACTTGACGAGCCTAGCATATGCAGATATGGCCTCGGAACACTGAGACCGAAAGGTCGAACGTGAATCATATAGTAGATATGATCAACATAGAGATGTTCACCATTGAAAACTACTCCATCTCACGTGATGATCGGACATGGTTTAGTTGATATGGATCACGTGATCATTTAGATGACTAGAGGGATGTCTATCTAAGTGGGAATTCTTAAGTAATATGATTAATTGAACTTTAATTTATCATGAACTTAGTCCTGGTAGTATTTGCAAATTATGTTGTAGATCAATAGCTCGCATATAGCTCCCCTGTTTTATTTTTTGATATGTTCCTAGAGAAAACTAAGTTGAAAGATGATAGTAGCAATGATGCGGACTAGGTCCGTGATCTGAGGAATATCCTCGTTGCTGCACAGAAGAATTATGTCCTTGATGCACCGCTAGGTGACAGACCTATTGCAGGAGCAGATGCAGATGTTATGAATGTTTGGCAAGCTCGATATGATGACTACTTAATAGTTTAGTGCACCATGCTTTACGGCTTAGAACCGGGACTTCAAAAACGTTTTGAACGCCACGGAGCATATGAGATGTTCCAAAGAGATGAAATTGGTATTTCAGACTCATGCCCGTGTCGAGAGGTATGAGACCTCTGACAAGTACTTTTCCTACAAGATGGAGGAGAATAGCTCAGCTAGTGAGCATGTGCTCAGAATGTCTGGGGTACTACAATCGCTTGAATCAATGGGAGTTAATCTTCCAGATAAGATAGTGATTGACAGAGTTCTCTAGTCACTATCACCAAGTTACTAGAACTTCGTGATGAATTATAATATGCAAGGGATGACGAAAACGATTCCCAAGCTCTTCGCGATGCTGAAATCGGCGAAGGTAAAAATCAAGAAATAACATCAAGTGTTGATGGTTGACAAGACCACTAGTTTCAAGAAAAGGGCGAGGGCAAGAAAGGGAACTTCAAGAAGAATGGAAAGCAAGTTGTCACTCCCGTGAAGAAGCCCAAAGATGGACCTATGCGTGAAACTGAGTGCTTCTACTGCGAAGGAAATGGTCACTGGAAGCGGAACTGCCCCAAATACTTGGCGGATAAGAAGGATGGCAAAGTGAACAAAGGTATATTTGATATACATGTTATTGATGTGTATTTTACTAGTGTTCATAGTAGCCCCTGGGTATTTGATACCAGTTCAGTTGCTAACATTAGTAACTCAAAACAGGAGTTGCAAAATGAACAAAGACTATTTAATGACGAGGTGACGATGTGTGTTGGAAGTGATTTCATGGTTGATAAGAACACCATCGCACACTCCCTCTACCTTCGGGATTAGTGAAAGACCTAAATAAAAGTTATTTGGTGTTTGCGTTGAGCATGAATATGATTGGATCATGTTTATTGCGATACGGTTATTCATTTAAGTCAGAGAATAATTGTTGTTCTGTTTACATGAATAAAACCTTCTATGGTCATACACTCAATATAAATGGTTTATTGAATCTCGATCGTAGTGATACACATATTCATAATATTGATGCCAAGAGATGCAAAGTTGATAATGATAGTGCAATATATTTGTGGCACTGCCGTTTAGGTCATATTGGTGTAAAGCGCATGAAGAATTTCCATGCAGATGGACTTTTGGAATCACTTGATTATGAATCATTTGATACTTGCGAACCATGCCTCATGGGCAAGATGACTAAAACTCCGTTCTCCGGAACAATGGAGCGAGCTAATGACTTGTTGGAAATAATACATACCGATGTAAGCGGTCCGATGAGTGTTGAAGCTCGCGGTGGGTATCATTATTTACTGACCTTCACAGATGATTTGAGCAGATATGGGTATATCTACTTAATGAAACATAAGTCTGAAACATTTGAAAAGTTCAAAGAATTTCAGAGTGAAGTCGAAAATCATCGTAACAAGAAAATAAAGTTTCTGCGATCTGATCGTGGAGGTGAATATTTGAGTTATGAGTTTGGTCTTCATTTGAAACAATGTGGAATAGTTTCGCAACTCACGCCACCTGGAACACCACAGCGTAATAGTGTGTCCGAACGTCGTAACCGTACTTTATTAGATATGGTGCGATCTATGATGTCTCTTACCGATTTACCACTATCGTTTTGGGGTTATGCATTAGAGACAGCTGCATTCACGTTAAATAGGGCACCATCTAAATCCGTTGAGACGACACCATATGAACTGTGGTTTGGCAAGAAACCTAAACTGTCGTTTCTTAAAGTTTGGGGCTGCGATGCTTATGTGAAAAAGCTTCAACCTGATAAGCTCGAACCCAAATCGGAGAAATGCGTCTTCATAGGGTACCCAAAGGGGGCTGTTGGGTACACCTTCTATCACAGATCTGAAGGCAAGGTATTCGTTGCTAAGAATGGATCCTTTCAAGAGAAGGAGTTTCTCTCAAAAGAAGTGAGTAGGAGGAAAGTAGAACTTGATGAGGTAATTGTACCTTCTCCCGAATTGGAAAGTAGTTCATCACAGAAATCAGTTCCAGTGATGTCTGCACCAATTAGTGAGGAAGTTAATGATGATGATCATGAAACTTCGGATCAAGTTACTACCGAACCTCGTAGGTCAACCAGAGTACGTTCCGCAACAGAGTGGTACGGTAATCCTGTTCTGGAAGTCATGTTACTAGACCATGACGAACCTATACGAACTATGAGGAAGCGATGATGAGCCCAGATTCCGCGAAATGGCTTGAGGCCATGAAATCTGAGATGGGATCCATGTATGAAAACAAAGTGTGGACTTTGGTTGACTTGCCCGATGATCGGCAAGCCATAGAGAATAAATGGATCTTCAAGAAGAAGACTGACGCTGGCGGTAATGTTACTGTCTACAAAGCTCGACTTGTTGTGAAAGGTTTTCGACAAGTTCAAGGGGTTGACTATGATGAGATCTTCTCACCCGTAGCGATAATTAAGTCTGTCCGAATCATGTTAGCAATTGCCGCATTTTATGATTATGAAATCTGGCAAATGGACGTCAAAACTGCGTTCCTTAATGGATTTCTCAAAGAAGAGTTGTATATGATGCAACCAGAAGGTTTTGTCAATCCTAAAGGTGCTAACAAAGTGTGCAAGCTCCAGCGATCCATCTATGGACTGGTGCAAGCATCTCGGAGTTGGAATATACGCTTTGATAAGGTGATCAAAGCATATGGTTTTATACAGACTTATGGTGAAGCCTGTATTTACAAGAAAGTGAGTGGGAGCTCTGTAGCATTTCTGATATTATATGTGGATGACATATTGCTGATTGGAAATGATATAGAATTTCTGGATAGCATAAAAGGATATTTGAATAAGAATTTTTCAATGAAAGACCTCGGTGAAGCTACTTATATTGGGCATCAAGATCTATAGAGATAGATCAAAACGTTTGATAAGTTTTTTCAATGAATACATACCTTGACAAGATTTTGAAGTAGTTCAAAATGGAACAGTCAAAGAAGGAGTTCTTGCCTGTGTTGCAAAGGTGTGAAGTTGAGTAAGACTCAAAACCCGACCATGGTAGAAAATAGAAAGAGAATGAAAAGTCATTCCCTATGCCTCAGTCATAGGTTCTATAAAGTATGCTATGCTGTGTACCAGACCTATTGTATACCTTGCCATGAGTTAAGCAAGGGGGTACGATAGTGATCCAGGAGTGGATCACTGGACAGCGGTCAAAGTTATCCTTAGTTACCTAAGAGTACTAAGGAAATGTTTCTCGGTTATGGATGTGATAAAGAGTTCGTCGTAAAGAGTTACGTCGATGCAAGCTTTGACACTAATCTAGATGACTCTAAGTCTCAATCTAGATACATATTGAAAGTGGGAGCAATTAGCTAGAGTAGCTCCGTGTAGAGCATTGTAGACATAGAAATTTGCAAGATACATACGGATCTGAATGTGGCAGACCCGTTGACTAAACTTCTCTCACAAGCAAAACATGATCACACCTTAATACTCTTTGGGTATTAATCACATGGCGATGTGAACTAGACTATTGACTCTAGTAAACCCTTTGGGTGTTGGTCACATGGCGATGTGAACAATGGGTGTTAATCACATAAAGATGTGAACTATTGGTGTTAAATCACATGGCGATGTGAACTAGATTATTGACTCTAGTGCAAGTGGGAGACTGAAGAAAATATGCCCTACAGGCAATAATAAAGTTGTTATTTTATATTTCTTTATATCATGATAAATGTTTATTATTCATGCTAGAATTGTATTAACCGGAAACTTAGTACATGTGTGAATACATAGACAAAACAGAGTGTCCCTAGTATGCCTCTACTAGACTAGCTCGTTAATCAAAGATGGTTAAGTTTCCTAACCATAGACATGTGTTGTCATTTGATGAACGGGATCACATCATTAGGAGAATGATGTGATGGACAAGACCCATCCGTTAGCTTAGCATAATGATCGTTAAGTTTTATTGCTATTGCTTTCTTCATGACTTATACATATTCCTCTGACTATGAGATTATGCAACTCCCGAATACCGTAGGAATACCTTGTGTGCTATCAAACGTCACAACGTAACTGGGTGATTATAAAGATGCTCTACAGGTATCTCCGAAGTTGTTTGTTGGGTTGGCATAGATCGAGATTAGGATTTGTCACTCCGAGTATCGGAGAGGTATCTCTGGGCCCTCTCGGTAATGCACGTCACTATAAGCCTTGCAAGCAATGTGACTATTGAGTTAGTTACAGGATGATGCATTACGGAACGAGTAAAGAGACTTGCCGGTAACGAGATTGAACTAGGTATGATGATACCGACGATCGAATATCGGGCAAGTAACATACCGATGACAAAGGGAATGACGTATGTTGTTATGCGGTTTGACCGATAAAGATCTTCGTAGAATATGTAGGAACCAATATAAGCATCCAGGTTCCGCTATTGGTTATTGACCGGAGATGTGTCTCGGTCATGTCTACATAGTTCTCGAACCCGTAGGGTCCGCACGCTTAACGTTCGATGACGATTTGTATTATGAGTTATGTGATTTGATGACCGAAGTTTGTTCGGAGTCCCGGATGAGATCACGGACATGACGAGAAGTCTCGAAATGGTCGAGAGGTAAAGATTCATATATTGGAAGGCTATATTCTGACATCGGAAAGGTTCCGAGTGATTCGGGTATTTTTCGGAGTACCGGGGAGTTACGGGAATTCACCGGGAGAAGTAATGGGCCTTATTGGGCCATACGGGAAAAGAGGAGGCAGGCCAAAGGGGAGGTGGCGCGCGTCCCCCCATGGGTCCGAATTGGACTAGGGGAAGGGGGCGGCGCCCCCCTTGCCTTTTCCTACTCCCTCCCTCTTTTCCCTCTTTCCTTCTCTCCTACTCCGAAAAGGAAAGGATTCCTACTAGGACTTGGAAGTCTTAGTAGGACTCCATACTCTTGGCGCGCCCCTAGGGGGCTGGCCTTTCTCCCTCCCTCCTTTATATACGTGGGAGGGGGGCACCCCAAAGACACACCAAGATTTTTCTTAGCCGTGTGCGGTGCCCCCCTCCACAGTTACACACCTCGGTCATATCGTCGTAGTGCTTAGGCGAAGCCCTGCGCCGGTAACTTCATCATCACCGTCGCCACGCCGTCGTGCTGACGGAACTCTCCCTCGTCCTTAACTGGATCAAGAGCTCGAGGGACGTCATCGAGCTGAACGTGTGCTGAACTCGGAGGTGCCGTACGTTCGGTGCTTGATCGGTTGGATCGCGAAGACGTTCGACTACATCAACCGCGTTAAGCTAATGCTTTCGCTTTTGGTCTACGAGGGTACATGGACATACTCTCCCCTCTCATTGCTATGCATCTCCTAGATAGATCTTGCGTGAACGTAGGAATTTTTTTGAAATTGCATGTTCCCCAACAGGTGCGGCGTTGTATCTGCCGCGTCGATGACGACAAGTATTGCCAGCATGGTGCAGCTGGATATCATCGACAGATGCAGCTGGATGGTCGAGGGCAGGGCGATGGCGATGGCGATGTCTGGCGCCATGTTGGCGTCGACGGCATGCTGGCAAGGTGTGCGTCAGTCCCTATTCTGGAGATGGATCGGTGGAAGACGGCGGTGGCGGCCTCGGTGAGTGCGACGGACCGGTGTGTGACCCAGTCCCGGTATGTGGCTGGGATGGGGCATCCGGCATTAGATGTTAGGTTTTGGTATGATGTCTGTTTGGTATTAGGCTCAAACATTCGGCACCCCTGCATCAAGGGGATAGGAGTAGCGACAGGTGTTGCCAAGATGGTGGCTCTAGGCTTACTAATATATTACTTTGTAAAGTCTTTATGAATAATTAATAAAGTGGCTGCATGCATCGTACAGATGCGGAGGCCAGAGGTACATCCTCCTTTTCAAAAAAAAAAGGTACAATCAAGAGGCACAAGGTTCCCACGCATGCCATCTATGCATCCATACAAAAATACTCCCTCCGTTCCCTAATATAAGACCTTTTAGCTAATACATACTAAAATAAGTGAACATACGTACTAAAATCTGTCTAGATACATATGAATCATGAAAAAGCTAACCTCCGACGTCTTAGTTATGTGGGGGTGCCAGATTTGGAGTTCGATGGCGTGTCCAGGGTGTTGCCTCGGTCTGATTCGTTCAACGGTAATGGTTTTTACTTTGGTGAGCCACATTGGAGGTCCGCAAAGCTGCATATTAGCAATGGAACCGCGTCTAGCTCGGGTAAGAAGATGATCCGTCATTTTTTTTCTTTCGATGGCTGTTGTGGTGGTGCCGGAGGCAGATGACGGGCGTTGGTGTCAAGCTCAGAGATGTTCTGCTATCTTTTCATGTACTTTAATCTTTATGATATGAATGAGACACATATTACCATGCAAAAAAGCTAAAAGGTCTTATATTAGGGAACGGAGGTAGTATAAGAGTGTAAGAGCATATACAACCGGACTTGGCAAATCCGCCCCCTTATACGTCAGCGGATACGCCCGGGCACGCCCACGGACACATCCTGATGGCCCCTCATATTTCATGCCCGGCATCCACATATCTTAAATCCAAACTCTTAAATCCATGCAAATTCATGCACGTTCATCATACACGTTGATGTTGCTGTGAGAACCGGTCATTCCAAAGAAAGCATCTCAAATTCATAAGTCATGTGTTGTCACTGCTTTAAATATGATGGTGGCCTCTGTGGTGTGACCTTAATACATTCCCCGTAAACTTTTGGGGCAGTTCTTTCATTGCCAATGCATGCAAGTAACTGATCCGAGCATTTCTGGAAACCCTCTAGCCTCTCCAATAGCCAACAACAATTCTGTGTCCAACAAATTTGGTTTTTTCAGATACTCTCCTCCAAGCACCTGCATCACGGCGCGGGCAAACTTGACAGTAGTCTTCTGGCATGTGCTCTCCCCATCCATACCATCTCACCAACGGAATCTGTGGCAATACCAAGAGCAAGCATTCTCAGAGTAACAGTGCATTTCTGCTTAGCACAGAAAGAAAGTTGGCCGCAACAATCCCTTGTGAGCTTGAAGTAGTCATTGTGTGCCTCCACTCATGTAACACCCCTGTAATTAAGCCACAGTGATTCCTGACTAATGATACCATGTCATCACCTTTTTCTAATGCTTAATTATCGATTAGTCGGAACCCAAGTCAAATTCAAATTTCGAATGCAAGTCAAATTTTACATCTTCAAACATGCCAACAAAATAGTTCATAATTTTTAAAATAATCCATAAGTAAATATTGTAAGGAAAACAGCATCACCGAAAACTCTAAATTCCCCCTGGAAACTAAAACATAACCAAACAACACCATTTTAGCCCCATTTAAATGCAAACATAATTTAAATGAATTCTTTCTGGCCCCAAACTTTTTGTGCCAGTCCTATATATCACAATGCATTTGTGTGGCAAGTTTCACATTTTGCAAAAATCATTTAATAGCAAAACAATGTGCAAAACAGTGGCTAAAACATTTGTATTTGAGAAAAAGTTAATCCTTATACAGAATTTTTTAATATTTATTTGAAAAAAATGTTAACCATGTATTTAGAAATTTTTAAATGTGCATAAAAATGGTTTAGATGTATAAGAAAACCGTCGCAAAACCGAAGAAAGAAAAACTCACGTTGCCGCTACATTACTGGGCTGGGCAGTGGCGCTGCTCCAGATGCCAGCCGCTGTTACGTCCCACTTCAAGCCAGCGAGAAATAGCTACCACGTGTTCTGCCTGCCCAAGTTACCCGACCCAAGTCAAAGCAGGCCGGTGGAATGTTGCCACTGAATAAGCAATATCATTTTCCGTCCGGGCTGCGTGCCGTTTGCTCCTAATCTGAGACCGCTATCGGGCGGCCCAGGACTGCGGCAGGCCATAGCCTCTTTTTTCTGTTCTTTTTAACTTTTTCTGTTTTCGTTTTTTGCTTTATTTTCTTTACTTTTGTTTATACTTTAAAAATCCTATATACAAAAAACACTCTATAAAAACATATGAAAAATGTTGACCGAGTATTTGAAAAATGTTCCATGTGTATAGAGAAAATGTTCATCACATAGACGGAAAATGTACATAAAAATATGTTAAGCAAGCGTTTGAAATTTTTTAAACAAGTATTTGAAAAACGTTGATCAAGCATTTGAAAAATGTTAAGTGTGTATAGCAAAAATGTTGACCTAAATATTAATCAAGCATGTGAAATTTTGTTAAACAAGTATTTGAAAAATGTTGATCAATCATTTGAAATATGTTAAATGTGTATAGAAAAAGTTGACCATGTATTAAAAATGATGATTTTTTATTATGTATATAAAATGTGATCAAGCATTTGAAAAATTTAAATGTGTCTAGCAAAAATGTTGACCATGTACTAAAATATGGTGAATTTTTTAATCATGTATATAAATATGTTAATCAAGCATTTGAAAAGATATTGAACATGTATTTGAAAAATGTTGATCAACCATTTGAACAATGCTAAATGTGTATAGAAAAAGGTGTAGACCATGTATTAAAAATGATGAATTTTTTTATCATTTATATAAAAATACGTTAAGCAAGTATTTGAAAAAATGTTGAACAAGTATTTTAAAAATGTTACTCAAGCATTTGGAAAATGTTAAATGTGTATAAAAATGTTGACCATGTGTTAAAAAAGGTTATATGGCATTTAAAAAATGTTAATCAAGCATTTGAAAAAATGTTAAATATGCATAGAGAAAATGTTGACCATGTATTAGAAAATGTTATTCTTGTATTGTAAAATTTTAATCAAGCAATTGAAATAATTAATATATAGGAAAAATGTTGAACACTTATTCATTAAATCTTAAACTTGTATTTAAAAAATATTAAACAAGCATTAAAAAAATGTTGAAAATGTGTATAGAAAATGTTGACCATGTATTGAAAAAATATAAAATTTTTTTGTATTAGAAATATGTTCTTGACATATACGAAAAATGTAGAGTTAAAACCAAAAGAAACAAGAAAATAAAAATAAAAATAGGAGAATAAATAAGAAATCTAATAAAAATGAAAGAATCAAAATAAGAAAACAATAAACATTATGAGAAATGGGAAAGAAATAAACAAAACCGAAGAAAACAGAAAAAAAACTAATGAGAACCGAGAAAGAAATAAAGAAAACCATAGAAAAAAGAAAGAGAAGAAAAAACCCAATGAAAAAAAAGAGAAAACCCTGTGAGAAAACAAACAAAAAGACCTAGGAAAAAACGTACAAGAAACAGTGGAAACCCCGACTTGTTTGACTCAAGTCTCCCAGCCCTACCATTGTGTCATGAATGAAAGATAAGCACGGTGTCTAGCCGTTGCCGCGCTGAACCAGGAGACCAGGGTTCGAAAGTGCGCTCCTTTTTCGGTTAGCTTTCTTCTTTTACTGTGCGTGTGCGTGAATGAGGTGATCCTTTCATCTCGCCCCGCGCGCTCCATTTTCTGTTAGCTTTCTCCTTTTACTCTGTGTGTGTGCGTGAATGGGGTGATCCTTTTATCTCGGTTGAGGTGATATACAGTCGCCGCGTTTCGATTGTGGCCTGCTGTGCCTGCAGGCATTTTGTAATTTGTTGGATAATTGTGCCAATGTTACTTTAGATATAAAGTCAGGTATGATGCATTTTATTTAAATAAAGATCTTGCTACAAACTTTATTCACCTAAAAAATGCTAGAAAGCTTAATGACTCTCACACGTGCACCGCCTTGTACAAACACACAGGCGAAGCATGTCCTGGGTCGGCCAATCATTTTTTTTCCGTTTCTCTATTGTTATTATTTCTGTGTTTGGATTTTCATTTGTTTTTTTGGTCTTTCTTGTTTGTTGAAGGTGTTCTGTTTTTTGTTTGGTTTTCTCTTTTGGTATTTTCTTCCTTTTTGAAATTATTATAATTTTTTTATCCAAACCTTTTTTAAATACACAGTCAATATTCCGAACTAGACGATGAACTTTTTAAACACATGAATTTACTGTCAATGACACAATATTTTTTCATATACAAAATGAACATTTTTCAGTATTTGATGAACATTTTGTTAAATAAACAATGACTAACTTATGAATACACGATAAACATTTATAAAATATAAAATCAACATACCTGAGCAGATTTTTTTTGTTTTCTGCTGCGTTACCCTACATATAGAAAATATTTTCAAATATACGTGTATGTAGTACGATTTTTTTTGTTTCCTGCTGTGTTACCCTACAGTTCTTCCAACTGCAATGCATACAACAAATGAAGCTAAGTATACCTGGGAACCCATGGGATTTGTTCATCTCCAAAAGCAACCGAGTGTCCTGAGCATTGGGTGCTCTCAAATACTCAGGCCGAACACTTCAGCCACCGCCTTTGCAAATTGTTTGACATAAAAGATTGAAGTGCCCTCTCTGATTGCCAAATTATCATCAATGAAATTGCCGGACACCATAGGCCATCATGCGCAATGCAGCAGTCACTTTCTGCTCAGTGCTATGTCCGAGGCTACCAGGCAATTCCTCCTCGGCTCGAATGAACGATCATGTTCCTTCACACCTTTGGCAATGTGTAGGAATAACTCCGTAGACATCCTAAACCGGCATCAAAAGTACCTCTCGGGGCACTGATGTCTAGTACATAAGTTTATTCTTGCAGACTTTGTTGGTCCTCCAAAGGCAGAGTTTTGTAGGACAACATCAAATTTTCTTCAAGTGGTTCTCTCTCAAACAACGCTACAACCAAATACAAGTGTTCTCTTGTGTCCCCAACACACCCAATACAGTTGTCAATTGTATATGTGCACTAGTTCAACAAAGAGTTGATGATATATGCATAATATGGATGATTGAAATAGCTTTTTGTAATCTGAATAAATAAAACAAGCAAGGTGACAAGTAAGAAAGGTTAGTAAAAATGGTGTTCAATGCTTGGAAACAAGGCCTAGGGTTCATACTTTCACTAGTGCCAACTCTCAACATCATTAACATAATTGAACATCATGATAGGCTCTAAAAAAGTGCAGCAAAGAATCACTTCAAAGTTTCTATTATTATCGGAGAAAGTAGGATGAAATCACGTAGGTGCGCTTAAACGAAAACCACCTCAAAGTTGTCTTTCCAATCTTAATCTATTAAACCACCCCTATTATCATCACAGGTAGCCCCAGAAACTGTACTACGACAACACCATACGATACTTATCATTCAACTTATGCATAGATTACCCAATGTCACCATGGGTATCCGCAAGTTAATTACTAGACATGCATCATGTAATCTCAAATTCAAAATATTCAATCCAACATAAGGAAACTTCAAAGAGCGAGGCCCAATTCACCAAAAAAATAATAGAGGGGGGGGGGGGGGTGAACATCATAAGATCCAACTATATTAATAAAGCTCATTATACAATCAAGATCGGAATCTTTCAAAACGTGGAAGAGAGAGATTGAACACATAGCTACCAGTGCAAACCCCCAACCCCGAGGATGAACTACTCACACGTCACCATGAGAACAGAGACAGAGAGAGAGAGAGAGAGTTGTTGGTGATGATGATGACGGAGATGTCCCCAGAGGCGTCCTGGCGCCACCGGAGGAGGGGGTGGGGGAGGGGCTCCCTCCTTATTATTCTTCCTTGGCCTCCGGGAAGAGAAGGAGCTCTCCCTAGATTAGGTCTCTCTTTTCTTTCTCCTATTTTTGGTACTTTTTTGAGGCTTATCATAATTTCTTCTATATCCAAAGATCCGTAACTCTGATTGGGCTGATTTTTTTACACAATTTTTTATATTTTATGATCTTTCTTGCGGCCGAAGAAGGGCACCAACTGACTTAAGGAACTCCTACGCGGGCCCACCATGCAATCAGGGGAGTGATCGCATGGGCAGACCGTGTGCCGCCCCCGTGGCTCCACTGGCTTCCATCTTCTGGCTATGGGAGTCCTTTGGTCCATGAAAAATTCACTAAAAAAATTCATCTTAATCTGGCCCCATGTATTTTTCACCTAAAAACCTCAAAACAAAAGGAAACAGGGCCTCTAGCATTGGACTAGTATGTTAGTCCAAATAAATATAATATAAAATTGTGTGAAAAGTATATATATAAATAATGTAAATATAGCATGAATACTTCATAAATTGTAGATACATTTGACACGTATGAGGTACTCCGGTTTGTGTTGCACAAAGTAGTTGTGCATCGATCTCTCGTGGGCCACTTGCCGGTCCTTGTGCAAATACTCACGGCCAAAAATTGAACATTATGCTTCGGCCTCTTGGGTAATGCCTGCTTCGTCGTCCAACAAGGAATCAACCCATGGAGAGAATGAATCAACCAATGGACTCATCTATAATACCAAATTGTTCATCACAATCTACTTGTAAGACAAAGAAAGATAAGCAATGCACAAAATATTTTTATCTTTACGGTATTAGTCCAACACCTCCAATGCGAAAGGAGCCGAGGTAGTCTCCCGAGCTGAATTGGTCGCCACGCCAAATCGAATAGGCCGCAGAGGGCCTCACAGACGATGGTGGCTCTGCCTTCTCGCGAAACTATGCCGACGGGCATCCGTCCGGCTTCCGAAGTTGTGACGGCTCTGCTCGGTCATGGCTGGCGTCAGTAGTGGCTACTAGCCGACAAATCCAGCCCCCAGACGACCTTCGACGGCCATTACGGGCGGTGGTAGGCTGGCAACGAAGCAAATCAGTCGACAAAGGGCGCGGCGCCGAATCCTGATTCGGTAGCTCGTTTGGACTTTGGAGGCACGGCGGAGCAACGTAGAGGTGTGGTGGAGTTGGGCAGAGCCGCAGGAGGGATGCTGACTAGGGGCAGTGTGGACAGCGGGGTAAATCGCGGTGGCAGGCAGGACAACGCCGTCATGGGAATGAAAGGAGGCGGTTGGGGTTGCGCGCAGCCGAAGAAATTTTTGGGCGGACGCATTTGTGCCTCATATAACTAGAAGGAGGTGCCCTCATTTTGGGCTGCCCAAAAACGATTTTTGCCAAGTTTTAGTTTTTGGGCAGCTCTTGGAGGTTTTTTTTGCCCTTCAAATGGCCATAAAGCGACTACTGCCCTAAAATAGGATAGTAGTTGGAAATGTTGTTAGGGTATCTCAAAAGCATCCCCCATTTGCCCCCATTTTCAAGCGGGGCGTTGAGGGCCTAAGCGAAGGGGTTGGGTGGGGTGTGGGTGAGTGCGGCACCCCATTGAGAAACAGAGGGGTCCGGGGTGGGCGGAGGGCAGGGGAGAAACCAACTGCATTGGGTTGCACAGGAGTTTGTGCAAGTGGCACATAGTTCGGTTTTCTAAGCAAGCGGCGTTTCATTTCCCCACTCCTCCCACAACCCACACTTCATTTCCCTCCCTTCTCCTCTCCTTTTTTGCTCCTCGCATATTCTTCTCTCTTTTGTTCTCTCGGTCTTATTTGTTGACAGTTTCGTGAGAGCGTTTTCGATGTGGGATTCTTTGATATTTTATTGATTCTATAATTGCGCATTCCTTTCTATTTGTCAGTGGGACTTGATTTCACCCTTTAATTCTTTTTTTTTCTTATTACTTTGGTTTTTAATTTAAGTAAACGTGTCGTGTCCATCAAATCTCTATGGTTCACATTCTAGAAGCATGGATCCTAGCAAGACCCTCGGCGAGAGCGAAAATGATAAGGTAATTTTGTTCATCTTCTGTGCTAGTTTGTACTATATGGGGCCTTTTTGATTTAGTGGAAAAGTAGGGGGAAATCATATTAGTAGGAAAATTTTCCTATGGTGACACTATTCATCTGTTTGATTCAAAAGAAAAGACCATACAAAAATTAGATCAATTTTTCCTTCCGATTGAGTTTTTCTCTCTCAAATAAAAGCGAAGACTTTAGGTTAAACATTTCTTAAATTCAAAGTCCATGTTCCTTCAACCAAATTCCGCGTCACTATATTTGCATAGTTATGAATTATTTTCCTTAAGATTCATACATATAATATGTTTTGATGTTGGAGCACAATGCAGCTATGATTTTGTTTTTATAATTAGTTCAACTATCATTTGTTTTCCACATGTCAATTGGGGAAAAGGCCTAGAGGTATGAAAGGGCCTAGAGGTATGACTGGTGATATACCATCTCGAAGCAAGTGCAGTCAGAATGTGGACGCACTAGTAGAAAACAGGGCTTTTGTCCCGGTTCCAGAGGGCCTTTAGTCCCGGTTCTGGAACCGGGACAAAAGGGTCGGGACTAAAGCCTCAAACCTTTAGTCCCGGTTCGCTTACGAACCGGGACTAAAGGGGCTCCACGTGGCCGCCTGCTGGAGCGGGGCTGGGGGACCTTTAGTCCCGGTTGGTAACACCAACCGGGACTAAAGAAATTTTTTTGAAATTTTTTTTTGAATTTTTTTTTTCTGATTTTCAAATCTTTGAATTATTTGACAATTTAATCTCTAATCACCCCTCCCTCCTCACTACTTCAGAATTTAATCTCTAATCAGCACTCATTCCAAATCGTCTAACTTCTCGGCTGGTCACCCATCCTCTCACTACTCCAGCCTGAGCACGCTTAACTTTCGAGTTCTATTCCCCCTAGTTTCCAAGTCTGCACTTGTTGTTTTCCTGACAATACTAAGCTGTCAATCCTATTAACCCTTACGAGTTGAACTTGAGCATTAAGCACCTTTGAGTTTGAAACTATTATTCTAAAAAACAATAATAATTTAGTAACACTAATATTTCTTGAATAAGTAGTTTGACCATAGTTTGACCAAAATTCAAAAAAAACTAAAATAATTATTTAGTAACACTAATATTTCTTGAATAAGTAGTTTGACCATAGTTTGACCACAGTTTGACCAGATATAACCAAAATTCAAAAAAACTGAAATTTGAGCATAGCTTTTTTTCCTTTAAGAATTTGAGGATTCTAAAATTTGAAAAACCGCCTTTGGCGGTCGAAATCAGATGCGGATTTTCGTGCTGATTTTTTTGATATATTATGCGTTTTTTTTCGACATCGTATGCAAAAGATATGGCCGTTTTACTTTTTCATAACACTTTTTTGCAAAACATGTCCAAATTTAAGTTTTTTAATTTTCCTAACTAGTAGATGTAGTAACATAACTACATCTCGAAGGATTTTAATTTTTGAATTTTTTATCATTTTCTTTTGTTTTTTACAAAACTGAAATGGCGATACACATGGGGGGGGGGGGTGTTAGAGTTTGAACCTCTTTTGTCCAGGATGGTGTCCATCCAATCCTACCATCGACTACATCTGCTAGCACCGTCCCAGCCAGAGTCACAAGTAAGGTTAACCAAGCCAGAGTCACGTTCTATTAAAGTGGCAAAAAGAATTACTTTTAATATAGCAAAACTAATTCTATCAACAATTATTAAAGGCTAAACAACTATTAATACAAAACTTTAGCAAAATTAATATTAATTAATTATAAAAATTTATGTACTGTTGTCTAACAGAAGCATACTACATCATGTTAAAAGCTACATAAAGAACTAACTAAAAATAATTGAAAACAACAATTAAAGGACTAAAACAACTATATAAGCAAAACAGTACTGTTTTAATTAAAATCGTAATATAAATTATTCTAAAAATAACCAAATAAATCTTACTATGACAACAATCTAACATGTGACTAGGAGCGAAAAGAATTAAATTAAAAACTATTTTTAAACCCAAATTATTCACAATCTAGGGTTTGAAGCAAATTTGAACAAATTCATATTTAAATCATTCAAATTTGAAAACTAATGGCACAAACAGAAACTAGACAAAATTTTGAATCTAATGCAAAAAGAATCACTCAAAAAAATCAAATATCCTAAAAGATATAAGCAATTTAAAACAGAAACTAAACACAAAGAACAAATGGAAAAACAAAAAACAAATTCCAAAACCCCTTTAGTCCCGGTTCGTGGCTCCAACCGGGACTAAAGCCTCAACCCCTTTAGTCCTGGTTCGTGGCTCGAACCGGGACTAAAGGGCATCGCACCCTTTAGTCCCAGTTCGTGGCTCAAACCGGGACTAAAGGTCCCATTTGAACCGGGACTAATGCCTGCCCAGCGCCCTAGCGGCTCGAACCGGGACTAATGCTCACATTAGTCCCGGTTCATAATGCAACCGGGACTAATGCTCCGATCCGGCTGTGACGAAAGCCCTGTTTTCTACTAGTGACGGTGAGGTAAATTTGTCTTTCGGTCTCCTGCTTGTGTTTGTGTTTGCTCTGGGAAAATTTTATCATTGAGTTTCATTTGATGGTCTCGCATGCTCTTAGTTTTCTCTACCTTAGGTTGGTATTTACAAATATATGTTGTTCTTAGATGAATAGTAAATGATGCGAAACATCTGCTCTTAGATTTGGTAATTGCCCAAAATTGTTGTTAGTGTGCTGATGTGGGCATCATATATACTTTAATAATTGATCCCCACTACTTCCATTGTCTTTTTAGGGGTACTACTTTTGTTATCTTAACATGCACACATGCCACCTCATCAAATGCCTGTCACAACATGCATGGAAAATAGTTCTCAATTATTAGTTGAATATAAATCAACTATTTCTTATCCATGTTTCATACAACCAAATATCACTGAAATTTACTGCATCTGATTACCACAACAACTTGAGGGGTATCATATAGTTTATCTAATTTAAAATTGTTGTTTATTTTCCTTTTTCAGTTGTATGGTCATCCTCCTGAGGTCGTGAATATATCTTATGCCACAAAGCTTCAGCTGTATGTGGAATATGGTGTTGTCTACAATGTTGCCATATTCAAGGTCAAGAGCACCATTTTTCACCTGTCTGCATTGTTGCCAAAGTGTTGCTAATCATTATGTCAAGGATGTTGCCATATTCTCCATCACCTTTTAGGTCTTCAGGGTTGCTGATCATTATGTCAAGGATGTTGTTCTTGTCAAATTCAAGAGTGCATTCTCTGCTTCCCGTCTTCGTGGCGCCAACTTGAAGCAAGGCACCATCACCCAACAACCAACAATTATGATGGTAACCAAGGTTTCATAGCTCAGCCCCCATGTTCCATGATTGTATGGCCTAACGCCGACTGAGATCATGCCTCTTCCTCTTCTAACGAAGAAGGTGATGATTCTGCCGCTGGATGAGCCTGTGGTGTTGGAGATGCTGGAGGAGGTGCTAGAGCAGGTGGTGCCATTGTTTTTGCTTGAACCCTATGATTATGTTTACGTGTTGGGATTTGTGTGATGTTTAAGACTTTACTTTGTTGTGTCTTATAGAACTTGTTTCATGTTGTAAGTGGTATTGTATGTTAACTCATGTGATATTTTATGGAATAGTTTGCTAAGTGTTGAATAGTAGTTTATGTGAATTTCGGTTTTGGGCTGGGTCCAAAATGAAATGAAATAGAGAACCCTGAAGATAAAATGGAGACGGTCCTTAAGGGGAAACTGCCTACGTGGCTGAAAGCATTAGAAGCGGTTACTATTTCGCAATCGCTTCTGGAAACTGCCTCCGGTAGACGGAGTATTAGAGACACAAGATTTGAGGCGGTACAAGGAACCGCCGGCGGCCCATGAACAAAACCACCTCCAAAGGCTGTTTTCTGTACTAGTGCTAGTGTAAAATAAAACAGATAGTGGAAACAACCTCGATAGTAATTTGCATAACATGGCCATCGAATGTCACTTTGTTCTAGGTAACCCAAATCCCCAAGCAAACAACCGAGATACACACCATATAATATTTCTCTTTTCCAGGAACAAAAGCATAAAAGCCAGGCCATCTCTTGCCAGAGAGAGTTGGGATAACATTTCGCCCCAAATAGCTTCCCAATTGTACCCCAAACAGAGCAAGCAACACCACAAGTGGAAGAAAAATGATTAGTTGATTCAATCGAATCACAAACAGAACAAACAAGATTTCCCGACCATTCCTTTTTCATCGTATTATCCCACGTTAAGATGGCGTTAGGATATGATTGCGGCATGAAGATGTTAATGTTAAGAGGATCATGAGCTTCCCAAATCTACTTATTACTAGCTCCGGCAACGTCTCTCTCTCTCTCTCTCAAGCTATTGGTAAGTTTGGTGGAAAACTTGCCAGATTTCTCAAGGACCAATTAACACAACTAGAGACATTTGTTAGAGAATTTTCACCTGCCCTATGGAAGATTCCATACCGCTAATTCCATTGCTCCAAGCTCACTATGCTACGAAATTTCAGTAAAAATTTCTTACAATCGGCCTCAGCAAAAGTACATGGCTAAGCAAAATGTCGTGAAGCCGAGGAACTGATCCACTAGAGGGATCCCGCTAGCCAGGCGTCATGCCAAAAATGTATGAGGTTTGCCACTGTTTAGTGTCACTTTTCTACCAGACATGTATACATCTTTAACCTTCATAATGGATTTTGAATAAGAACAAACTGAAAAATCTAGGCTTCACTAAAGCCACCGTTTTATTCCGGAAATATTTGGCTCTAACAATAGACTGGCACAAGCCATTATTATTCTCTAATTTGCACCACCAGTTATCTAATTGGTTGATGTTTTGCTTTCTCAAGACAGTAACACGAAGTCCCCCCTTATTCTTAGATCTATAGATCACTTTCCATTTAACCATATGATATTTTTTCTTTAAACTCCCACCTTCCCAAAAGAATTTCCTCCTAGGTTTGTCCAGCCTCTTTAACGAAGTTTTATTCAGCATGAACATATACATGAAATAAGAAAGGGATACCAGCCAAGCTAGAATTGATGAGAATAAGTCTACCTCCAGAAGAGGAGCCACCTTTCCAAATGTCCAACCATTTCAACATCTTAACTAGCAGGAAATCATAGTCAATAGTCTTAAGCCCAGGGAAAAAAATAACAGGAACCCCTAAATATTTCATAGGCAAGGAACATTTCAGCATAAAATTCAGTAACACTATTATCAGCCCAAATAGAAAAAAAACATCAAAAACATAAAGCAACAACTTAAGGTTTTAAGCTTTCTCAGGGTCATGAATAGTACATAACACCGTGTCATCCGCATATTGACAAACATTAACCCCATTATCAATCAAGTCCGGAGCTAAACCCACAAGAAATTTGTTACTGAAGATGAAAAAATGAAGAAAAATGATAGCAATGGCAGGCATGGTGAGCAATCTTCAAATCATTAAAAAAATGGTACATGGCCGGTTCGAAGAGCCACCACGTTACCTTCGAGAACGACCATACACGTTTCAACGATCTCCACTGTACAGCCCTCCAAATTCAGAAGAAGACATGTGCATTCTATCCGATCGATTTGGATGTGCAGCTACATTCATGCGCCCGTGTCACTCTAGTACTCTATAATACTAATATCTACCGGAAATGATCGATGCGTGCATGCATGACGCCGGGTCGAACTTTGTCGCGTTTCCTCACCCCTGCGCGAGGTGTCCGCAAGACATTAATGCATGCAATCGATCTCCCAACCGGTAACGCGCGCTCTTGTCCCACCAACGGGCCCCTTCGCACGTCCACGTAGTGTACAGGTTGCCGACACCCATGCATGGATTCATGGAGGAGAGGAGAGCCGAGAGCGCAGCCTCAACTTGGTCACAGCTCCTTCTATCCTATCCATACCTCCATTGGCCTCTCCCGCCTATAAATTGGCTTCGTCTTCATGGACACCTATCTCATCCATCACACAAGCTAGCTATTTACTACTACAAAGTACTTGCTGGTCAATCGGTCGACGAGGATGATGTCAAGCATGGCGTCCAAGCGTCTCGTTGTGTTTGCTGTCATGCTTGCTGCGGCTTTCCTCGTGGCCACAGCTGAACAAACTCGTGAGCTAGCTAGCACACCTGTTTTGAGCTGATTCGCCAATATATATAGTACGTAGCAATCGCTAAGAAACATGCTGCCACTGCTACTAATTACATGCATACCGTTTTGTTCATGCAGAGGCCAAGAAGGAAGAGACCAAGGCCGGTGTTCAGGGCTACCACGGCGGCGGCGGCTATCACGGCGGCGGTGGCTATCATGGCGGCGGCGGCCGCGGGTACCCTGGCCACGGGGGCGGCGGAGGCGGCGGCGGGTATCCTGGCCACGGCGGCGGCGGAGGTGGCGGCGGCTACCGTGGCCATGGGGGCGGCGGCAGCGGCTGCCGGTACCACTGCTGCGGACACGGGCATGGTGGCTGCCGCTGCTGCGCAAGCCCCAACGAGATCCCGGAGCCTATGTATCGGGCGGAGGTCCGCAACTAAGTGGCGCCCGGAGTAGTATATACCAGCACTACTGTTGCTACTTGCCTGCACGTAGTAAATCTACTCGTATATGTGGTCAATAAGAAGGTAGGTGCATGTATGTATGTACGTATACGTACAGTTTGCACAGTTATGTTGATCCAATAATACCAGGACTCTGTTCTGGTCGTGTATTCACCCTGTAAGACTTGTCTTTCTTGCATAATATATCTACATGCAACTCTCATGCATGTTATAACAAAATCCCATGATTCTTGTTTGAAATGCAATCACAAGTTCATTCACATCACAGTGATAATACAAAAAAGTATGCACCGAGAACGATTACAGATATTTTCACTGTGCACATACGCACAATCTCGGCAATTGTACAATCACAATTCACCTTCTCGTCTTGCCCATTTTCATTAATCGAATTCGTCATGCGGTTGTATGGTTGCTCTAAGAAATAATTCGGCAGCAGTTTCTTGTGCGTTATACATTATTGAAAATCATACCAGGTTCTTGTTTTCCTATAAACTTCAAATTTCAGCACATATAAGGTGGGCATAAGAGGAAACATGTACAAATGGGAAAACTTACTATTGATTTATAAACAACTTTGCCACGCTTACTTTGGTTCCTAAGGGCATCTTCAAAGCGGACACCTAAACTGTCCGCATCCGTCTGGACCCCGCGGCAGGGTCGAAGCCAGGATAAAACGTCGTCGGGGTCAACACAAACAATTAGCAGTAATGTATTTCCTTAAAAAAGTTAGTAATAATATATGACTAAAAATGTGTACCTCGTATTAAGTAACATGTCTATAATGCTTTTTAGAAACCTCACATAAATAAGAAATCATAGTTGCCACCGTATCATAACAAAATAAGCTCCGATTAGAAAAGTAGTTACCTCTCCATTTTCTTGACCTCTACGTCCTTTCATCTTCAAAAAGTAATCGATCACATCCTTATGTGGAGTTGAATATAGAAGTTTGGCAAACATTATTACAAGAGTTAGTTAGTACTAACCTAAAGAAATTACAGTACAAAGAGACTACCCATTCTTCTTGTAAGCTTATCTGACATTATGATGTGATGTGACTTGAGGCCTAATCTAGATTGTGTAATCCACGGCATTAGATTACCCATCCACACCTTCAAGCAGTTATAAGAAAAAGCTCAACACATCAACAAACCCTAAGATAATAAGCGAATATGAATTTTGATACTGGGAGAATAGCAATTAGATAAAGAAATCGGTTTTAGTAACACTTACGGATGGAATCTCCTGAACAAGTTGAGGAGAGGAGGGTTTGACAGCGGCAGGCGACGACGCGGGCGAATACAGGAGCGTGGAGCGGGCCGGTGGCGACACGTGAAGAAAGAAAAGGGGCGGCAGGAGGGGCAAAATGGACAAAATTGACCTCGAGGCGCAACTATTTCACAAACCAAACCGTAGGCAAAACAAATTCACCCAGCTAACCCTTTTGAGCAGCGCCCGACACGTCGGCGCTGCACTACACTGAGTAGCACCTGACTGACAAGCGCTACACTCCTGGCCAGTGTGGCACCCCGGGGCCACTCCTGATTGTGCAGCGCCTAGCTGAAAGGAGCTGCACTACATTGTGCAGTGCCTAGGTGGAAGGAGTTGCAGTACCTTATATTAAAACCGTTGTAACTTTTAATCCGTACATCCGATGAAAATGTGTCTTATATGAATGTTGTGCATTTTTCTGTGTTCTACGCAATGGTGGCATTTTCATCTATGTTAGGATCATTTTGATGGATGAAAACTCTGTTGCAAAAGTGCATCATAATATAACTGACATAATCTGCTAAACTTTCATACTTGGCATGATGATAGCCATTGACCTATAGCTCTTATGCATTTGCATCCTACATGAGTTTTGCACTACATAATGTGTATTTTCTCGTCATGCCTATGCTTGCCATGTTAACCATCTTTAACATGTTCATTTCTTGCATCTAAGTGACTAACATGATATAAATGAATTTCTGTTACAGAAAGTTGCATTTTGTAAGATCCATAGTAATTAATCCTGGCATCATATGAATATGATCTAATTATGAAAGTTGGAAAATTTTATGTTTACTTTAAGTCCATGTCATTTTCATACCCACTAAATATCTGCATCACTATGTTTTGAGACACTAAAGTACCTAAGGCAAGGTTCTGTCAGATTGACACTTTTTAATTTCACCAAGTCGCTGGATGTCAACAGAACTTTGCATTTTGTAAAATGCATAGTAAATCAACCATGCTTCATATGGAGTAACTTTATATATGAATTTCGAGCATCTCCATGTCTACTTCCAGTATATCCGGTGTTTTGCCATGTTAAGAACATTTAACCCGATTCTTGTTTCCATTGTAGATTCATAATATCCACCTTTCACACACAGATATTATGAAAGGTGGATATTATAAATCTACAATATCTTAGGAAAATCCTAGCGTAGCCTTTAGTGTTATATGCACACTTTAATATCTTTATATTAGAACGAGGTGTGCTAGGAGCAAGAAAGAAATTCGAAATAAAATATTGTATAGTTTATCACCCCTTCCCTGTACTTTTTGGTGGATTATTTGCTACAATTTTTATTATGCTCATTATTTGGTAGCTTTGGTACGTGTAATGTAATCTTAAAATTTAGCACCTATAATGTTTGCTGTCAGTAGAAAGAGCACATGTTCTCTAATTTGAACTCTGCTTTTAGGCTACTGAAAACATTGCCACTGATTGTATTACGTACTGCTATATATATATGGTATAAGGTCGGTACAGAGTGAGTCAGTTTGAACTTGATAGCCCAGGACGGCCTCGTGCTAACCAGGATGACAAAACAGAGTTAATAGGAAAACTAGGTGAAAGTCAGCAGGCTTATCTTACTAGCCTAATGAAAAACAGAGTTTAGTCATCAGGAAAACTAAACTGATTTGTACAAAATTCTGAATGAAAAACATATGAAGTTCATGCCAAGGGGTTTTGTAAAACTCAAGATATGATTATGTCAACATATGCAACAAATTTGTCAACAACATTATCATGCCTACTTTATTGCAACATAACATCAGGTTAAATGTTTTTAACATGACAACATGCTGGATATAATGAAAGTAGACATGGAGATGCTCAAAATTCATATATAAAGTTATTCTATATGAAGCATGGTTGACTTACTATGCATTTTACAACATGCAAAGTTCTGTTGACATCCAGGGACTTGGTGTCAATCTGGTAGAACATTGCCTTATGTACTTTAGTGTCTCAAAACATAGTGATGCAGATATTTAGTGGGTATGAAAATGACATGGACTTAAAGTAGACATAAAATTTTCCAACTTTCATAATTAGATCATATTCATATGATGCCAAGATTAATTACTATGGATCTTACAAAATGCAACTTTCTGTAACAAAAATTCATTTTTATCATGTTAGTCACTTAGATGCAAGAAATGAACATGTTAAAGATGATTAAAATGGCAAGCATAGGCATGGCGAGAAAGTAGACATTATATATTGCAAAACTCATGTAGTATGCAAATGCATAAGAGCTATAGGTCAATGGTCATCATGCCAAGTTTGTAAGTTTTAACAAATTCTGTCAGTTATATTATGATGCACTTTTGCAACAGAGTTTTCATCAAGCAAATTGATCTTAACATAGATGAAAATGCCACCACTGCGTAGAACACAGAAAAATGAACAACATTCATATAAGACACGTTTTTATTGGATGCACGAATTAAAAGTTACAACGGTTTTAATATAAGGTGGTGCAGCTCCTTTCACCTAGGCGCTGGACAATGTAGTGCAGCTCCTTTCAGCTAGGCGCCGCACAATCGAGAATGGGCCCCGGGTTGCCACGCTGGCCAGGAGTGTAGCGCCTATCAGTCAGGCACTACTCAGTGTAGTGCAGCGCCGACGTGTCGGGCGCTATACAAAAGCGTTAGTTGGATGAATTTGTTTCACCTATGATTTAGTTTGTGAAATAGTTACGCCTTGAGGTCAGTTTTATCCATTTTGACGACAGGAGGGCGTACGAGGCAAGCAACGATCCTTTTCCACGGGATCGATTGATTCCTTAGTTTTTTAGGCGCTAGAGTCCTATCGCTAGAGTCTGTCGATCGACACCATAGTTGCCAGTGGGTCTGCCGCCTGCCAGTGAGGGGATCTGTCAAATCGATCTACAGTGCTATGCGGGAGCTCCTATACAGCGTTGTAAGCGCCGGTTCGCGCCGCTGGCGCCTGCATGGACGTGAACTGGGTTGGCCCAGCAAGCTGCTGAAAAACAAAAGGTGAAGAAATATTATCATGTTTATTCAGGTAGAAGTGGTAGGTAGGGAGAAGTGGGACTTGAAATCCGGACGCCCAAGTCGACGCCCACACGAGTTAACCACTAGACTAACGTCAACTTATTGATTACTTGAGGAAAACAGTGCTCTTTGACCTTTCATTCAGTACAAACATTAAATATACTATTATATACCCACTATAAATTATATTTGGATAAACAAAACATAAATTTGAAAATGCATTCACATAAACCATGAATTCAAAAGAAAAGTTCATGAATTTGACAAAGTTCATTGGATTTTTAAAAAGTTCATCGAATTTGAAAAAGAGTTCACCGAATTTGAAAAGAGTTCACCGAATTTTAAAAAAGTTCATCGAATTTGAAAAGAGTTCATCGAATTTTAAAAAAGTTCATCGAATTTGGAAAAAGTTCATCAAATTCAGAAAAAGTTCATTGAATTTAAAAAAAGTTCAGCAAATTTTTACAAATTCATCAAATTTGAAAAAAAAAATCATCAAATGTGAAAAGAAAGTTCATTAATTTTGAAAAAAAAAGTTCACGAATTTAAAGAAAAACTTCATAAATTTAGAAAAAAGGTTCACAAATTTTAGAAAACCGTGCATTAAAGAAAATAAAAAGGAATGAGAAAAAAAGAATAAACCAAACTGGATAATGAATAATAGCAGAAAAATGAACTATCTTTACACTAACGGGGTGTTGGCCTAGTGGCTAGAGCGTAGTGGTTGCAACGGAGAGGTTGCGGGTTCGAACACTCGTTCCAGCATTTCAATTACCTGGGTCAATTTTGTTCACTATGTCGTTCTTCTTTCATGGGATGTATATGTATATCCGGGTTAGGGCCAATGTCATCGAGGTGAATTGACCCCGGCCCGACACTGTAGCTTCGCCCCTGCCGCGCGGTCTAGATGTGTTTTGTCATCTAACATGGGCATGTATATGTCCGCCGTCCGGTCTGGACATGTTTTTTCACGCAAATTGGGGGGGGGGGGGGGGGGGGGGGGGGGGCCCGCTGGGTTGAGTCTGGACAACAGCCACATAGGACTTTGACACCCCCGGCCCACTCAATTATCCTCCCGGTCTCATTCTCTTCCACTCTATCCTTGCTTTGCATCCGCATCCTCCTCCTTCGACATTGTCGATGTACCTCTCTGGTCGCCATCCAGGCATTGTCGGATGTCCGCAACCACCACCCACACGCTCGCTCACCTTGTACTACGGACCATCTACGCAGGATTCGTCCGCCGCCAGGTACCCTCCACCTCCCCTGTCGACGACGTCCATGGCGGTCACCACGCGCGACAAGTGTTCATTCAAATGCCATTGAGCTTATTTTCCAACTTCATGTCTTTTTTTTACAGTATGAAAGGTGTTGGGGGTACTCGAGCATAGAGGATGAGTTGTTGTGCGATGCGTGGTTGGTCGTATCCGCAGTTTCCGTAGGCAGGAGCAGAAGGGGCTCTTCCGACAGCACAGGCATGATTCGTTTCACACGCGAAAGGACATTGCGCTCTACGACATGCACATCATCCATGAACGCAATGTGAAGTCGTTAGCGTATCAATGGTAAACCATCCAGTCCACCATTGCCAAGTTTTGTGGCGTGGTTGATCTGCTGGAGGCAAGGTAGCCATTGCGCGTGGCAGCCGTGGAGACCGTAAGTTTTGCTTATTCTTGGTCAATGTGTTAATTGATTCATTCAATCACTCAATGTTGTTCAACAGATTGTGTAGCATGTATGCGCTGTCGTGATGTACCACGGGATAGATGGCAGACCGTTTACGCACATACACTGTTCGATGAAGCTCAAGGAGCAGTATGTGTGGGACGGCATGATCCGTTCTTGAAAAACTTGTTGAACACCGGTTAATCTCGTTGAATTTGAACCATTGTTGTACTAGACTTATTTGCATGCTATGTATGCATGATTTGTGCTATTTCCTATCCAGACATTGATGATATCCGTCGTGTTGGATGAATTTCGTCCGGTTAGTTGAAATAAGGTTTGAATATATGCTGATAGCATTGGATGGCCGGTTCCCTCATCCGCGTCCGCGGACAGGTCCTCTTGTCCACGGATGGATGAGGTTTCTGGTTTGCGGGTCCGCGTTGGAGATACCCTAACAAGGCAGATGCTACCATGATGCAAGCATTCAGGCCCATCAGTTAATGTGTTCCTATATTTTTCACTAGGGTTTGTGCCAATAGGCTTGATGTTAGGGCATTTCCCGCCTTGAGTGTTTTGGTGTTGATGACAATGCATTTTGCGGACTAACCGTGTGCCTTAGCTACTGAGGTTAACTTTGTTTGACACAAGACGGTTAGGCATTCCCTCCTGACGAAAAAGATCAAAGATGGAGTTTCCGACGCTTTTATTTCTTTGGTCATAGGAAATCCGTACTATTAAGAGGGAATCCGCGTTGGAAGGTACTGGGTGAATCAATGCACGAACACATTTTTTTGCATCCACCATATATTCTTCAGTTCAAGGAGAGAGCACCTCAAATCTTACTTGTGGCAATGGTATGTTCACCAAGCGGTTGTACCGCCGGTGTGAGCAGTTGTACCGGCCGACCAGTACTTCAGGCACAACCATCGCCCTAGGGGTGATACCCTAGGGTTTGCAGTCTCCAGGTGTATGCCAATCTATTGTATCGATGTCCACATGGCGGTTGTACCGTGTGGACCTTGGCAAATCCCAGGACCACTGCTCGGCGGTTGTACCGGCCTAGTACCACTCCAACCACCGGAAAAGGGGTGATACCCTTCTGTTATGGAGCAGTAGTAGGGCCTTCTGGATATCGAGCGAACGACGACATATTCTACAATAACGCCCGCTCGCACCAATGCTCATATGATTCCCCGTACCTGCGAAAGGAAAAACACATTTTTTCAAGTGTCAGTACTTTGATGACAGAATGATCGACGACCTTCCATGCGAGCATAAGTGGTCACATGGATGGTCGTCTAGTTTACCCCCCCATGTCATCGAGAGTTACAGAGTCAAAGACGGTGTAGCGTAGGACCGCATGCAGTCGTATGCCCGCTCGTATGGCAAGGAAAATAGAAGAAACTTAATAGAAAAATGAAATTAAGCTGAAAAAGAGAAGACTTGATGCTTTCAAGAGAACCTACATAAATTCCCATCCGTTTTGTAACGCTTTGCCCATCCTTTGTTTTTCAGGCATGTCTTCGTTCCTGGTTTTTTTCCCTTCTAGGTCGAAGTGATGAAGATGTTCTTTGAAGCTTGCTGGGATGCGAAGAAATAGTACACGAATAAATCAAAATATCTCTATTCTCTTACTCTAAGTTTGAAGAACGGTTCCTCCAAGCCGATAGATGAGGGTTCAGTATCCCCGAAGGTGCATGTGGTTGCTTTGTCCAAAGCCTCAATCATGCCATACATGATACATATCCCTATCTCATGATAGTCTTACTCCTCTTTCAAGAGCGAGATATTCACTAATGTCCCATTTATCTCCTTGCGATCTAATATCTCACCTTCAAATTCCTACAGAAGAAGAGACCATCTAACCCATCAGGGTTTTGATCACTATTGTTAAGGACTTCCCTTATCGATTGAGGATCTTTGTAGAATATGACCTTGGTGTTGGTGATGTAAGGCCTAAACTTTTCACAAGCAAAAATTACTGCATAAAGCTCTCTATCATTCTTAGCATAATTTCTTTGAGGCGGTAAGAGTGTGGCTAGCGCAATAAATAAAGTTCAACTTGTTATCTTTTTGCTGGCCTAACACCGCATTTACCGTGTTGTCGTCAGTCTTGCATACCACCTCAAAAGGCTTCTGGGGGTATAATAATAGGCGTAGTAAGCAGGGCTCATTTTATTTTCTCAAAGGCGGCTTTGCACTCATCGTTGAAAACAAATGGAACGCTTTTCTGCAAAAGGTTAGTCAAGAGTTTTAAGATACTAGAGAAAATTTTAATAAAGCATCTATAGAAGCCAACACTCTTACCCCCTTATGTCTCGAGGGTATGAAAGCTTCTCTAGAGCATCTATTTTTTCTTTATCCACCTCAATACCTTTTCTGGACATTCCAGTACAATGCCTTCATTAACCATGAAATGGCACTTTTCCGAATTTAAGACAAGATTGGTGTCTTCACACCTCTGCAAAACTTTGTCCAGGTTGTGAAGGCAATCATCAAAAGAAGTTCCATAGAAGGAAAAATATCCATGAAAACTTCCATGATCTCTTCAACAAAATTGCCAAATATAGCATTCATACATCTCTGAAAGGTAGCTAGTGCATTACATAGGCCAAATGGGATATGACAATACAAGTACATACCAAAGGGGCAAGTGAAGGTAGTTTTCTCTTGGTCTTCAGGGTGCACTGCTATTTGTGAGAATCATGAATATCCATCTAGGTAGCAAAAGTGAGTATGCTTTACCAATATCTCCAGCATTTGATCTATAAATGGCAGGGGATAATGATCCTTGCGCATATCCTTATTGAGTTTCCTAAAATCAATACACATTATATACCCAACTATTGCTCTAGTGGGAATTAGTTCATTATGCTTATTATGAACTACCATAAACCCTCTTTTCTTAGGCACACAATGAACTAGACTTACCCACTTACTTTCAAATATAGGGTATATAATACATGCATCAAGTAGGCACACTATCTCTTTTCTTACCACTTCGTTCGTTTTTGGATTTAACTTCCTTTGGTACTCGCGCACTGGTACAACCCCTTCCTCCATATATATTCGATGCATGCATATGGAAGGGCTTGATGTTTGCTTGAACTACGTCGGTATTTCCCCAAAGAGAAAGGGATAATGCAGCAAAGCAACGGTAGGTATTTGCCTCAGTGATGGGACCAAGGTTATCGAACCAGTAGGAGAACCAAGCAACACTACGTAAACAGCACCTGCACACAAAGAACAAATACTTGCAACCCGACGTGTTAAAGGGGTTGTCAATCCCTTTGGGGTAATGGCGCCAGAAATTGGCAAACGGACGAGAGATAAATTGTAGTAGATTGGATAAATAGATCGCGAATAAAATAAAGTGAAGCAAAATATTTTTGGGTTTTTAGAAATATAGATCTGAAAATAAAAGTGGCAAATAAATAAAAAGGCAAATAACAAAATAGATCTGAAAATATATGATGAGAAAATAGACCCGGGGGCCGTAGATTTCACTAGTGGCTTCTCTCGAGAAAAATAACATACGGTGGGTAAACAAATTACTGTTGGGCAATTGATAGAACTTCAAATAATTATGACGATATCCAGGCAATGATCATTATATAGGCATCACATCCAAGATTAGTAGACCGACTCCTGCCTGCATCTACTACTATTACTCCACGCATCGACCGCTATCCAACATGCATCTACTGTATTAAGTTCATGGAGAAGCGGAGTAATGCAATAAGAACGATGACATGATGTAGACAAGATCTATTTATGTAGAAATAGACCCCATCTTGTTATCCTTAATAGCAACGATACATACGTGTCGGTTCCCCTTCTGTCACTGGGATCAAGGACCGTAAGATCGAACCCATCACAAAGCACCTCTTCCCATGGCAAGAAAAATCGATCTAGTTGGCCTAACTAAACCAAAGATTCGAAGAAGAAATACGAGGCTATAAGTAATCATGCATATAAGAGATCAAAAGGCTCAAATAACTTTCATGGATAGAAGCATAGATCTGATCATAAACTCAAAGTTCATCGGATCCCAACAAACACACCGCAAAAAGAGTTACATCAAATAGATCTCCAAGAGACCATTGTATTGAGAATCAAAAGAAAGAGAGGAAGCCATCTAGCTACTAACTACGGACCCGTAGGTCTACAATGAACTACTCACGCATCATCGGAGAGGCACCAATGAGGATGATGAACCTGAAAGGATCGAGATGGACCAAGAGGGGGGTGAATAGGTACAATTACAAATTTTAATTATTACTAAGCAATTTTAGGCAATAATGCGGAATATGAAAGTGAGCCTAACAATTGCAAGTATGATGCTAAGAGCTAAGCAAGGTAAACGAGTAACACAAATATGTGAGTAAGCAAGCACAATATGATATAAGTAAGGCCTAAGAGACACGTAACCACAAGTAGAAAGTTAGGGTTAGGGATAACCGCAGCTCCGAGAGACGAGGATGTATGCCAATGTTCAGTTCCTTGGAGGGAAGCTACATCACCTTTAGAGAGGTGGATGTTACCACGAAGGCACACCAACGCAACGAAGGCTCACCCTGTTCTCCCTTTGAGACAACACCACGAAGGCGTTTCTCAACCACTAGTGGTAGACCTTGGGATGGTCTCCAAACCCTCACAAACTTTTCGGGGGTAATCACACTGGTCGATTCCTCTCCGAAAGACTCCTACCGCCTAGGAGACTCCAACCTTCAAGAGTAACAAGAACGATGGGGAAAAGCTCAAGACTTGCTCAAATCACGAATTCCTTTGGTGCAAAGAAGGGGAAGGAGTGGATCTATCACTTGGGTGGACAACTTCTCTCAAATGCTCTCAAATCCCTTAGGGATCTAAGATTTGGTGTAGGAGAGTGAGAGAGAGAGTGAAAAGTGTTCTTGAGGATGTTTGAAGTGAATGGTCAACCCTCTCCCGTGGGGGAAGAGGGCAATATATAGTGTGGGTGCAAATATGGCCATTGTAGTGTAAGTGACAGGGTAGGCCGGACATCCGGGACAGGGGCCAGACATCCGGCTTAGCGTAGTACCTGTGAAGTGAAACAGAAAGCAGAGGACAAAACAGAGGGGACGGACATCTGGGGCAAAGCCCGGACATCCGGCATGACCGGAAGACCCGGACATCTGGCAAGATGGCCGGACATCCGGCGAGTTCACAGAACCTGTAAGCACCCTAGATAGCTCAAGCCGGACATCCGGCTTGGGCAGCCCGGATATCCGGGGAACACGGAGAGCCCGGACATCCGGCACTCTGGCCGGACATCCGGAATAAAAGGCAGTGCAAAAGTGTTCTCTGGAAGCAGGGTGTCGGACATCCGGCGTGCAGCCCGGACATCCGGCGAGCAACCCGGACATCCGGCTTGGGAGAGGAGGCAGAATGAAGCACCAGATAATTGTGTACGCCTAAGACTTAGAGGTGAGGAATGTAGTGACATGAGCAAGTCTTTTACTAACCCTATCGATCCCCTCTTAATAGTGCGGGATCCTATACTCAAGAAATCAAATATGCAATCTTTTTTATACTTCTTCCTTGAGTAAAATCAACTCCGTATGTTCATGATCCGCACACCTTTGATGATCCGAGGACTAACACCTGAGATTCACTTGACGAACATAGTTAGTCCCCTGCATGTATATTATCATGAACATCAAAACTTGATGTAAGGGCATGATTGCACTTTCAATCTCCCCCTTTTTGTTTGTTGATGACAATCATACATGTAGTATCATAGATAAAAATGAATAGATTTAGCATTGTAATTCATGAGAGCATAATACAATATATGTTCCTATTTGCTTTAGCTCCCCCTCATTGTGTGCATAAGATGATTATGTTAGAATGTACTGCACATATTCTCATGGTAGCATATGTAGCTCAAAAGATAGGAAAGTAGGACAAACACACATGAAACAAACACAACATCAACCCATAGCAACAACAACTCATAGCCACAAGGATAACAACATAGTCTCATACGATTAAGTACCATATGTAGCATACATAGAGAGTTTGAATAATAGCGAACACAAATAGCAACATATAGCACTTTAGCCAACTAAGATACTATTTCTCCCCCTTTGACAACATGCAAAAAGGGGCGAAGAATGAGAAGAACAACACTGAAATCACTCCTGGCGGATGTCATCATCATCAGTGATGCCCACAAAGAACTCGGCGTACTTGTCACGAGATGGGAACCCGAAGGTGGAAGAGGACGGTGCCGCGGGAATAGGATCATCATTGCTCACGGGACTCCCACGGTCGAAGGCGCTGCTTGAGCTGGTTCTTGGAGAGAATGAGGCGCTTCTAAACATCATGATTTTGCTGACAGTTAAAGGTGATAGCCTTCATAATAGCAGACTGAGCCTTGCCCAAGAACGAGGCAAGACGTCCACGAGGCGCGGTTGATGAGGAAGGCACAGAGGATCCCGTGGGCTGAGTCCCACCAGCAGACCTCCTAGGCTGACTAGGTACAGCAGACGGAGCCGGAG
The DNA here is from genome assembly GCA_011799875.1 of Thinopyrum elongatum. Taxonomy (NCBI): domain Eukaryota; kingdom Viridiplantae; phylum Streptophyta; class Magnoliopsida; order Poales; family Poaceae; genus Thinopyrum; species Thinopyrum elongatum. The sequence continues at coordinate 655,898,953 of CM022298.1, forward strand.
CAGCCACGCGCATATGAGTAGGAGGTTTCCAAATGGAATGCACAACAGTCTTAGCAACCTCAAAGGGAGCAGTGTGATCAATCAGTGCCTGAATGAATGGATCATGAGGAAATGTGCGCGTCTGAAGAAAGCTGGAGAGACGGATCTCATGCCAAATGTAATGGGCTGTATCAAGAGGCTTGGTAGGTTTGTCATGCATACAAACCATCAAATCAATGCAATAGTTGTGAGCCCTTGAGCGATCTCCCTTCTTAGGATAGAGAGTGCGAAGCACACACTGATAGAGAATGTAGTAAGGAGACCGGAAGATGGATACCTCATTGGGTGGATATCCACATTCCTCTGCAGTGAGCTGAGTGGTAGGCTTAACAAGAGGCATGCAATCATCAATCCCTTTGGGCTTATACTGTGGATCCAGACTGTGGATGTGATGACCAACACCAGAGAAGCCCAAAATATGAAAAAAACGGTCATAGGTGATGCTTAGCATAGTGTCGTCGGTCATCCAGGTGAGAGTGTTGTTGGGGCCAAAGAAGCAGGTGGCATAGAACTAAAGGATGGCAGCTTCATTCCAATCACACTAGAAGGTCATTGCTGGACCGAGAGCCATATCATCAATGATCTTAACCGTGTTGTCAGGAAACATGGCAGGATGATCACGCAAGAATTGAAGATCCAAGTATTTATGAGGAGCAAGGCCACGACCGTGGACGAAGCTAGAGTAGAGATCCTGCTGCATGCGAGTATGGAAACGAGGATCCTTGGCATCAGCCACCATCTCATACGGGTTGGTATCTGTAAGTGCATCTAGTGCCCCTTAGTGATTTTGGTGTATTGAAGACTTATAGGTTAAGGGACTAATGTGTTTGTGAGTGTACACAGGTCTATAAGTCTATGAGGAGTTTGTTATTTACGATGAATGTCGACCCCTAAAAATGAATGTCTTCAACTGAAGACTTTGGTTTTCTTGAAGACTTTGAAAGTGAAGAAATTGGTGTGACCCTGAAGACTTGATATTCATGTGAGGACTATGAAGCGTGAAGACTTTTGTTTTCGTAGTTTCATTTTCTTCTTCTTGAGTCATTGGAAACACCGTACTATTAAAGGGGGTCGAGGTAAAACTAAGGAAAAATTTCCAAGTGATGCTCAACTCAAAATCCTACACCTACCCAATCCTTTCGAGTGAAGCCATTGGAAATCTCATACAGTTTAGTCAAGTTCTTCAGTGACAGAGACGAAGTTCTTCTGTTCTCTGAGGAATTTGTTCTGACTGAGGAGTTAGAAATTCGCCAGTGCGGATTGCCTACAAGTGAGGATTATGATAGCCCTGAGGAATTTGATACTCAAATTTCCGACCGTTGCTGTGCTACGTGCCAGCTGTCCCAAAATATCTACCCACCTAACGGTCATATCATTGAAGGGCATTTATGTCTTATCATGTCGGGCTGCTCCCTAGGCTATAAATAGCTGCCCCCTTCAACCACTAGCTGGTTGGCTGCTCCGAGAGATAGATTGACACTTGTCATTTAGAGCATCCCATCCTCCGAGGACTTTGAGCGAAAATCATCAAGTGAGGAAAAACCCAAAAACCCAAACACCTACAAACCCAAAGTGATTGAGCATCACTGAAGAGATTGTTCCTGTGTGGAACCGACGCTTGTTACCTTTGAGGACTGTGCATCCTCCAGACGGTTAGGCGTCATGGTCTAGAGCATCCAAGAGGAAATTGTGGATTGCCGAGTGACCGAGTATGTGAAGGTTTGGAAGTCACTTGAAGACTTACCACGAGTGGTTGGGCGAGGTCTGTGTGACCTTAGCTCAAGGAGAATACGGTGAGGACTAGGTGTCCTGGACTGTGTGTTCAGGACTGGGTGTCCGGGACTGTGTGTCCTCAGGTTTAAATACCTAGCCGCTCCAACCAGACGTACAACTGTCACAGCAGTTGGAACTGGTCTACCAAATCTGTGTCTTCACCGAGCTACTGGTTCTATTTCCTCAACCCTTTCATTTCCTCGCATACTTGCTATGTATTTGATCATTACTGTTTGAAGACTTTCTCAATTTCCTCAGTTCAAATTCTTCAGTCAGTTTGTCTTCAGCCTGCTTATCCTGTGTTTACGCTACTCGTACTCTGTGCTTGTTTTCATTTCATCATGATGACTGTGCTACTGCTCTGTTATGCTTGCATCTGAGTACTCATTCCGCTGCTAAGTAGTTCGTCGCTTAGGAATTTCCTCACCTTGAAATTCCTCAGTGACGAATTTGTAAAAATCGCCTATTCACCCCCCCCCTCTAGTCGATATAACGCACTTTCAATTGGTATCAGAGCAAGGTACTCCCTTGTTCTGTGTGATTTTGGTTTAACCACCTGGAGTTTTAGTTATGTCGACTGCAGGCATGATCAAGGTCTCAGCTGGGTGTCCTACCTTCGATGGGACGGACTACCCCTACTGGAAGAACAAGATGCGCATGCATCTTGAGGCAATTGACAACGACCTCTGGTATGTTGTGGAAAAGGGTGTTCCCTCTGTCACTCCTTCCGTAAACGCTGCTGATGTGAAGAGATTCAAGCAACTCGACTCTCAAGCGAAGAATATCATATGTGGCCATCTGAGCAAATGGCAGTATGGCAGAGTGAGTGCTTTGGAGACAGCTAAGCTTATCTGGGATAGGCTGTCCAAGGTCAACGAAGGAGTCTCAACTCAACGTGACTCTCGAGTTGACGTTCTTCGCAATCTCTTCAACCGCTTCAAAAGACTCGACAACGAAAATGTTCAGCAATCCTTTGATCGCCTCACTGACATTTCAAATGAGCTTCAAGCACTGGGTGCCACTGACATCACCGACCATGAGGTGGTGAAGAAATTGCTGAGGTCACTCGATTCTTCATTCGATACACTGGCACTGATGATTCAAGAGCGTGGAGACTACAAGTCACTTGATCCTGCTGATATCCTCGAGAGGCTAAATACTCATGAATTCCAACTAGCTGAGAAGAGAGATCTCTACGGACCTAGCTATGGTAGATCTCGTGCACTGAAAGCCAAGGCAGTCTCTGAATCTGAAGATGAAGATTCTGGTAGCAGCCTTGGTGATCCTGAAGAACTGAGTCAGGAGCTAGCAATGCTCGTGAGGAAATTCCAGAAGTTCTCTAGACGTGGCCGATTTGGAAAATCCTCAAGAGGTGATGACATGAAATCAGATTCCTCATCCCGTGATTACAAGAAGAGAACTTGCCATAAATGCAAGAAACCTGGTCACTACATTACTGATTTTCCTCAGTGGGAGAAGGAATCAAAGAAGAAGAAATACACGGATGATAGTTCAGATGACTCTAAGAGGAAGAAGAAATCTTCAAAGTCCTCATCGTCAAGATCTTCAAAGTCTTCATCTCACAAGAAGAGCAGCTCCAAGAAAGCTCGGGCATTCATTGGCAAGGAAATGGACTCTGAAGCTGAATCTGAGGAACATGAGGAAGAGGAGGCATCTGAGGAGTCAGACTCTGGTGTGGCGAGCCTAGCCCTCGCTACTGCTTACGTTAGCAAGTCCATCTTCAACACTGAGGAAAATGGCTTCCCCAACACTGCTGATGACGGCAACGATGACTATGCTCCCACCTACTGCTTCATGGCAAAAGGTGCCAAGGTATTCAAATATCCCTCCTCTGAGTCAAGTGAGGATGAATCTGATGATAACCTCAAACCCAGCTATTCCAAACTTGCTAATATTGCTGTTAAACAACAAAAGGCTTTGGAAAAGGTTCAAAATATGCTAGACAAAAGCGATGATCTGTTAGGTGAGGAAATGGATCGAACTCAAACACTGACTGATAATCTTCAGCAACTATAGTCTAAGTTTGACAACCTTCAAGGTCATCATGACACTCTCCTAGCCGATCATGAGAAGCTTTCTTATGAATTTCTTCAAAGAAAGCAAGATCTTGAGAAGCTAAGGGTGAGTCATGAAGATCTTCAGAAGGAAAATGATTCCTTGCTTGCTCAACAGATCAGTTCCGCTCAGGAAGAATTTTTTCCACCATGCTTGAAATGCATTGAACGTGAAACTGCTAATTCTTCACCTGAATGTTCAAATGCTTCTATTGCTGCAAACTCTTCAACTATCTCTGTGGTCACAAATTCCTCATCTGAGGATACCACTAGTATCACTGACGAAAATGCAGGGTTGAAGGAATTGTATGTGACAGGCATATACAAAAGCCTCAAAGGGCATCAGACTCTTTGTGATGTGCTCAAAAAGCAGATCTTGAACAGGAACCCTAGGAAAGAGGGTATTGCCTTTGAGAGGAAACTCAATGCTGATGGAACCTACTGGAAACCGGAGCAGTATCCCAAAACCTCATGGGTTGCCGCGAAGGGACCTCCCGTAGATCCATCCACTTTATCTGGCTTTACTTGTGAATCCTCATATTCATCTGATGAGTCACTTGACTCCAACTATAAACTGTTCAAAAATCAGAATGGTGAGGTATTTGCTAGATATGTTGGATCTAACTGCAGGAATGGTCCCCCTATGAAGAAAATCTGGGTTCCCAAAAAGTGCCTTGAAAGTCTTCAGGTGAATGTCCTCATGACACCACCTGTGAAGAATAAGAACCCCAGATCAAATTCTTCATATGAACCAAAGTCTTCATATGGATCAAATTACTCACGTGGATCAAAGTCCTCACATGAACATCATCGTGCTAACACTTTTGTTTCGCAGGGAAAGCCTAAGGGCTATGAATATATGCATTATTCTTCAAATCATTATGTTCATAAGTCCTCGAAGAATTTCTCTGCTTATTCATATGCTTACCCTAACCCCTCTTATGTGAAACGAAGTGGTCTGGCGTCTATGCCACCTTTCTCTTATGGAGCTCGCAGAATGATGAACTCTTTGCCACCCCTCCAGATGTGGGTGGTGAAGAAAAGGAACTAATCTCTTATGCAGGGTCAGGTCTCCAGACGAACTAAATTGACTGAAGAATTTGCTGGAGACCTGAAATGCTTGAAAGGACGCAAGCTAATCATGAAGAAATGATTTATTCATTTCTCACGTCCTCACATTGCTAAAGCTTCAGAAGGCTGGCTATGGCATCGACGACTGGGTCATGCTGGCATGAGGAACTTACACACGCTCGTGAAGAAAAAGCACGTCATTGGCATCGAGGGTGTCAAATTCCTCAAAGATCATCTTTGTGGGGCTTGTGAGGCTGGAAAGATGACCAGAGCCAAGCACCCCTCGAAGACTATCATGACTACTTCTCGTCCTTTTGAATTGCTTCATATGGATCTCTTTGGCCCTACTCATTATGCCACACTAACAAATGCAGCATCTCTATATGGCTTTGTCATTGTTGATGACTATTCTCGTTACACATGGGTGCATGTCATTACTTACAAAACTGAAGTGCAGGAAGTCTTCAGACGATTTTCCTCAAGGGCTTCGACGAATTTCGGCGTGAAGATCAAGCATATACGTAGTGACAATGGGACTGAGTTCAAGAATACTGGTCTTGATGACTATCTCGATGAACTTGGTATTACTCATGAGCTATCTGCCCCATACACTCCTCAGCAGAATGGCGTTGTGGAGCGCAAGAACAGGACTCTTGTTGAGATGGCTCGCACCATGCTTGATGAATACAAGACACCTCATCACTTCTGGCCTGAGGCAATTGATACTGCATGCCACATCATCAACAGGGTATATCTTCACAAATTCTTCAAGAAGACCTCATATGAACTCCTCACTGACAAGAAACCCAATGTGAGTTATTTCAAAGTCTTCGGTGCTAAATGTTGGATTAGAGATCCACATCACAATTCTAAATTTGCACCGAAAGTACATGAAGGTTTTATGCTTGATTACGGAAAGGACTCGCACACCTACAGGGTCTTCAATGCCTATCACAACAAGGTTGTTGAAACTGTAGATGTGCGGTTCGATGAAACTAACGGCTCGCAAAGAGAGCACCTACCTCCTGTGCTAGATGAAAAGACGCCTGAGGAAACCATCAAGTTCAAAGCTACTGAGGATGTCATTCCTACTGAAGAATCTGCTGAAGAAATCATTCCAGAACATGAAGAACAGCATGTTGGCGCATCTGAAGAAAATGGCTCTGAAGAAAATGCTGAGCCAAATCAAAGTCGTCAACCTGCTCATCCCCGCGTTGCAAATGAAGTACAGATTGAGAGAATCATCAACGACATCAACGCACCAGGTCCTCTGACTCGCTCAAAAGCTTCACATTTATCTAACTTTTGTGGGCATTTTGCTTTCGTCTCTATCACAGAGCCCACCAAAGTTGATGAGGCATTTCTGGAGCCTGAATGGATTCAAGCAATGCAAGAGGAATTACATCAATTCAAGCTGAACAATGTGTGGGAGCTTGTCAAGCGCCGGACCCATGCAAGCACAATATCATCGGTACCAAATGGATCTACCCAACAACAATGAAAATGCGCCTAGTGGTAGGAACAAGGCTCGTCTTGTAGCTCAAGGCTACACACAGGTTGAAGGAATTGATTTCGATGAGACTTTTGCACCTGTTGCTAGACTTGAGGCTATTCGCATATTGCTTGCTTATGCTAACCATCATAATATCATCTTATATCAAATGGATGTGAAAAGTGCATTCCTCAATGGTAAGCTTGAGGAAGAAGTATATGTTGCTCAACCCCCAGGTTTTGAAGATCCTAAGCATCCTGACAAAGTCTTCAGACTCAATAAGGCCCTCTATGGCCTCAAGCAGGCCCCTCGGGCGTGGTATGATACTCTGAAGGAATTCCTCATGAAGAAAGGCTTCAAACCCGGTTCACTCGACCCAACTCTTTTCACCAAAACCTATGATGATGAATTATTCGTGTGCCAAATATATGTTGATGATATTATCTTTGGCTGTACTAACCAACATTACAGTGACGAATTTGCTTACATGATGAGTGAGGAATATCAAATGTCCATGATGGGAGAATTGAAATTCTTCTTAGGTCTTCAAATTCGTCAACACCATAATGGCATTTTCATTTCTCAAGAGAAATACCTCAAGGACGTTCTGAGAAAATTCGGTATGCAAGAATGCAGAGGCGTCAAAATCCCTATGCCCACAAATGGCCATCTATGCACTGATGAAAATGGAATAGACTTCGATCAAAAGGTATACCGCTCCATGATTGGTTCTTTATTGTACCTATGTGCATCTAGGCCGGATATTATGCTTAGTGTTTGCATGTGTGCCCGTTTTCAAGCTACACCGAAGGAATCACACCATAAGGCTGTGAAACATATTCTTCGATATCTAGCTCACACTCCAACACTTGGATTATGGTATCCCAAGGGCTCGGTTTTTGATCTCATTGGATATTCTGACTTTGACTATGCCGGTGATCGTGTGGACCGCAAGTCAACTTCAGGCACATGCCATTTCCTCGGACGATCCTTAGTATGTTGGTCCTCGAAGAAGCAGAACTGCGTATCACTCTCTACTGCTGAAGCTGAGTATATTGCTGCTGGTTCTTGCTGTGCTCAATTGCTATGGATGAAGCTAACCCTCAAGGACTACGGCATCAATGTGAAGAATGTGCCACTCTACTGCGACAACGAGAGTGCCATCAAAATTGCTCATAACCCAGTTCAGCACTCGAAGACAAAGCACATCGAGATTCGTCATCATTTTCTTCGAGATCATGTGTTGAAGGGTGACATCTCTATTGATCCCGTGAAGTCCGAAGAACAGCTAGCGGATATCTTCACAAAGCCCTTGGATGAGAAGAGATTTAGCAAATTGCGGTGTGAGCTAAATATCTTAGAATCTTCGAATGTCCTTTGAAAAGGACACACATCCTAACACTTATGCAAATTGATGACTTAGATGTGCAACACACGAAGAAACGTTTTTCTTCAATCAATGAAGACTAACCCTCTAAGTGTGAAGAAATTAATGAAGAATTTGATTCTCAGAGCCCTACGACAATTGTACGCGGTGTCTGAAATCATCATTCTTACACGGTGGGTCACGCCACCACAAAAAGTTGTAAATCTTCAAAATTTGAGTTTTTCATCATTGTGCAAATTCTTCAAATTTTCAAATTCTTCAACTTTGCAAAATCTTCACTCTTTCCGTCTATGTTCTTCATTGACTATATATATATATTTGAGTTTTCTGTCCTCTACAGCATTCACTTATTGCTAATTCTTCAAGTTGTGTTTCTTCTAAGTGAATGTGATCGGACCCGTTCCCCCTCAATGCTAAACTCAATCCAGTCCGTTCACAAATTCTTCATGTACGTTCTATTTGAAACCCGTTCAAAGTCTTCACTGTGTCCTTGACAGCTGAAGAATTTGCGAACGAAACATTAAAATATTCTTATCTGAATTTTCGGCTTTTGCCGTTCAAACCGTTCCTTATCCCTCGATAAGATTTATCTATTCACCCACGATCTAACACGATCTCCACTTCACAGTTCGTGGGTGACACATGTCGCTAGGATGAGAAGGGTCAGGGGCACGTTTGTCCATTTTCTTCGGACGAGCGGTTTTTCACCTCTGCTATAAATACCCCTCACCCTCCTCAGAGCTCATTTACCCCGCTAGATCTTACTCCCTCGCTCGAGCTCTCAGACCTAGCGCCGCCGCTACACTCCATCGTCGCCGGTGAGGAAGAGCTTCACTGCCTCGACCTCGTCGCCGTCGTACTCACGCCGGCCGCGGAAATCCTCACTCCGCCGCCGTCGTAGCTGTTTTCCATCGCCAAGTTAGGGCGTGGAAGATCTGAACGGACGAACATCTCCACTGCCACTCTCAGTTCGTCGTGTTCTTCGTCAAGGGTAAATAATTTTTTTTCTGCCCTTGTTGATTCTGATGATTTCCACAAAATCTTCAAAAGGTGTTTATTCTTCAACTTTCGTGTTCTTAAACACCAACTTGCTTCTGTCCTTGATCAGTTTCTCTAAGCAATGTTTTTCTTCAAGATTCCTCAATTGTGTGGATTTTCAATCTACACAACTCTGGAACCTAAGTCAAAATGCTTAGTGAAATTCCCCAAGACACCCCTGGTCATCTTCCTCAAACTTGATACTTTTGAAAATCTTCTGAGAACGCATATGACCTCTCCAAAACTCTTCGCACCTATATTCTGTTGACAGGTACACATGTCCGCTGCTGAATCTCTAGGTTCTCATCAACTTAACTCATTTGCAGCGTTCCTTGAAGAAAAATTGCACACCTCATCAGAAAATTCGATTGTTCAAAACCCTCAAGTGAAGAAAATGGCTGATGGTAAAAGACCTCAGAAGGGAGGAAAGAGGCCAGAAACAAATACTGCTTTTGAGATCCCTGATGACATCTATGATGAATATTGTACTCCTGATGAAGCCTTTGAAGCCAGGCCAAGCTCCAAGGACCAAATTCCTCGTCAAGGAATTGCTCTATGTGCCAAGGACAGTCTATCGCATATTGACCAAAACCCTCAGTCCAATCAAAGGCCACAACTCTGATGATGAAGAAGTTGTTGGCATTATGAAGAATCTGCTGTTCAATATCATTCACGGTATTCCTATCAACTACCATGATTTCTTCATGAGGACTTTGGCCAATGCTGCTCTGTCGCCTTTTGAGTTGAAGCCTTATGCTCCCTGGATCATGAGATTCATCAGATCAAGGTCTTCAATTCATTATAAGGCTGACTTTCAAAATCATCTCAGCTATTTGCCCCCTATTGAAGTCCTCAAACGGACTATTTCCTCAGCTGACGAGAAGGGCAAGGCTGCTGTTATTGATGAAGGTACTCATCCATTGGATGGACAGTTTCGCAAAGCTACTTCCTATTCCACCAATGATGACTCTGCAACTCAAGATTCTGCCGCCAAAGCTTCAGAACATCATCCTCAAGCCACAGCTCCGCGTGTGATGACTGATCGTGAACTTCTCCTTAGTCTTCATCAGAAAGTTGATCGAAATCACAAGTGGGTCAAGCGTCAGTTTGGTGCAATTCTTCAGAACATGACAGTCACTCAAAATACTGTGAAGAAGAATCACTACTACTTCCATGAAGTCTTTGACCGCACTTGGGCGATTCTGTCTAATCTTCATAGTGCTGAAGAACTCAAGGAGATGGGCTTCCAACAGGACTTTGACTGGTCCCAGCCACCTTCGAAGAAATTCAAGAAAGTCAAAGTTCCTCAGCTTGTTGCCAGTTCATATTCTTCATCGCGCGAGACGGATGAAGCTGAAGACTTGAACGACACTGCAGCAGGCCCTACCTCAACAGACGACCCCAACAATGCTGGCGCTCCTCCATCGACATGATGATGATATTCTTCAGGGGCGTTAGTCCTCATTTTTCGTCCCTTTTGGTCATTCGATGACAAAGGGGGAGAAATTTGAGTTTAGTCTTCAAGCGGGTCTTATATATGGGCTATATTTCTGTTAAGTTTCAACTCTTGCTCTTCTGAGGTGTTTGCTCTGATGAGTTGTAAACTTAACTCCTATGGTGGTCTGATACTTTTGAACTGCTTTCTGCATGCTTATTTCCTCAAGTACCTTAATGCACGCATGCTGAATTCCGTCAGACAACATATTTCATCATGCATTTCAAATTCTTCATATCATACAAATGCGTGTATGAATTTCAAGATATAGGAGGAGATCTCCATGATATTACTCAACAATGTGCATTTGCTATTTCAAAGCAAATTCTTCAAATATGCACATCTTCAGGGGGAGTTCCTCTATATCTTGCAATCAAATTCCTCAATATTAGTATTTACACTTCATATGTTTATCCCCGTTGAAAACTTAACCTATATTGTCATCAATCACCAAAAAGGGGGAGATTGTAAGTGCATCTAGTGCCCCTTAGTGATTTTGGTGTATTGAAGACTTATAGGTTAAGGGACTAATGTGTTTGTGAGTGTACACAGGTCTATAAGTCTATGATGAGTTTGTTATTTACGATGAATGTCGACCCCTAAAAATGAATGTCTTCAACTGAAGACTTTGGTTTTCTTGAAGACTTTGATAGTGAAGAAATTGGTGTGACCCTGAAGACTTGATATTCATGCGAGGACTATGAAGCGTGAAGACTTTTGTTTTCGTAGTTTCATTTTCTTCTTCTTGAGTCATTGGAAACACCGTACTATTAAAGGGGGTCGAGGTAAAACTAAGGAAAAATTTCCAAGTGATGCTCAACTCAAAATCCTACACCTACCCAATCCTTTCGAGTGAAGCCATTGGAAATCTCATACAGTTTAGTCAAGTTCTTCAGTGACAGAGACGACGTTCTTCTGTTCTCTGAGGAATTTGTTCTGACTGAGGAGTTAGAAATTCGCCAGTGCGGATTGCCTACAAGTGAGGATTATGATAGCCCTCAGGAATTTGATACTCAAATTTCCGACCATTGCTGTGCTACGTGCCAGCTGTCCCAAAATATCTACCCACCTAACGGTCATATCATTGAAGGGCATTTATGTCTTATCATGTCGGGCTGCTCCCTAGGCTATAAATAGCCGCCCCCTTCAACCACTAGCTGGTTGGCTGCTCCGAGAGATAGATTGACACTTGTCATTTAGAGCATCCCATCCTCCGAGGACTTTGAGCGAAAATCATCAAGTGAGGAAAAACCCAAAAAACCCAAACACCTACAAACCCAAAGTGATTGAGCATCACTGAAGAGATTGTTCCTGTGTGGAACCGATGCTTGTTACCTCTGAGGACTGTGCATCCTCCAGACGGTTAGGCGTCATGGTCTAGAGCATCCAAGAGGAAATTGTGGATTGCCGAGTGACCGAGTATGTGAAGGTTTGGAAGTCACCTGAAGACTTACCACGAGTGGTTGGGCGAGGTCTGTGTGACCTTAGCTCAAGGAGAATACGGTGAGGACTAGGTGTCCTGGACTGTGTGTTCAGGACTGGGTGTCCGGGACTGTGTGTCCTCAGGTTTAAATACCTAGCCGCTCCAACCAGACGTACAACTGTCACAGCAGTTGGAACTGGTCTACCAAATCAGTGTCTTCACCGAGCTACTGGTTCTATTTCCTCAACCCTTTCATTTCCTCGCATACTTGCTATGTATTTGATCATTACTGTTTGAAGACTTTGTCTGAAGACTTTCTCAATTTCCTCAGTTCAAATTCTTCAGTCAGTTTGTCTTCAGCCTGCTTATCCTGTGTTTACGCTACTCGTACTCTGTGCTTGTTTTCATTTCATCATGATGACTGTGCTACTGCTCTGTTATGCTTGCATCTGAGTACTCATTCCGCTGCTAAGTAGTTCGTCGCTTAGGAATTTCCTCACCTTGAAATTCCTCAGTGACGAATTTGTAAAAATCGCCTATTCACCCCCCCTCTAGTCGATATAACGCACTTTCAGTATCCCGTCGGAACTCGGAACTCAAGATATGGACTAGCCCCCACGATTTTGAAGTCGTGAGTGGGGCGAGCCCCGCTGAAAGGAAGTTCCATGGAGATGCGACGACCATGGACAACGGGCATCGCAGCTCCATGGACCTGAGGCACGGGAGCCCTCCGAGTGCCTGGTTTTGACTGACCAACAGAGCGTCTTGGAGCAATGTCCTCTTCTTCCTCCCCAACATAGTCCTCATCATCTAGATCAGAGGCCGACGGACTCGGTGATGGAGCCCGACGTGACTTCTTGGGTCAGGTGGTGGTCTTCTTCTTCTTAGGCCAGACATGCTCCTCGGAGTCAGTAGAACCTTGCCGGTGAGCGACTGTAATGGATACATGATAGGGATACGATGAGAAGTAGCCAAAGAAAAATGTATGAACAAGGATAAAGCAATTAAACAGTGGGGATGTGGACATTTTTGAACATGACCATAAAACAAGTCCTAGTGGTAGATAAAAAAATCGACATGCCCATGGTTAAATTGTTTAGCCAAGTACATAGAGAGGAATTTGGGCTAGGCAAGTGACACCAACTAAAATAGAGGTGCACATAATAAACCTAGAATAGTTGAGCCAAATGAAAAATAGGCTAGAACAAAGATCAACCATACCCCGGGAAGACGGAGGAGGACCGCATTGTTTGGTCCGCGCCATGAGGAACGCCGGCGGTCGCCCCTTGATTCAACACCCAAAACACCCCTTCCCGAGTGATTCACACCACAACCCAGAAAATGGATTGGGTGAGAGAGTAGATCGGGAAGAGACGAGGGCGTGGAGAGGATATCGGGGCCGGAGGATGGAGGAGATGGCCGGGGCGGGCCGGAGCACTGCCCGGCGGCGGCGATGACGACAGACAGGTGGGGGGAGCGAGAGTGAAGAAACGGGGGAACTGCCCCCAAATCCCGAGCCCCCCCCCCCCCGTTTTATGTTACTGTGTGCGAACGCGCTGGACATCCGGGGGCCAAGCCCAGATATCCGGCAACAAAGGGTCAGAGAGCAAGAAGGCTAGGGCCCGGATGTCCGGCCACTGGAGGCGCCCGAAGCAGTTTGATGGAGCTGAAAAACTGTTAGGGCCCGGATGTCCGGCAGGGGGCTGGATGTCCGGCCACTAGACAGAGATACCAACAGGGAGTAAGATATGTATGGGCCATATAATGATATTTTGAGATAGATTCCGCCAAGGAGATTTAAAAAATACATATAAGCAATACATGAGCGGTGACCGAAGTCACCATGTTTGAGCATATGAGACATAGTACCGGAAAGATTTGAACATTGGGTACATAGTCACGACTCCATCATGTTAAAGCACCATAGTTTGAAAAACCATGATAACTTTGAGAGTTTTTGTTCTATTTATGCATTATATAGGGTGAGAGAATTCATGAGTTGAATGTCTCCCCCTAAATATATGCCTACATCAAGGCAAGACATTAAGTAAATGCATGCATGGGCACTAAATTTCACATAATGTTTTCAAGCTCCAAGATACCGAGTTCACGCCTAAGTTGACAAAACCGTGCTTCATCCAATGGTTTGGTGAAAATGTCTGCAAGTTGCATATCTGTGCCAACATGAGCAATATCAATGTCACCCTTTTCCACATGATCTCTCAAGAAATGATACCTAATATCAATGTGCTTGGTGCGAAGATGATCTTTGGGATTCTCAGCAATACTAATGGCACTTTCATTATCACATAGAAGAGGCACATGTCTATAGGTGATACCGTAATCCTTCAAAGTTTGCCTCATCCATAGTAATTGAGTTGCACAACCGGCAGTAGCAATGTATTCGGCTTCGGCGGTTGAGAGGGCGACACAATTTTGCTTCTTCGAGGACCAACTTACCAAGGAGCGTCCAAGAAATTGACATGCACCGGAGGTGGACTTCCTTCCCACTTTGTCTCCAGCCCAATCCGCATCCGTGTAACCAATGAGATCAAACTTGGCATCCTTGGGGTACCATAGACCCAACTTTGGGGTGTGAACAAGGTATCGAAGAATATGCTTAACCGCCTTATGATGACTTTCCCTAGGGGAAGCTTGAAATCTAGCACACATGCATACACTGAACATGATGTCTGGTCTAGATGCACAAAGATAAAGCAAAGAACCAATCATAGAGCGGTAACGAGATGGGTCGAAAGGGATACCGTTTGTGTCTTCAGTGAGTACAATTTTTGTTGGCATGGGTGTCTTACATGGACTAGCATCAGACATGCCAAACTTCTCTAGAATATCCTTGAGGTATTTTGCTTGAGACAAGAAAATTCCTTCTTGAAATTGTTGAATTTGGAATCCGAGAAAGAACTTCAAGTCCGCATTGAGTGACATTTCAAAATTCTTGGTCATGGAGGCCGCAAACTTCTTGCACAAATGAATGTTAGGAGAACCAAAAATGATGCCGTCTACATAGATTTGGCATAAGATCAAATCACCTTTGTCCCTCTTAGTAAAAAGAGTGGGATCGATCACCCCTCTCACAAAACCATCATCGAGTAGAAACTTCTTAAGATGATCATACCAAGCACGAGGTGCTTGTTTGAGGCCATACAAAGCCTTGTGAAGTTTATACACATAGTCTTTGTGATCGGGATCAACGAACCCAGGTGGTTGTGATACATATACTTCTTCTTGTAGAGGACCGTTAAGGAAAGCACTCTTCACATCCATTTGATGTAATGTAAAACCATTGAAAGTAGCATAGGCAAGTAAGATGCGAATAGATTCAAGACGGGCAACGGGAGCAAAGGTCTCACCAAAGTCCAAACCTTCAACTTGTGAGTACCCTTGTGCCACTAACCTTGCCTTGTTTAGGATGATTACACCATTCTCATCTTGCTTGTTCTTGAAAATCCATTTTGTTCCAATGACATTGTGTTCCATAGTTGGTCTCTCGACTAATGACCACACTTGGTTGCGTTCAAAACTGTTCAACTATTCTTGCATAGCAACGAGCCAATCATTGTCCATCAATGCATCTTGTACCTTGAGTGGCTCAACACTAGAGACAAAGGAGAAGTGAGCACAAAAGTTTGTTAAATGTTTACGAGTGACTCTACCTTCACTACTAGATATCCCGTTTTAGCCGAGGGTCCAATTACCGTCGGATATTTAAGTTCACCGTCGAATACTCTTATAACTGACGGTACATTGTCGGCAATCTCCCGTCGGCTATGCTTCATCGGCCATTACACCAATAACCGACGGTATCGTCATATTATATCTTTGTCCATGGTGAGAAACCGACGGTGAGCCATCGGATATCTTGTTGCCTACACCTGGCTCCCAGTAGGTCGATGCGCTTATAGCCGACGGTTCACGGTCAGGTGTTTATCATCCGACGGTTATTCTTTACCATCGGTTTTCTTAATAGCCAACGGTATATACAACCCGTTGGGGTTACGTAGAACTGAGAGGAGAGACAAACCATCGGTTATTGTGATTACCGATGGTGCATACACCCCTTCGGGGATTCCTTTAGTTGAGAGGTTAGCCCGCACCTTCAATTTAGAAAGTCACCGACAGTCTAAAGTGTCGACCCTCACTGAATCCAAGATGTTTGTTACACCAAGGGCCATTTGTCAACCCTAACTGAATTAATTTCACTTAGGGGTGTTGCACCACAGGGAATTACGATATATAACACAATATTTCCTAATATTGGTATTTCAAATACATCTCATAATTACACAACCGCACATGACAAAAATATTTATTATATTTAGCATGATCCAAGTATTACAAGCCTAATGAGTTGCATATGAATTACATTTACCATAACAATCCATCTAGGAAGTGTTGAATGCATAACAAAATAGCGACAAAGAGGTCCAGACAATTTGCGTAAGCTAAATTGTCCACAAACTTCAGAGCTTTACTTTATCATAATGCTTATCGCCAAAGCTGTCATCTCCCTCGTTGGCATAGATGTCATCCTCATCATCATCACTGTCATGATCATTCTCACAGCTCGGACCTCTTCTAATATTGCTTCACACTCCTTAAGAAATGACAAGACTAGATGTGAGAGAGATGAAAAACAATGCAATGTACTTGAAATTAAATTGAGCTACAGGGAACAATTTTTTAGGGAAGCCACAGAGAACAAATTTAATTGTTCTAGAAACATCTATGCATGGAGATATATAGCTAATCATGTCTTACTGTTGAAACTAGAAACTGCATCAACAATTACTAGTGTTACACCAGTAATTCATTCCTTTCCAGACCATACATCTGAGCAATAGAAACTAAAATATATAGACGAACAGTAAAAATAAAACTAGTATTTTGCATCTTTTATCCACAAAGCTAAATACTAGTACTTTTTGACCTCTTAATATACTTCCATGTATTTCTGTGTATTCACGCAAGACAAAATCTATTTACCCATCGGAATATTCAGTTATTTCTGGTACTATTTTCCTAATTGTTGTATATGTCGTTGTACCTTTACAGAGCTGCTGATTAATAGAAAAGCCAATAAAATGGTAGAGGACATCATAATAGATTTCTCGAAGAGAACAGATGTGGCTGCCATGAATTTGGAGAGGCAAGAGAGATCTGGGGCACAAGCTACCTTCAGGTTCCAAGGATATCTTTTTGACGGGCAAGGAATTCCTCAAACACTTTACAAGGACAACACAAAACTCAAGCCTACGTTTGCATAGTAACTGCATACGGAACAGAAAGTTAGACTGACCCATAAAGGATGAAGCAGAAGCCGTATGTGATGATGCTCGAGTCAAACACTTCATTTCTGCACAGCCCAAGCACTGTGTAGTAACCTAAATTGCATAAGAGTATAATAAGTTTGTCAGCAAAGTATTATCTGAATGTTTCTCATTTTATTGTTGTTGAAACTAGACTTACTGAAGCTGTCGACAAGGCTCGTGCTTCACCAATTTCACCTTGTTCCCAACGATCTTGGACAACCTCATTAGTCTGAATCCCCCTGCTTTCATTAGGCCTCTGTTATGGAAGATATTTCGGATACCTTACCAAGATTCAAATAGTCCTTTGTGGCACAAACCATGGCAATGTTTTGCATCATCTAAATATGCACGTATTTCCTCATCTTACTTTGTTCCTGAATAACTAGGTGTACAAATTAAGCGAAGCTACTACTTCTATTCCCTTGTGGTAGTATTTCCAGCATAGTTGTGTGAATCGGACCAATTTTGACATCTTAGCTAGCAAGGATTTGACATCAGAAATCAATCAGACTAGACTAGATGGGGATTGCAACCTTAACTTGCAGAGGAGTACAATATAGTAAATGGCGAAAAAACAGAGCCGAACCCATACGCTCGCCATTGCCTGCCACCACCGCTAGCGAACTGTTGTTGCAGAAAGAGAAGAAAGAAGAGACAAGGTGAGAGGAGAGAAGAAATCCCGGGAAGGGAAAGGAGGCACTGACCTAGCGTTGTAGCCCACTGAGTGTTGCACGCCGCCGCAAAGAACTGGCGAGAGGCGAGATCTGGGTGCACTTGCACATTACGGGAGGATAGAAAGGGGTGAGAGGAGCAAAACGTCTCCAGCCTCCCTGGCCATAGCTGCCGTGGAGTGGAGAGGTGATGGGAGGAGTCGATCTAAAGCTAGGCGACGGAGAGGTGAGGGCTGATCTTTGGCGGCAAGGTGAGGATAGGCCACGACGGCTACCAGGGGAGGTTAGGCAAAAGCGATCGCGAGTTCGTGCCGAGTGGGCTATTTAGAATTTTTTGTTTCGTGCTTGTGTGGGTTGAAACTTTCAACGCGCGTGTAAATACAACTGAGGTTTTTTTTTTGCTTCTTATATATTCCTCTGTAAATCAGAACATTAATCATAATTGTATTTCATCAATTTAAGTACAATGAAGTAAATTCAGTGTATGATAATGAAATATATACTTTTCAACATTTTAAACTCAAAGAAAATTAAGAACAGCCTTTCTATCACCCGACGGATCACACGCATGTGTCGACCACTTTGTTTGCTTGATACATGTCCTAGGGGCCCCACACATCGCTCTCCTCTAGCCTAATAGCTTATTCCGAATGGATGAACTCGTCTTGTTCGAGAGAAATCAATCTCATCTCTGACGCGTCTAAAGACGCCCTCCTCCCCCATCCCACGAGCTTCGCCAAGCATCTCCTACTTTGTTACGCACCGCCGTTGACACTGCTTCAACTCCCAAACCAATGTTTTGCCAATTGCTCCTTTTGCCACTGCAAACCGCTCAGACCATTGCATGCACATGATGCGGTCATCGTCGGTGGCTTCAAGCCGAGGAACCGCGCATCACCAGCCACCGCCGCTACAAGAGGACGGTGTCGCTGCTACAAGACGTCCAGATGGCATCAAAGAAATTTTGTGCTTGCAAGCGGCGGGGTTGGACTGGACGTGCCGCCAAACCCGCCCACGTTGCAGTGTCAGTCTTCTGTGTCAGTGCGGGCTCGCTGAGGAAGCTCGGTTCGGTGGGGCAAGCCCGCACTGACACAGAAGACCGGTGGGGCGAGCCCGCACTCAGTCCTCGTCGGTCTTCTGTGTCAGTGCCGGCTCACCCCACCGAACCGAGCTTCCTCAGCTAGCTTACTGCGTGGCGCTTTAGAGCTTGGATTTGGGGTCAAATCCTAAGATAAGAGTCGAGGAGAAGAGGGAGGTGAGTCAAGTGAGGAGAACTGATACATCTAGGAAGTGAACGGCGACTAGTGTTGAGAGTGAGAGGATTAGGTCGACTCTATAGCTATACATTAAAACACACACATCAAATGTCCATGGACATGTCCGGATGTGTCCGCAGATAACGCTAGGGGAGTCGGTCAACCGACCGTAGTCATCAAGTCCGGACAACATGAGTGGGTCATGCGTGGGCTAGGTGGATCTAAAAGAAAATCACATGGACTGTGAGGACATGATGTCAAACTGACAGTGAGACAAGCGGACTGCCTCGACTCCTGCAAAGCCCTCCTCCCCCCGTTTTGCTTCCTATTTAGCAGATTTTGGTGGTCCAGACTGGTCCATGGACGTTTGGTGCATCCCGTTGGATGGCTAAAAGTGTCCAAACCTTGAAAGCACGGGAGCGAGTGTGGAGCATCTCCAGAGTAGGAATTAGTTGAGCTTATTGAAATATATTCCATCTACGCGCTCTAGAGAAGATGGCCAGCAACCGGTACCATCCGGACTGCGAGTGATGTCAGCCACTAGCCACTACTCAGACGCAGTGGCAACACACTCCACTTCGGCAAGACACCATGTGCCACAAAGTGAAAAAAAAAACAACACCTAGACATATATATACAAGACTACCCTGAGCACCTTTGCCTCCTCTCCTCCGGCCAACGATGTTGTCGGAGAAGATAGAGGATTGGGCCAGGGAGGACGATCTCTTCAGTACCCTCAATGGGGTTTCTCCTCATGATACTTTGTAAGTGAACGCTTTTGAAACATGTCATTTTTAAACCATCATATTTGTATTGTTTTGGACCAACTTTTTAAAACATCATATTAATGAAAAATAATAGTGCACTTATAGCAGTGGTAGTAATTGTGGGAAATTTACTTATATGGAAATTATTTGGAATATAACCATCGCCGTGTACATGTTTATTGCATTCGTCCATCAAAACATATCACCGAGGGTGAAAGTCAACCATCGGTTATTACTATCTCCCATCGGGTATCTAATCAAATAACCGAGAGTGAAATATTGACCGTCGGTCATTTTCACTCATAGCCGAGAGTTTTGTTTTGACCTTCAGCTATTAAAATTCACCGTCGGGTATTACATGTAATCCCCGTGGGTACAACCAAAACCGTCGGGCATTAAATTGTATAACCGACAGTTGGATTTTCCCCGTCGGGTATTTTAGTACACCGTCGGTTATTAGTATACCTGACCAAACCTCAGGCCGGGCCGGGCCTAGCCAAGCCCGAGGCAAAAAACCTAGGCCTCGGCCCGGCCCGGCCATCGGGCCTGGTTTTTGGGCCCAAGCCCGGCCCGAACACGTAAAAGCCCGCCGGGCATCGGGCCTCGAGCCGGGCCCCTTCAGAAAAGCGCAAAAACGACGGGCCCGGGCCCGGCCATCGGGCTCAAAATCTAGGCCCGAGCCCGGCCCAGGAGCAGCGTCGGGCCGGGCCGGGCCGGCCGGGCCGGGCTGCCCATGGCCAGGACTAGTTATTAGTAGTCATACCCGTGAGTATGCAATAACCGTCGGCCAATATCAACACCGTCGGCTATTGCAGTAATGACCGACGGCCCGTCGGCTATTAGATTTCACCGTCGGAAATATGGGGATTTCTAGTAGTGCTTCCGATATGCCGGTAGGAATTTGATCAACATTAACACGACCGGCCACTCGGGGCATGATGGAGGTTAGGGTTTCACGAGGTTCAACTTCATGTCCATCATCCACATCCTCAACATATGGATCATTAATGTGTGGTGGAAGATCTTCTTCTTCATATTGCATTTGTTGAGGTTCATCATCAATTATTGCACTTTCTTGTTCTTGCTCTTGGTGATGATCTTGCTCTTGAAGATGATCATGGTGACGTACTTGATCTTCTTCATGTACTTGAACTACGGGCATCGGTTTAGCAATAAGAGCTTGTGGTGGTATGGATGTTGAAGTGGTTTGATGATGTGTGAAGCTTCCATCTTCTTCTTCATCATCATGAGGTTCTTGTTCCATTGGAAGAAGAGCACCAACACCCATGGTCAAAATATCTTGAGAAGAATCTTCTTCACCTACATCACTTAGATCAACTTGCTCCCCATGGGAGCCATTAAATTCATCAAACACCACGTCACAAGTTTCTACAACACATCCATTGGATTTGTTGTAGACTCTATAGGCGTGAGAGTTTGGTCCATAGCCAACAAATATGCCCTCAATTGTTTTGGATTGAAATTTTCCTAACCGTTCTCTTTTGTTGAGGATGAAACATTTGCACCCAAATACACAAAAGTACTTGACATTTGGCGTGTTCCCAGTTAGGAGCTCATATGGAGTCTTTTCCAATATTGTGCGGAGGAAGAGCCGGTTTGATGCATGGCATGCGGTGTTGACAGCCTCGGCCCAAAAACTATGTGGCGACTTGTATTCATCCAACATGGACCTTGCCATCTACACAAGTGTATGGTTCTTCCTTTCGGCTACACCATTTTGTTGAGGAGTGTATGGTGCGGAATATTGATGCTCAATCCCTTCATCACTAAGAAATTCTTCCAAGGTGTAGTTCTTGAACTCGGAGCCATTATCACTTCTTATTGCCAAGATTTCTTTGTCAAACTTGCGTTGTGCTTGCTTGGCAAAATCAATGAAACATCTTATCGAGTTTCCTAAAATCAATACACATTATATACCCAACTATTGCTCTAGTGGGAATTAGTTCATTATGCTTATTATGAACTACCATAAACCTTCTTTTCTTAGGCACACAATGAACTGGACTTACCCACTTACTTTCAAATACGGGGTATATAATACATGCATCAAGTAGGAACACTATCTCTTATCTTACCACTTCGTTCGTTTTTGGATTTAACTTCCTTTGGTACTCATGCACTGGTACAACCCCTTCCTCCATACATATTCGATGCGTGCATATGGAAGGGCTTGATGTTTGCTTGAACTACGTCGGTATTTCCCCAAAGAGAAAGGGATGATGCAGCACAACAACGGTAGGTATTTCCCTCAGTGATGAGACCAAGGTTATCGAACCAGTAGGAGAACCAAGCAACACTACATAAACAGCACCTGCACACAAAGAACAAATATTTGCAACCCGACGTGTTAAAGGGGTTGTCAATCCCTTTCGGGTAACAGCGCCAGAAATTGGCAAACGGACGGGAGATAAATTGTAGTAGATTGGATAAATAGATCGCGAATAAAATAAAGTGAAGCAAAATATTTTTGGGTTTTTAGAAATATAGATCTGAAAATAAAAGTGGCAAATAAATAAAAAGGCAAATAAGAAAATAGATATGAAAATATATGATGAGAAAATAGACCCGGGGGCCGTAGATTTCACTAGTGGCTTCTCTCGAGAAAAATAACATACGGTGGGTAAACAAATTACTGTTGGGCAATTGATAGAACTTCAAATAATTATGACGATATCTAGGCAATGATCATTATATAGGCATCACATCCAAGATTAGTAGACCGACTCCTGCCTGCATCTACTACTATTACTCCACACATCGACCGCTATCCAACATGCATCTAGTGTATTAAGTTCATGGAGAAACGGAGTAATGCAATAAGAACGATGACATGATGTAGACAAGATCTATTTATGTAGAAATAGACCCCATCTTGTTATCCTTAATAGCAATGATACATACGTGTCGGTTCCCCTTCTGTCACTGGGATCAAGCACCGTAAGATCGAACCCATCACAAAGCACCTCTTCCCATGGCAAGAAAAATTGATCTAGTTGGCCTAACTAAACCAAAGATTCGAAGAAGAAATACGAGGCTATAAGTAATCATGCATATAAGAGATCAAAAGACTCAAATAACTTTCATGGATAGAAGCATAGATCTGATCATAAACTCAAAGTTCATTGGATCCCAACAAACACACCGCAAAAAGAGTTACATCAAATAGATCTCCAAGAGACCATTGTATTGAGAATCAAAAGAGAGAGAGGAAGCCATCTAGCTACTAACTACGGACCCGTAGGTCTACAATGAACTACTCACGCATCATCGGAGAGGCACCAATGAGGATGATGAACCCACCCCCCCCCCCCCCCCCCCCGTGATGGTGTCTAGATTGGATCTGTGGTTTCTGGAACTTGCGGTGGCTGGAATTGATTTTCGTCGACTCTCCTAGGGTTTCTGGAATATTGGGGTATTTATAGAGCAAAGAGGCGGTGCGGGAGGTGGCCGAGGTGGGAACAACCCACCTGGGCGCGCCTGGGCCCCCTGGCATGCTCTGGTGGGTTGTGCTCCCCTCGGGGCGCCCCTCAGGTACTTTCTTGGCCCAACTTGTGTCTTCTGGTCCAGCAAAAATTACCAAAAAGTTTCGCTGCGTTTGGACTCTGTTTGGTATTGATTTCCTGCGAAGTAAAAAACAAGCAAAAATAGCAACTCGCACTGGGCACTATGTCAATAGGTTAGTTCCAAAAAATGATATAAAGTTGCTATAAAATGATTGTAAAACATCCAAGAATAATAATATAATAGCATTGAACAATCAAAAATTATAGATACGTTGGAGACGTATCAGGGCTTATCCCCTTTAAGTAGTCAATGGAATATCCAAAAGCTTTCTAATGCTTCTTCAAAGTTTTCATGAGTCTCACCTTCTCCTCATCTGAAAGAATAGCGCTAATGATTACAGGATATTTATTTGTTTTATCTAAAAACTCATACCTTAATTCCTTATGAAAGGGTTTTAATTCAGGAGGTGGAAGTTCCTCATCCCCTTTTTTCTCTGGTACTTCATATTCTTCATTTGTGATAGGCTCTTGCACTGAAGCTTCATTCAGGTGCTGATCAATTTCCATCTTAGAAGGATCTTCAGGGCTTTGCTCATAGTCAGTTAGACTCCTCTCAAGTTCATCTTCCGGCGTCCCGAAGTAAATTGCGGCTAATTGCACAATGGTTCTTTCTTCATTGTCATCATGCTCTCTTGGTTGGGGGCGATTTTTAAATCTCAAAAAATGAAATTCTCTTATTTCTTCCCGGAACTTGAGAGAGACAACTTCCCTCTTCCAATCAATCTTTGCACATGCAGTGCTAAGAACAGATCTTCCAAAAATAATAGGCAAAAATCATCTTTAGGTATTTCCTAACAACAAAGTCTACAAGATAAGTAAAAGACCCGAGGATGACACAGGCATCAGGTACTATGCCATAATGTTTCCTCAGAGTACCGTCAGCTAGTTTAATCTCCATATCTGTAGCGTGAAGCTCACAAGAATATATTTCATCTCGAAGTTTAGCATAAAGAGTATAAGGTATCACATTAATGGAGGAACCTATATCACAAAGCCCAAAGTAATAACTACCACGAAAAGAGCAAGGTACCACCGGTTTACCTGTATCAGCTGCTTTGATGCACCCTTTTACAAAACATGTTACCTCTTTATCCATGACGGCTATTTTGGGCTTGATTTATGTTTCCTCCTTTTTATTCTCTTTTCTGTTTTACATGTACAGTGCATAGGTCTTTATCTTCCCTCTTCTGCTGCATTTGCACCTTACACTCATGTTCTAGTTGTGCCTTCCTCCGTGGAAAGGGTAGTTCCTGCACTGACTCACAATCATCATCTATAGGAGCTAATGATGATTCCACCTCTGAGGTCACAACAACCTCTTCCTCGGGGTCCTCATCAGTATAGCACTCCCATTTTTCCTTAGGAAGGTCCATGTGCTCGACATAACTTCTAACAAATTGTAGCACAACATCAGGGTCAAGATAAAAATCATCACTAACTTTGCTAACTCTCCCTGAATTAAAATAAGCTTTTATGCAATCAAAATCTATTTCAACTCTACCCTCTTCTTCCTCATCACTCCCCCAAGCTTCGTGATTGTCGAGTTTACTGTCTAACAATTCCCAAGCTCTAGGCCCCAAACTGGTAGTAAAATAACCTACCGCAGCCAAATCTAATTCTTATTTGGAATCATCCCAAATTCTTCCATAAAAGAATTTTAACACAAGCCAATTGGGGAGTTTCTCATATGGGCAATCATCAAGTAGAGTTCGGTACCTTTGATACGCCTTTATCAAGCTCTCTCCAGGTCTCTGTCAGAAATTCAAAATCCAGCGTGTAGCCTTATAAGACCTCATCTCTGGATAGTATTCTAATAGAAATGTTCCTGACAATTTATCAAATGTGTCAAAACTACCTGCAGGGCGAGGCACTAACCATGCTTTTGTTGCATATTCTACAGTGTGTGAGAATAACTTGAGTTTCATATCATCACGGCTAAAAGAAATTAATTTAAATGCCCCCCACACATCATCAAAAAATTGCAAACAATGGTAAGGGTCATCACCTTCCTCGCCTTTAAATTGCTTATTGTGCAATAATTCAAGAACACTTGGATTCATCTCATAAGATACACTGGTGGGGTTGGGATCCAATGGTGTGAATATTTTGTGCATGGGTGGTCTGGTAAGTCGCATGGCATCAAGTTTATAGTATTGCCCAAATTCAGCCATGGTTGCTCTAGACCTGCAAACAACTTAGTACACGCAATTAAAAAAAACTTAATACAAAGATCAAAAGCGCTCAGCTCCACTGGCAACGGCGCCAGAAAAATCTTAATGTCCTGCAAGTGCATGTAGGCACAAAATTACTAACATATATAATCATCACAAAGCCTATCAGGTAGGCACAAAATTATTAACATATATAATCGTAACAAAGCCTATCATGTAGGCACAAAAATATTAACAAAATCATCACATAAATTGGACTCATCACAGCCGGACTCCACCCTGGTACACACTCTTGTCACCTTCCTTAAGGAGTCCTGCCCACACTTATAGAAAAACATGCATTAGAAGTGGGCCCGGAAGAGGTTATTTTCCATAGTTACAAAGCCGCGTGTAATAATATGGCAGTGGCGGTCATTTTTGTGATCGACAAGGTTGGAAATTTGGAGCCGCCTGTAGTAACTTTTGGAGGCGGTTGAAAATTTGAATCCGTGTGTAGCTGGGATGTACTAGAGGTGGTTTCATAGGTAGAATAGCATGCGGGATTCCAGAACCTATGTTTTTAGCTCTGTCCCCATTCCTTAGCACATACCCTCTTATCGTAGGCTGTTAGAACTGATGCCGCCAAGTCTCCCCGTCACCTATGTGTGGTCGTGGTGTATCATGCGAACTCACATGGTCTCCATGATGAGTCATCAAGCCTCACCATGTTGCATCGCCATGCCTCATGCCTCAACCTCGCGTTGAAGGACAAAGCTTAGAGCATCTCCAACAACTGCACTATTTAAGGGCACAATTTTTTTTGTTGGAGTATCATTTAGGGCACGAAAAAGTGCTTTTTGCACGGAAAGTGGCAAGTCCAACAGCTGCCCTATTTTAGGGCACGACCGCTCTAACAGCCATCCAAAAACAGCAGCCGCACCGCATCTTTTTGTCCAAAATATGCAGACATATTGCAACAAATACATAACATACTCATATGAATTAAACAAAAACAAACTAGTTCAACAAATTCATCACAATCTAACAGCCATCCAAAAACAGCAGCCGCACCGCATCTTTTTGTCCAAAATATGCAGACATATTGCAACAAATACATAACATACTCATATGAATTCAACAAAAACAAACTAGTTCAAAAAATTCATCACAATCCACACGAACAACTTATTACATAGTTCATCAAATTCAACACAAATTGTTCATAAAAAATCCCACAAAGTTCACATGAAAAAAACATAAAGATAGAACTTGGCATTTTGTTGCCCATTCCATGCGCACCACTCCTCCATTAGATCCTTTTGAAACACTTCATGCGTATCGGCATCTCTGTTATCATGGTACGCCTCAAGAAAGCATCGAACTCTGTTTTCCCTTCTACACGACTGCACTAGTTGTTCCATGAGCCCATAAAAGGTGTAGTCGAAATCTTTTCCGCGCTCATTCTCAATGATCATGTTATGCATGATCACACAAGCGGCCATGATGCACCAATGGATCTCTTGATCCCAAAAACTAGCTGGTCCTCGCAGAATAATTGGGGTTGCAAAATCCTAGAAGCCATTACAACATCTTCCCAAGCGATCACTTCAGCATTATCGAATTGGAAATTGAGCTTGCAAAATCTCAAAAACCCTTTCAACATCTCTCCTAGCAGCCTCTTGAGCATAATGAAATTGGAGTTCTTTCTTACTCGAGAGTTTTGAAATTGGCTTCATGGAAGTAGCCCACTCCGGATATATCCCATCCGTAAGATAGTACCTCATGTTGTGTGTGCGCCCATTTGCTTGGAACTCCACCGGTGATAATTCTCCATTGGATAGCTTTGCAAAGAGAGGTGACCGTTGAAGCACATTGATGTCACTGGCAGACTCGGGCATCCCAAAATATGCATGCCAAATCCATGTCTCCTTATCGGCCACGGCTTCAAGAATGATGGTTGCATCCTTATTATGTCCCTTGAACTGTCCATGGCATGCTACTAGGCAGTTCTTCCAACTTCAATGCATACAATCATTGGAGCCAAGCATACCCGGTAACCCTTGAGCTTTGTTAATCTCCAAAAGCCTCTGAGTATTTTGAGCATTGGGTCCTCTCAAATACTCTGGCCCGAACACTTCAACCTTCGACTTTACAAATTGTCAATAATCTCTCCCATTACCAGATTATCATCAATCAAATCTACCAGGACACCATAGGCCATCATGCGCAATGCAACAATCACTTTCTACTCAGTGCTATGTTCGAGGTTACCGGCACAATTCCTCCTCTGCTCAAACGAATGATCATGTTCCTTTGCACAATTGACAATGTGAAGGAACAACTTCGTAGATATCCTAAACTGGCGTCAAAAGTAACTCTCAGGGTTCTGATGTATACTACACAACTTTATTCTTATAGACTTTGTTACGCCTCCAAGCAGTTTTGTAGGACAACATCAAATTTGCCTCAAGTGGTTCTCTCTGGAATAACCCTGCAATCAAATGCAAGTGTTGTCTTGTGTCCCAACACACCCAATATAGTTGCCGGTTGTATAGGTGCATTAGTTCGGTGAAGAGATGCTAATATATGCGTAATATGGATGATAAAATATGATATTTTATGGAATAGTTGGCTAAGTGTTGAATTGTAGTTTATGTGAATTTCATTTCAGTGTTGGGTCCAAAATGAAATGAAATAAACAATCCTGAAGATAAAATGCAGGCGGTTCTTAAGGGGAAACTAACTCCGTGGTTGAAAGCATTAGAAGCAGTTAGTCGTTCAAAATCGCCTGCGATACTCCACCCATTCGAGGTGGTTCTGGAAACCGCCCCCGGTGGACATTAGCGACATAGACTTTGAGGTGGTTCAAGGAACGCCGGTGGCCCATATACAAAACCACCTCCAAATGTCGTTTATGTACTAGTGCCAGTGTAAAATAAAAGAACAGATAGTGAAAACAACATCGATAGTAGTTTGCATAACATGGCCATCGAATGTTACTTTGTTGCAGGTAATCCAAATCCGAAGAAAACAACTGAAATAAACAACATATAATATCTCTCTCCTCCAGGAACAAAATCATAAAAGTCAAGCCATCGCTTGCCAGAGAGAGTTGGGACAACATTTTGCCCCAAAGAGCTTCCCAATTATACCCCAAACAGAGCGAGCAGCTGAATCATAAATAGAACAAACAAGGTTTCCTGACCATCAATCTCCTTTTTATCGTATTATCCCGCATTAAGATAGTATTACGATATATTGTTAAGGGGGTCATGAGATTTCCAAAATATACTTATTACTAGCTCCAGCAACATCTCTCTCAAGCCATTGGTAACCAGTTTGGTGGAAAACTTGCCAGATTTCGACAATGACCAATTATAACACAATCGGAAACATTTGTTAGAGAAATTTCACTTGCCCTATGGAGGATTCCACACCGCTAATTCTATTTCTCCAGGCTCACTATCCTACGATTTAGTGAAAAATTCTTACCAACAGCCTCAGCAAAAGTATATTACTAAGGAAAATATCATGAAGCTCAGGAACCCATCCACTAGAGGGATACCTCTGTCCAGCCATCATGCAAAAAACGTATGAGGTTGCCATTGTTTAATGCCACTTTTCTACAAGCCATGTACACATATTTAACCTTTATAATGGATTTGCAATAAGAAGAATCTAAAAAAAATCTAGGCTTCGCTAAAGCAACCATTTTATTCCGGAAATATTTAGCTCTAACAATAGGCTGCCACAAGCTACTATTATTCTCTAGTTAGTTTCCATCACCGGTTAATTAATAGGTAGATGTTACCCTTATTCTTAGATCTATAATTCACTTTCCATTAAACCATATGATTTTTTCCCTTAAACTCCCACCTTCCCAAAAGAATCTCCTCCTAGGTTTATCCAATTTCTTTAGCGAAGTTTTATTCCTCAGCATGAATATAAACATGAACTAAGAAAAGGATACCAGCCAAGCTAGAATTGCTGAGAATAAGCCTATCTCCAGAAGAGGAGCCACCTTTCCAAATGTCCAACCTCTTCAACTTCCTAGTTAGCAGGAAATGACAGTCAATAATCTTAAGCTCAGGAAAAGAACAAGAATCCCTAAATATTTCATACGCAAAGAACATATCAGCATAAAATTTAGTAACATTGTTATCAGCCCCAATAAAAAAACATCACTCTTCATATAGTTGATCTTGAGGTCCGACATAAGCTCAAAATTATAAAGCAACAACTTAAGGTTTTAAGATTGAATGAAAAAAATTCCCCCTCATCGTCCCTTCCGAGTCGCTCCCGCGGGCGACCTCGGGAGGCACCCTAGCGCCGCCACTACCCGGCCCCTACCCTGGCCTCTTTCCCCTCGCCACCGCCGGGTTCGTCGCCGGCCAAAGGTCATGGCGTAGGCGGCGGCGAGGCGTCTCATTCCCCCGCGCTGGAGGCGGGCGTCGCGGGGCGCTCCCTCCATCGTCGACGGCGAGGGGCGCCGCGTCTTCCCCGAGCCCGGCTCCTCACCGGCGTCCTGGTGGTCTCGTCGGAGCAGCTCCCCTCCCATGGCACCCAAGCCGGCTCCTTCCTATGGAGTGGCGGCTTCATTCCTGGGGGTGGGGGTTTCTGCTGGTGGCGGATCTGGGAGCCCCTGCCCAGATCCGGTCGATGGCTGCGGGTGATGGCTTTGGGGTGGCCGGCGGCCCTGTTGGGTGGTGGTGGTGCGTCTGGCAACCAGACTGCCTCATGAGGAGTGGCGTGTGTTCTAGGCGGAGATGGCCAGGGCGTGTGTGACGCCCCCGGCTCAATCGTGCACTAATCATACACGCAAATGCACACGATCAAGCCTAAGGACTCACGGGAAGATATCACAACTCTAAAACATAAATAAATTAATACAAGCTTTATATTACAAGCCAGGGGCCTCGAGGGCTCGAATACATAAGCTTGCGTACAAGCGTCAGCGGAAGCATCAGATATCTGAGTACAGATATAAAAGAAAACACAGATAAGCCCTTAGAAGGCGGGGCAAAAGAAAACACTACGATCGAAAGGCGCAGGCCTCCTGCCTGGGACCCTCTGATCCTACTCCTGGTCGTCGGCCAACTCGTAGTAGTATCCACCCTCGGGGTAGAAGTAGTAGCGATCGTCGGCAGGGGCAGCTGTCTCAGGGGCTCCGTCATCTGGTCGCATCAAACGGATATGGGGGAAAAAGAAAGCAAAGCAACCGTGAGTACTCATCCGAAGTACTCAGCAAGCAAGGATCTACACTACATATGCAACATTATCAAAGAGAGGCTATATATGTGGACTGGGCTGCAGAAGTGCCAGAATAGAGGGGAAAGCCTAGTCCTATCGAAGACTAGCATCTTCAGCGGTCTTGCAGCAATAGAAGAGAGTAGAACAGTACAATATATTGTAGCAGTATCATTAAGTCTCAACCTCACCCAGAGATCCTTTCTCGACTCCCTGCGAGAAAGCAATCCCAGAGCCATACAGTCATCAACCTCGTCCTGAGATCCCTTCTCGACTCCCTGCGAGAAGTAATCCCAGAGCCATAGTATCCAATTCTAGTTGTATCGATCGGGATACAACTCCGAGTGTCCATTACCGAGGATCCGGCTATGCATAGATTAGTTCTTCCCTGCAGGGGTGCACCAACTTACCCACCACGCTCGCTTAACTCTGGCCGGTCACACTTTTCTGGGTCATGCCCGGCCTGGGCCAAACGACACACTGCAACCCTACCTACAGCTCAGCAGAGAGGTCCCCGCCGGTCTACATCCTAAGCGCAAGGGGGTCTTGGCCATCGCCCCTCACCCTCCAGGTCGTTGCGCACAGGGTGGATACCAGCGTCGCCTCGGGTGGCCGACACGATCCGACCGTGCCGCAATGCTGAACTGGACGTCTGTCAGAGCTTTCGGCTGATGCCATGATGCAGAACGCCCATACTATGCCCACGTGATGGTTAGTGCTATCAGGCCAGAGGCCCACTCAGATCCGTTAGTACCTTGGGGGTGCGGTAACAAGCAGAGACTCACGATCGATGTGACCCCGTTACCCCATCTCGAGGACTTGCGGCAAGGGCCAAGAATGCCCGGCCACGCATCGTATTCTCACTCGGGCACCATCCAGGCAACCCGCCTTCACATCACACGCGGGTACCCCTCAGGGTCGACCCGCCTTCCAAGTAACAGTGTAAAGTCCAATTATCTGTGTGTCCGTAACATCAGGGGAATCCGAGGTATCACCCTCGTTGGATTCCTACTTGATGTATCTGTCAAGGTGAACTCGGAGGAATCACCCTCGATGGGTTCACACTTGATGTGTTGCACGACAGGATCGTTACCGGAAGTGGTGAAGGAAGAATCACCCTCGATGACCACGACCAAATAGCTAATCTACAGAGTTAACATCAGAAGTGCTACAAGAGGTTTCACCCTCGGCACTCGATAGTAACGCTGTAGTGTCGTTACAACTAAGGGGGGTGATGTATGGTGTCGGGGCCTGTTCTTCAATCCTTTTGATCGGGTCTTCTGATAATCCAGCGGGGCAGTCGGGACTAGTGGGGTCACTGATAGGTCTCTACCCAGCCTGTACTAGACAGTTTAGGATAAGCAGGTAAGGTTTCAATAGCAGATTACAATAAACAGGCTATTCATCAGAATAGGTAAAGCAGTAGCAGCAGCAATTCTAATGCAAGCATGAGAGGGAAAGAATAGGCGATATCGGTATGCTCAAAAGGGGGTGCTTGCCTGGTTGCTCGGCGGCAAGGGCAAGGTCGTCAGTGATGTCGTCGGGCTCCTGAACTGCGTCGGTCTCGGGAAATGCGTCTGTAGCGAGGTCTACAGAGAGAGAACAGGGGGAGGAAATAGTATAAATACACAGCAAACATGAGCAACACAATGTACGACATGACAATAAGCAGTGTCGGGTGTGTCCTAACGTATGGTTGCACGTCACCGAGGAAGGGGGGATCCATCCAGAAATGTTTTCCCGGTTCCGAACATTTGTCAGACAGATGACCGGAGGGGAGCGGTTCCATGTTCGGATAGTTAGGGACGTGTGGCGGACGAACGGACTGTGTATTCGGATTCGTCTTGTCGTTCTGAGCAATTTTCATGTACAAAGTTTTTCCATCGGAGTTACGGATTATTCTCTATGATTTTCTAAAGTTTTTATTAATTTCTGGAATTATTTATTTAATTAAATTCGAATTATCCAGACTAGTGAAAGGTGATGTCAGCATGACCTCAATATGACGTCAGCAGGTCAACTCTGGCTGACCAGAGGCAAACCAGACATGTGGGGCCCACATGTCATAGACACAGGGCTAATCCAGGGTTTAAATTTAACTAAAACTAAATAACAGGGGTGTGGCCCCACCTGTCAGTGAGTAATTAGTGATTAATTAACTAATTAATTAATTAATAGTTTATTTATTTTAAAATTTGATTTAAACCGCGCGGGACCCACATGTCAGTGGCCCACGCTGCCACGTTGACGGTTGACCCAGTCAACTGGGCCCGCGGGGCCCATTGTTCAGCGACACAGGGGTGGGACCCACCGGGCCAGGTCAGTGCCGGCCGCCGGAGCTACTCTAGCGAGCCCGAGCGCGGTGACAACTCTGGCGAGCCCGGAATCGAGCTACGGGGCACCATTTCGCGCGTTCTTTAGTTCTCTGGAACGAGGAGTCAGAGCCGCGTCCGGTGGTGGGGTGCACGGCGGCAGGGGAGGCCGGGACAGAGCAGCACGATGACGGTGGGCGGCGGCGGCTTCGGGTGCGGCTCGGGAACACCGAAACAACGCGCGGGCGAGCGAACAAATAGCGCGGCGAGGCCCTATGTGATGCGGGGAGTACACTGGGCATGGGCACGGGGCCCAAAGGTCGCCGGGAGCACGCCGGCGACGTGTTCCGCGGCGGCGCGTTCGGGCAAGAAGGGGGCAGCGTCTACGGCTATGGGGAGAGCGTAGGGAGAGAGGGAGGAGGACGGGGTACTCACGTAGAGCCTGCAGATGTGCTAAGGTGGGCCTGGGGAGGATGGAGGGCGACGAATCAAGGCGGCGATCACCGGCGGCCGAAGGTTAAAGATGACGGCATTGCGGGCGTAGCGGTGGCTCCCGGCTCCAACGCGTCAGTGTAGATGGAGTAGCCGAGGCCGGCGAAGCTCGTGGACACGGAGAGGCGACTAGAGGGGCACGGTGGCCGTGGCTACGTCGCGGTGGCGGACATGGTTGCGCTCGGGCGAGGGGGAGCAAAGGAAGGAGAGGGAGAAGTGAGGCGAGGGGAGGCCAGGGGTGTGCAGGGAGATGCTCTTATCCTCATGCGACACAGGAGCGCGCTGTCGACCGCAAGGAGGGGTGCAGGGCGGCCGGGCGCGCTCGCTAGGTGCTCGACAACGGGGCGAGGAGCAGTGCGGGAGGTGGGGGACGGCGCTGCGCAGGCTAGGCCAGCACTATGCACTCGAGGCCCAGCACAGTGGGCCTTTCCCCTTTTTCCTTTTTCTTTTCTCTGTTTTCCTTTTCTTTTCTGTTTTGTCTTTTGTTTTTACTCCAAATGACTTTTGTAAAATATGGCACTTGTCCATATAACATCAGTGCAATATCCAACCCTGGTATAAAATGGTTTTGGGGCCAAATGTTTTCATATGGATTTTTTTAAAATAAAAAGGTATTAACCAACTCTGTTTTTCTACTGTTAGAGTCACTTAGTTAATTTATTAATTGTTGATTATAATTTTAGAACAGTCTCTGGAATATTTGCTATTTATTGAACATGTTAGTTTCTATGTTAAGCAACTTTTATTTTCCACTTTTAGTTTGAATTTCCATTTGAATCTGAATTTGAAAAGAGATATGATCCCAATGATGATTAAGCATTGTTAATCATGGTGACTTGGCATTATCAAAGGGGGATTACTGTAGCTAACCTCTGGGGGTGTTACAGCGTGGAGGCGTAGGTTGATGTGGCGGTGGTGGTTGGCGCCCCGGCGGTGCACCGATGATGTGGTCGGTTGCACAATGGAATGGGAGCGGGCGATGCAGTCGTGGTGTTGCCCTCGCTCCGGGATGGTGGTGTTGGGTGGCTCCGGGCAGGAGATGGCGGGCCCGTCGGCCATTCTCGCAGTGTGGCGGTGCGGGTGGTGGTGGTGGATTACTACCGTCGGCGTGTTGGTGATGGGGGCCGACCTAGTCCACGTGGGTGAAGCCTACGCATTAGTGCCCTTGTCCCGGCTGCTCGGCGATGGCGTCGGTTTGTGTTCGTCGCCCTTGACGTTGTTGTACCGTCGGTCAGATCGGCGACAATGGCTACGAGTGTGGCGTTGTGTGAGCTCGGCTTGGCCTAGGTTAGTGGACTAGGGCAAAGCCTTGTTCGAAGTTGGCTGTCAGTAGCCTCTTGGGTGTGTCTCCCCCGGTCCACTGGGGACACAGGTGTGGACGCTTCCTACGGTGGAAGTGTTGACCCAACCCCGGGGACTGATATCGGGCTGGGAGTGGAAGGGCATTCCACTCTACCTACCGTAGCTGGTGTGGTGAGATGAGGATGGTTGGCGGTGGCTCACGACATGGATGCCGGGGTGGCGGCCCTGGGAGGTGGGCTACATGGGTGGCTTTCCGGCAGGCTCCGTGGTGGCAGTGGTGTCTTCACCTCTTTGTTGTGTGGGCGGCAAGGGGTGTAGTGAAGGGAGCTTTTCGCTTGTCCTCTTCCTTTGGAAGTGACGGTGCCCAGATTTGGTGTGACTTGGATGTACTTGGTCATGATGCTGATCGGGGTGCCTCTTGGTGGTGCAAACGAGTTCCCGAGTGAAAGCTTCGCGCTTTGGCGACGGCGACGGCGATACCTATGGGTGCTACTTTCTTCTTGAAGACATCGTTGTGGGTTCCGTTATTGTACCAGGGCTCTGGTGAAAACCCTTGTTTGTCTGTTCAAGCTCGACAGCGGCGACGCTTCACGCCGGCACCCTCTTGGGGGTGTTGTCGTGGAGCTCAGGCATCTTCGGTTGGGCTTCGTCGACGTGCTAGGCTAGTCCTATGCTTCTTGTTATATTTGTAGATTTGCTTTGTAAGAGAATCTACTCATCACAATGTATCGTTCGGCCGTGTACTTTGGTGTGGTGCTTTATATATAAAGCGGGACGAAAGCCTATTTCATGTGAAGGTTTTAAGCTTTCTCAGGGTCATGACTATCCGCATATTGAAAAACAGTCACTAGTGCAGAATCGGGCTATTGTCCTGGTTCGTAAGGACCTTTAGTCCCGGTTCTGCAACCGGCACTAAAGGGTGGGGACTAAAGGTCCCCCCCCCCTTTAGTCCCGGTTCAACACGAACCGGGACTAAAGGCCCACCACATGGCATGAGCCCGCGCCGGGGGCTGGGAGACCTTTAGTCCTGGTTGGTAACACCAACTAGGACTAAAAGGTTTTGGGGTTTATGGGTTTATGATTTATTTTTCATTTTAGTTTTGTGTTTTGCATTTAATTCTTTTTCATTTCAAACATATTTTACGCTACTACATATTGTACACGTTATGCATATAAATAAATAGAATTTCTCGTAGAACCGATCATATATATATCATCAAATTTCTCGCACGACCATTCACATACATATATTGATATATATATATATATATATACAATTTGGTATATAAAATTTCTCCTACAATTTGCAGATCATTACATAGAGGCATTAGGTCGATCTAGCTAGGTACGGTGTAATGGTATTCTCCTTTGGGATCTATGACCTGGTCGAGCAAAAATCCCGCAATTTCCTCTTCAATCGCTCGTACGCGATTCTCTGGTAGGGGCTTATCCCGCATGTCCCTCATCTTTAAAGAAGGAGATCAATATGCATGTATTAGTTGTGTGTGTATATATTAGATAATGATGTAAAAATTGTGAATAGTGTTCTGGCAAACGTACCCATCGGTTTCTATAATCTTTGCTCCTTTCGGACGCCATCATGTGAATGTTCTCGCAAATGTAGTATGCACATAAATTATTCCCCGGCGCCTACTTCAGGGCCTTTACAAAAATAGAATGTAACACCCTGGTTTTTGCTCATGTTTTTTTTCCGTCGTGAGATTTGACTCCCGTCTTTTTTCTCGGTGTTATTGGATTTATTTAGCTCTTGGGTATATGAAGATGGTCATTTCACCTTGCCTTCTCTATCCAACCAGAGTTTCTCTCCAGACCAACCTTGCCACCCAAGATATATTCTCGGGGTTTTTGCCACCGAAACCCTACCTTCCGAGTAACCGTAAGGGAAACCCTAATCCTTTTAGTTACAAAGGAACCCCAATTTCCTTTGATCTGCTGACTCCCAAATTTTTCCCAGTGATCATCCTATCTTTGTAAACCCTGGATATGCAAAAATATTGCCAAGTCATTTGCAATATTTTTCATTTATAATTAATTCCTTTTTCTGCTGTTTAAAGGAATTAAATCCAGGAAAATATCTATCCATCTCCAAAGTTCATGAAAACTTGTGGAGATATTCTTTGTGACCATATTGAGCTCCCATAAAAATATTGGCCATAATTAAATAAGGAAAATTGCATTTTCCTATTTAATGCCAATATTGCATTTTGGGCACTTTCTAAAGGAACTACCATTTTGGTAGCCAAGAAAAATCCCAAATAAATTGTGAAGCTTCTTATATCCATATCTTCACCATTTCCATCAAAACCCAAGTCCCATAGTTCAAAGTTGGAGCACATCATCCATTTGCAAATTCTGTCCAGATTTTCAGTTTGCAAAGGAAGTGCTTGAACCCTTGATCCCTTTGAGTTGAAAATTTTCATGGTGATTAACATTGATAAATCACTCATGGAAACCAAAAATCATCTCAATCCCTCCATCCATTCTCCCACAGCATTTTTGTCAAGTTTCTGTTCATTTGGAAGTGCTGAGAAGGAAGTACCCTGTAGCCATCTCCAAATGAGCTGAAACTTTTCCAGTACCATCATAAATCCAAGTCATGACTCTACACCAAATTTCATCTCATTTCATCAAACCATTTGAGCACAGCTTCAAAATCTATTTTCTGGACCAGATTTGGCATTACAAAGGAAGTGTGTGCAAATCTTATCCAAATGCTTTCAAATTTTACCAGCATCTAGTCCTTCCTACCACATTTCCCTGTGAAAACTTATCCAGCTCATTGCCACATCCATTCTGACCAAAACTTCCAGCCCAAGTTTCTGTCCAGAAACTGTTCTAGATCCCCTCGACCTCTCCAGACCCCTCCTGGTCCATCTAGTGATCTATCTCATCCATTTGAGCAGTGAGAAACATGTTGGACAAGGCTAGACGGGCAGGCGTAGGCCAGAGCACGCAAGACGCGTGGTGACCGCATGAGCTACACACAGGAACAGCGCTCTGCGCATCCATCGCGTCGGGCAGGCCAGCTCAAGCTGCCCTGGCGTGTTCTAGCATGCCGACCTGACTCCCCGTCATCCACACCCTCATCTCCGGTCATTTCCCCTCCGTTCCTTTCCCCACCGCGCCGCGACAATCGCCATAACTCCACCACTGTTCGCCCACTGTCGCCGCCGTATGCAGCCACGACCGAGCCCTCCCGAAGCTACTGCTGCTTTCTCCATGCTACCAGCGGCCTTGCCGACATCGCCCCCTCTCGCCGCGTGTATCGGAGCTCCAGTAAGGGGCTAAGGACGCCACGGCGGCCGTCTCGATCGCTTCAGCCGCCCCGGCTATAAATAGCCCGCCCCTCGCCCTCTCGAGCTCA
Source organism: Thinopyrum elongatum (assembly GCA_011799875.1). Taxonomy (NCBI): domain Eukaryota; kingdom Viridiplantae; phylum Streptophyta; class Magnoliopsida; order Poales; family Poaceae; genus Thinopyrum; species Thinopyrum elongatum. The sequence continues at coordinate 655,937,242 of CM022298.1, forward strand.
CCAGCAGCCGCACCACCCTCTTCTAGCCCCGCCCAGCTACTCTCTGGAGCTCGCGCCCCTCTCTTTCCGCCCATCGCCGCCATGCCCGCCTTCGGCCGCCGGCTAAATTAGCCTAATGCCGAGCCCCTCCCTCCTTCCGGTCGCCACAAGAGACCTCCCCTGAACCCCTGGAGCATCCCCGCCATTTCTCTCCTTCCCAGACGACCCGTGGCGCTGTGCTCTTTTCTTCCCGAAGCCGCCGTCCGCCCTAGCCAGAGGAGCGCCCGCTCCGATCATCCTCGAGGCTCGTACACCACCGGGATGGATGCGCCGCTTCGCCCTGAGCACGTCGGTGTGCCGAGCGCCGCGGGAGGTGGCCGGAGCCGCCGGCAATCGCCGTCGGGCTCCACTGCTCCTCGGCCGAACGCGCGCGGGAGGAAGACAACGACGCCTCCCTCGCCTGCCCCTGGGTCCCGCTCGTAAGTGAGTCAGCCGGCCGGGCCCAGCGCATAAGTGGAGACGGCTTTGGCCGAATGTGTTTTCCCCGTGGGAAGACGTACTCTGTTGCAGCCGTGCGCGGAAATGCGCATTCTTCATTCTGAAAGCGTACTTCTGCAAAATACGTTTTCAGCTCAGCCAGCCGAAACAGTTAAAAAGTGGACGTTCACCCATTAGCAGCAAAAAATGAATAATTTTTAAAATTCTGCCTAACGAACGGACGTCCGCACATCCGCAACCATAACTCCGATTCAGGTGAAACCAACGCTCACGTCTTCAGTTCGTCGATCCTGTTCCGATGGATTCATTTTCATAAGGTTTCCACACTATGAAAATGACCATTTTACCCTTGCTCTAAAACAGCCCCTCCGAGAGGGAATCTTTTCCAGCGAATTCTTCCGCGGCTTCACCGCACTTCTCCCCGGAGTATTCCTTCACCTCCAGGCAAGCCGGCCATCTGATAAATGCCCTAAAGCATTGCTTTGTGATATTTCTTGCATGTTTAAATTAATATGCTTGTGATTGTCTGTGTAGTAGTGAGCTGTATGTGAGTCTGACGAACCCTTGCTTGCACTTTCTTTGGTGACAGCACCACGCCTGTGTTTTGAGCTGTTTCCGGCCGTCCGGGGTGGATGCCGACTTTTATTTCTCTTGTCAGCAACTGTCCGTGTTCTGAGCTGCTTTTCGGCCGTCTCGGGCAGCTGTTGAATTTCTTTTCGTAGCAGTGACCCTATGCTCTGAGCTGTTTCTCGGCCATCCTAGGGAGCTGCTACATTCTTCTTATCAACACCGTCTCATGCTCTGAGCTGCTTTTCAGCCGTCTTGAGCCGGGGTTGAGTCATTCCGGTAATTTCCCAGATCTGAGTTGTAAAGACCGTTCTGGTGGCTACTGGTTTCTTTGCCGGTTTTGTGCAAGGGTTCCAATGGTCGTCACTTACAGCTAGAACTTGTAAACTGATAACTTGTCATTTAAATATTGTTTCACCAATGACTCATTGTGATGTTATAAGGAGATAGTTTATTATGATTCCACGGTTGTTACCACATACATAGTTGCCACCATGTTAAGTTATTCATGATGAACAACTATGCTTGCTAAGTAATGGCTAAAGCTAATATTAGTCGGTTGATTTTGAGTCACCTGTCCGGGCTTATTCGTCCAACCACATTTGCCGGTATGGGACAGCCTTGACCTGGTCTGGCTTGGTGCTCTTTCACCGGTACCTCCAAAGAGGGAGGGTTATGCGTGCGTGCTGCCCTGATCAGGTAGACGGCGGTAACCCTGTGAGCCCAGTTGAGTTGTTTAACCCGGGAGTCCCCGTTTGGGACAGTTTAGTTTGGCCACGACGATAGCAGGTGTCACGAGGTGACACAGGGGCCACCCAGGGCAGGACTCTGGGGGAGGATGATTGCCGGTGGTACGGTGGAGGAGTCATGGGTTAGGCAGGTTTCGTTGGAGCAACCCTGGTCCACCCGAATGGGATCACGAGGTCAGGTGTTCCATGGTGTGGGTAAAGTGCGCATCCTCTGCAGAGTATAAAATCTATTCGAATAGCCGCGTCCATGGTATTGGACAGCCCGTCCAGACCTCACTGGGTGGTCAACCGTAATAGGGATAATAATGATGGAAGAACTCGTCTTGTGTAGACATCAGATGATGTCAGGAATATGATGTGTTAGCCATGGGATGGCTATATGATGAGTGGTCAGATGACCACATGAGTTGGATCAGATTTGGATCGGATTCAGGTTGAATCATGAGAATGTTCGGAGTATGGAATATTTACCTAATATGCTTTACCTTACTGCATTTACTTCAGTAGTTATCTTGCTGGATAAACCTGCTACAACATGATGATTGATATTGCTAGCTAGTTATGCTATGTCATGACAATTAATATTGCTTTAACAACAAGTGCATGCTTGAATGCCATGCATTGCTTTGCTTGGTGTATATATTAGTTTGGTTTGCTTGCGAGTACATTCAAAAGTACTCAGCGGCCTTCAATGTGGCCAGGTTCACATAAGGATCCGTCATCCGCCGATGAGGAGCCGGAGCGTTCACGGGCTAGGAGCGTAACCCAGTCAGATCCCTGTGGATTGGAGCCGCACCAGGACCATGCTGCCTTAGATAGAGCTTTTCCGCTGCCAACACCTCTGTAATATCTCATGTAAGACTTATATATCCATTAATAGAAATGCATGTGTTCTTGATACTTGTTGTAAACGCGCATGCCAGAGTGATTTCCAGGGCTGGTATGCGTGGCGACCGTCTGGCTACAGTGGTAATCAGGCGGGGAGCCACATAGAATTCAATCAGATAATAATTAATCAAGCATGATAATGGTATTGAAACCAGAATTAAAGAGATGTTAGCGAGCTAGTACTACTTAATTAATTACCTTGGGTCGCATCCATGTCAGCTGTTGTTTCCATTGGCCTTTAACCTTTTTGATGAACTTTTCCCAAGCCCTGCCCGCCGGCAAAGAAAATGAATAAAGGAGTTATTAATTAGTTGATATCAGGAAACAAACTAAAGAGGCCGACATAGTGCGATAATGATTGAAATTACCTGTCGACCATCCCCCTCACGATTGAGTATTCATTAGCATCTTTAAGTAGTGAGTCCAGTACTTGAACTTTTCCCTTGTCAACTTCAATGATTAACAAGATCCAGTGGAAACTGCATGCGCACACGTTTGTATAATTAAGCGGGCATGTGCATAACTCATCAACTACACTTATTAACATCTTGTAAGCAAAAACAGAATTTGTAGTACAAGACATTGTCACTCACCCGAAGTTGTAAGGAAGTAGTATTTCTGGTTTGGTATTTAGTCGCACCAAGAACTCTAGCAAGGTTTTCTCTGTGTAAGGTCGATCATATTCACATGACCATGTCTCTTCATTAATGGTATTTGGGTCAATGAACCCAATGCCATAGCGTCCAGCTTTTTTCATTTCATAGATCTTCATTCTGCATAATACCACAGAGAAGAATATAGTGAGGATAATTACAGTTAATGAACGAGCACTACAGCTAGCTAGAGACTTAACTTACAGAAAGAAATCACTTATAGACAATAGCAACTGACGATAGATTTGTTGAGTGCGTCTTGATTGAATAACTGAAACAGTTCTTGAAACTCAACCCACAGAGCTTTTTCATGGAAGTAATGCTCTTCTTTGACTTGCACCATGAGGGACTCTTTATCGGTAGTCTTGGCTTCTCTCATGTACCATTGATGCAATTCATACATTCTCGTTGATAGACGCTTGATCTCCTCAGGCTTGACCATAGGTTCGCCGCGGACATATTTCCGTTTTAGTTCCTCCTCTTTAAACGTTTCCATGGGCTCGATCTCTAGGAGTTGTTCTACAGTGACACCGCCCTCTTCAGCCATCCTTCTATGATCGTCGGTTATTACCAGCTGATCGGCGCTGGTACTCACATGTGTTGGTACAATGAGCGGGGGGATCGATTGCACCGCCTGTTCTCCCAGCTGGGCAATAGTTTTCCCGCTTTTTTTGGCAGCTGCTTGGCTCGAGCTCGAGCTCGACTCCTTTTTTTGTGCTTGATATGACTTCTTGATTTGGGGCTCATAGTCTGAGTCAATATGCTTGGGAGCTAGTGGTTGAGCCATACGAACAAATTCTATGCAAATGTAACATTTTTTAAATGTTTGGATTGTGATTTCTTAATATACGAGGAAAACCTTTAGTCCCTGGCTAGGAACAGGATTCAGAATCATAATGGATTCTCTTAACCTTTAAGGGATTTAACAAAATGGCGCCATTCTGGATGTGCAGAAAATGGTCCATATTTTTCCTGATCTCATCTACCCTTCTATATGTCACGTTGTCTAGTGTCAAAGGATTCAAGAAAACCATGGCTTCATCATTAGCCAGAAGTAATAGGCGCATGATGGTACGAAGCTCTCCAAATTGTTTTGGAACGGAGTCCCGGATAGGATAATTAGCTTTTTGGTACGAAGTTCAGCAAGAGCCTTCCGAATATCGCTATTTGGAAGGCCTTTGCTGAAATTCGTACCAAAAAGCGAGTTATCCTATCAGGGACTCCGTTCCAAAACAATTTTGGACAGCTTCGTACCATCATGCGCCTGTTACTTCCGGCTAATGATGAAGCCATGGATTTCTTCAATACTTTGACAGACAACGTGACATATAGAAGAATATATATATATATATATATATATATATATATATATATATATACATATATATATATATACATATATATATATATATATGAGATCAGAAAAAAATGGATCAACTTGTGCACATCCATAATGGGGGCATTCTTGATAAATCCCTTATTAAAGGACTAAGAGAATCTATTGTACTATACATACATATACTAATTAATTGCAAATACATAACAAACTTTTGCAAATACAACATTAAAATATGCAACTTTTGCAAATACTAATTGATATACATTAGATCAAATGTCACAATTCTAGTTACATTGGATGTCAAAATTCAAACTTCCTCTCAAATGTACATCTATGTCATTCTTGCATCTATGTCAAAATTCAAACTTTGACATATGATCAAATGTTGCATATTTGATCATATTTCACTCTAGATCGAACTTCGACATATGATCAAATATTGCATATGTTAAAATTCAAACTTTGTCATTTTATTAGGAAATTTTGAGCAAAATATCCTCTTTTCAATTATAATGTCCCATTCCTAGGTTATAACTACGCTAATAATATTCCTTTCTCAAAAAATTCCGAAACTTTTCCCACTTATAGTCCTTCTAACAAATATATATATGGTCAACTTTTTTCTATGCAACTTTTTCCTATAAGTATAAAAAACTAAAAAACAGAAAATCTATGTAAATTTCACCGTTCATCTACACATATACATATATACATATACATTGTATAAAAATAATCATCTAAAATATCTAACATTCCTATATATACATACATATACATTATTATACATCTAACATAAAAAATTCCTATACTCATGTAACATATATAGTACATAACATTATTCATATACATAGATATATATATATACATCTAGCATTCATCTACATATACATCTAATTCCTACTCATCTATATAACACAAAAAAAAAGATGAACAACAATGAAAAAAAAGATGGCCGCCGCCGGAGCTCACTCAGGGGGTCGGGTCGTCGGGGTGGGCGCCGGGCGGCGTGGAGGAGCGACGCGGGCTCGTCGGGGCGGGGGATCGGAGGAGCGAAGCGCCGGCGCGCGGGCTCGATCGGAGAGGACGACGACGGCGCGCGGCGTGTGGGAGGCGTCGACGGGGCGCCCGTGGAGAGCAGCGCGGGCGGGCTCGAGGCCGACGGCGGCGGCGGCTCAGTCGGGCAGCCTGACGGCGTCGTCGAGGCGGGCGGCGGAGCGGAAGAGGACGAATGAAGTGAAAAATTCATAAGTGTTGTATATATAGGAGGCACCTTTAGTCCTGGTTGGAGCCACCAACTAGGACTAAAGGTGACCACCTTTAGTCCCGGTTGGTGGCTCCAACTGGGACTAAAGGGGGGCCTTTAGTTGCGGTTGGAGCCACCAACCGTGACTAAAGGTGGTGCGCTGCCACAGCCGCGGTGCACGAAGTTTAGTCCCACCTCGCCCAGCGAAGGGCAGCCGCACTGGTTTATAAACCCAGCCGCGGCTGCTCCTTCGAGCTCCTCTCTAAAGCAAGCCTTCTGGGCCTATCTCACCTGTGCTGCCCTGTGGGCCTACTAGGCCTTGCGGGCCTGCATCCTGGCCCAACTACAGGTTGGGTTTCTAGTCGTATGCAGGCCGTTGTGGCCCAGTAGGCGGGCTTTTTTAATTTATTTATTTTTCATTTTTTTTGTTTTTTTATTTTCTTTTGTTTCTCAGTTGTTTTTTGCTTTATTTAGAGTTTCTTTGTGAATCTTTTTGCTTTAGGTAAAAAAAATATAAACTTTCTATTAGTGGCAGTAGTTTTCAAATTTGGATAGTTAAAATTTGAATTATTTGAATTTTGTGTGAATCACTAGTTTGTGAATAAGTTTACTTTAAAAATAGATTTTTCAGTGATTTTTTTTCTTCTGTTTAATATTAGTGTGTTTTATCATTATATTCAATTTGGTAATTCTTAGGTTATTTAAAAAAATGAAATGCCTTTGTAACAGTTGAGTTTTCGTCCGAAACCCTGATACTTCGAAAGAGATTGTCCATTTTGTACACGAAGTGCATCCAGTTTTTGCCGTAACCCTCTCAACTTTTTAGCACATGCTATGTGGGTGAAATGATGAAACCTTTTCAGAGTTCATTTGTACTGCTTTTCAATTTCAGGGTCATTTAGCTCAAAAAATCAGTAAATGCATGAAAAATAGCAAATAAAGTCAGAAAGGGTTGAAAATTGATGACATGGCTTTGAATGGTGCATAATGTACGCACAAAAAGTCTGGAGTTGAAATAAGTTTAAAAAAATGAAATGCCTTTTGTATAATAGATGAGTTTTCGTCTGAAACCCTGATACTTCGAAAGAGATTGTCCATTTTGTACACGAAGTGCATCCAGTTTTTGCCGTAACCCTCTCAACTTTTTAGCTAATGCTATGTGGGTGAAATGATGATACCATGCCAACTTTCAACCTTTTCAGAGTTCATTTGTACTTCTTTTCAATTTCAGGGTCATTTAGCTCAAAAAATCAGTAAATGCATGAAAAATAGCAAATGAACTCGGAAAGGGTTGAAAATTGATGACGTTTGTCCGAAGCACATAAGTACATGTTTCAAATGCCAAAACACATACGCACCCTAACTATTACAAAGATTCCCTCCGGTTTGTCCAAAGTGGGACTTTCCAGATATATAAGTCTCGAATACATCTCTAGAGAAGAAAGTGATGACAGTGAAGCCGGTCACATCCCAGAGTGGGATCTTTGGGTGTAAACCTTTTTCTTCGCGTGTGTCCCATTGCGCCGTAACCATGGACAATCTTCATCATTTAACTGGATGCTCGGGTCAATATTCACTTTGAAGGGAGCAATTTCATGAAACTTTTCATAATCTTCTGACATGTCTGTCTTGTCATCCACTCCCACGATGTTTCTTTTCCCTGAAAGAAGTATGTGGCGCTTTGGCTCATCATATGATGTATTCGCTTCCTTATCTTTTCTTTTTCTCGGCTTGGTAGACATGTCCTTCACATAGAAAACCTGCGCCACATCATTGGCTAGGACAAATGGTTCGTCTACGTACGCAAGATTGTTGAGATCCACTGTCGTCATTCCTTACTGCGGGTCTTCCGTTACCCCGCCTCATGTCAGATTGACCCATTTGCACCGAAACAAAGGGACCTTCAAACCACGTCCATAGTCAAGTTCCCATATCTCATCTATGTAACCATAATATGTGTCCTTTCCCCTCTTGGTTGCTGCATCAAAGCGGACACCACTGTTTTGGTTGGTGCTCTTTTTATCTTGGGCGATCGTGTAAAATGTATTCCCATTTATCTCGTACCCTTTGAAAGTCATTATATTCGAAGATGGTAACTGGGACAGCAAGTACAGGTCATCTTCAACAACATCGTCATGAAATGGCACGTGTCTGCAACCAACCGGCGAAAGTCCCCGTTTGTTCACGTGTAATCCAGTCGTCAGACTGCTCCGGGTGTTTGGAGCGTAGAATATTCTTGTGCTCCTCGATATATGGAGCCCCCAAGGCGGAATTTTGTAGAACTGTGTAGTGTGCTTGAGTGAGAGAATGCCCATCCATACATATTATTGCTTTCGGTCCTAGCTTGCCATTTCCACCCAGTCTGTCCCTATGCCGCGATTCAGGAACACCAATCGGCTTAAGGTCAGGAATAAAGTCAACATAAAACTCAATGACCTCCTCATTTTCATGGCCCTTGGAGATGCTTCCTTCTGGCCTAGCACTGTTATGAACATATTTCTTTAAGACTCCCATGAACCTCACAAAGGGGAACATATTGTGTAGAAATACAGGACCCAGAATGGCAATCTCTTCGCATAGGTGAACTAGGACGTGCGTCATGATATTGAAGAAGGATGGTGGGAACACCAACTCAAAATTGATAAGACATTGCAGCAAATCATTCTCTAACCTTAGTATGATTTCTGGATCGATTACCTTTTGAGAGATTGCATTGAGAAATGCACATAGCTTCACAATGGCTAATCGAAAGTTTTCCGGTAGAAGCCCCCTCAATGCAACCGGAAGCAGTTGCGTCATAATCACGTGGTAGTCATGAGACTTTAGGTTCTGGAATTTTTTCTCTGCCATATTTATTATTCCCTTTATATTCGACGAGAAGCCAGACGGGACCTTCATACTGAGCAGGCATTCAAAGAAGATTTCCTTCTCTTCTTTGGTAAGAGCGTAGCTGGCATGACCCTGATGTATGCCGTCTTTTCCATGCATACGCTGCTGGTCCTCCCGTGCCTTCGGTGTATCTTTTGTCTTCCCATACATGCCCAAGAAGCCAAGCAGGGTCACGCAAAGATTCTTCATCACGTGCATCATGTCGATTGCAGAGCGGACCTCTAGGTCTTTCCAATAGGGTAGGTCCCAAAATATAGATTTCTTCTTCCACATGGTTGCGCGTCTGTGAGCGTCATTCGGAACAGATTGTCCGCCATGACCCTTTCCAAAGATTACCTTTAAATCCTTGACCATATCATGTACATCATCACCAGTACGGTGGCGAGGCTTCGTCCAGTGATCTGCCTCACCTTTGAAATGCTTGCCTTTCTTTCTTACGGGATGCCTGCTCGGAAGAAATCGATGATGTCCCAGGTACACATTCTTCTTACAATTATCCAAATATATACTGTCGGTATCATCGAAACAGTGCATGCATGCGCGGTATCCCTTATTTGTCTGTCCTGAAAGGTTACTGAGAGCAGTCCAATCATTGATGGTCACAAACAGCAACGCATGTAGGTCAAATTCTTCCTGATTGTCCTCATCCCACGCACGTACACCTTTTTCATTCCACAGCTGTAGGAGTTCTTCAACTAATGGCCTTAGGTACACATCAATGTCGTTGCCGGGTTGCTTAGTGCCTTGGATGAGCACTGGCATCATAATGTACTTCCGCTTCATGCAGAACCAAGGAGGAAGGTTATACATACATAGAGTCACAGGCCAGGTGCTATGATTGCTGCTCTGCTACCCAAAAGGATTAATGCCATCTGCGCTTAGACCAAACCATACATTCCTTGCGTCATCTGCAAAGTCCCTCCACTTCCCCTCGATTTTTCTCCACTGCGACCCGTCAGCGGGTACTCTCAACTTCAAGTCTTTCTTACGGTCTTCTTTATGCCATCGCATCAACTTGGCATGCTCTTTGTTTTGGAACAAACGTTTCAACCGTGGTATTATAGGAGCATACCACATCACCTTGGCAGGAATCTTCTTCCTGGGGCACTCGCCCTCGACATCACCAGGGTCATCGCGGCTGATCTTATATCGCAATGCACTGCATACCGAGCATGCATTCAAATCCACGTACTCACCGCGGTAGAGGATGCAGTCATTAGGGCATGCATGTATCTTCTGCACCTCTAATCCTAGAGGGCAGACAACCTTCTTTGCTTCGTACGTACTGTCGGGCAATTCGTTGTCCTTCGGAAGCATCTTCTTTAACATTATCGGCAACTTTCCAAATCCCTTGTCAGATACACCATTCTCTGCCTTCCATTGCAGCAATTCCAATGTGGTGCCCAGCTTTTTCTTGTCAGCTTCGCAATTTGGGTACAACAATTTCTTGTGATCCTCTAACATGCGCTGCAACTTCAGCCTCTCCTTTTCACTTGCGCAGTTTCTCTTTGCATCAGCAATGGCCTAACCAACATCATCAGCGGGCTCATCTGATGCATCTTCTTCAGCTTCTTCCCGCATTGCCGGCTCAGCTTCTTCCCCCATTGTTGTACCAGCGTATTCAGGGAACCCAATGCCAGGATAGTTGTCGTTGTCCTCTTCTTCTTCATTGTCTTCCATCATAACCCCTCTTTCTCCGTGCTTGGTCCAAACATTATAGTGGGGCATGAAACCGGACTCAAACAGGTGGACGTGAATGGTTCTTCACTTAGAGTAATTCTGATCATTCTTACAGCCAGCACATGGACAAGACATAAAACCATCCGCCCGCTTGTTTGCCTCAGCCGCAAGCAGAAAAGTACGCATGCCATTAATGAACTGGGGAGAGCATCAGTCAACGTACATCCATTGCCGACTCATCTTCATTACACAGCACCGAAAAGACCAAATTAATACAAGTTCATACACACTTATTCTCATAAAACAACATACAAACTCTCTAGTTAAAGCATTTAAATGCAACAACAAATGCGATCAAGATCGCAACTAAGGTAACAATTGATCCAACAGCATAATGATATCAAGCCTCACTATCAATGGCATATTTTCTAATCTTTCTAATCTTCAAGCGCATTTTCTCCATCTTGATCTTGTGGTCATCGACGACATCGGCAACATACAACTCCAGTTTCATCTTCTCTTCTTCAATTCTTTTCAATTTTTCTTTCAAATACTCGTTTTCTTTTTCAACTAAATTTAACCTCTCGACAAGAGGGTCGGTTGGAATTTCCGGTTCACATACCTCCTAGATAAAAATATCTATGTCAACTTGATGGGCATAATTTGTCATAAACACGAAATGCAACAAATAGTTATAAAAGAGAATATACCACATCCGAATCATAAACCGGACGAGGGCCGACGGGCCTCCAAGCGCAGAGTTTTGTATGACAGTAGCAATTTTATTCTTGTAGACTCGTGTTGGGCCTCCAAGCGCAGAGTTTTGTAGGACAGTAGCAATTTTCCCTCAAGTGGATGACCTAAGGTTTATCAATCCGTGGGAGGCGTAGGATGAAGACGGTCTCTCTCAAACAACCCTGCAACCAAATACAAGAAATCTCTTGTGTCCCCAACACAACCAATATAATGGCAAATTGTATAGGTGCACTAGTTTGGCGAAGAGATGGTGATAAAAGTGTAATATGGATGGTAGAAATATATTTTTATAATCTGAATAAATAAAAACAGCAAGGTAGCAAGTGACAAAAGTGAGCACAAACGGTATTGCAATGCTTGAAAACAAGGCCTAGGGTCCGTACTTTCGCTAGTGCAATCTCTCAACAATGCTAATATAATTGGATCATATAACCATCCCTCAGCATGCGATGAAGAATCACTCCAAAGTTCCTATCTAGCGGAGAACATAAGAATAAATTGTTTGTAGGGTACGAAACCACCTCAAAGCTATTTTTTCCGATCGATCTATCCAAGAGTTTGTACTAAAATAACACCAAAGCAAATTCAGATTCGTAATGCTCAATCCAACACAAAGAATCTCAAAGAGTGCCCCAAGATTTCTACCGGAGAAACAAAGACAAGAATATGCATCAACCCCTATGCATAGATTACCCCAATGTCACCTCGGGAATCCGCGAGTTGAGTGCCAAAACATATATCAAGTGAATCAATATAATACCCCATTGTCACCACGGGTATTCGTATGCAAGACATATATCAAGTGCTCTAAAATTCATAAAAGTATTCAATCCGATAAAACGAAATCTCAAAGGGAAAACTCAATTCATCACAACAAGATAGAGAGGGGAAAACACCATATGATCCGACTATATTAACAAAGCCTGCAATACATCAAGATTGTGCATCTCAAGAACACGAGAGAGAGAGAGAGAGAGATTAAACACATAGCTACTGGTACAAACCCTCAGCCCCGAGGGTGGACTACTCCCTCCTCATCGTGGTGGCCGCCGGGATGATGAAGATGGGCACCAGTGATGATTCCCCCCTCCGGCACCCGCAGGGTGCCGGAACGGGGTCTAGATTGATTTCTCGTGGCTACAGAGGCTTGCGGCGGCGGAACTTCTGATCTAGGGTCTCCGTGAGGGTTTCGGAATATTTGGCAATTTATAGGGCGAAGAGGTGGTGCGGGAGGCCACCGAGGTGGGCACAACCCACCGGGGCGCGCCTGGGGGCCCAGGCGCGCTCTGGTGGGTTGTGTCCCCCTCGGGGCACCCCCCAGGTGCTGCTCTGGCCCATTGGATGTCTTCTGGCCCATAAAAAATCCATAAAAAGTTTTGCTGCGTTTGGACTCTGTTTGGTATTGATTTTCTGCGATGTAAAAAACAAGCAAAAAACAGCAACTGGCACTGGGTACTATGTCAATAAGTTAGCCCCATAAAATGGTATAAAGTTGCTATAAAATGATTGTAAAACATCCAAGAATGATAATATAGCAGCATGAATACTTCATAAATTATAGATACGTTGGAGACGTATCAGCATCCCCAAGCTTAATTCCTACTCATCCTCGAGTAGGTAAATGATAAAAGAAATAATTTATGAAGTGTGAATGCTAGCAAAGTGCACAAGTTTCATCAATGACAATTTCAATCACTTTTCCTAGCATCATAACAGCAATTCTTTCTTATAAAACTTCTCATGTTAAAGTAGCAACCAATTCACATGTTAAGGTTCAAACAATGAATTCTCTTGAAACTCAACAACCTATATTCTTAGTCACCAAACAATTGCAATTCAACTTATTCAACAGAGTCTAAGTAAGAGCTCCACATAATCAACCATCATATAGCCTTCTATGATTGCTAACACTCACCGCATACACATGAGCAAAACGTTTCAACCGGACACATAGAAAGATAGGGGCTTATAATTTCGCCTCCCAACGTATTCACCTCAAGGGTGATGTCAACAATAATAACTCATGCTACCCATATCCAACTGGATATATGTGCCTAGATATTTCCTCACCACATGATGCTTGCCAAAAGAGAAATATAAAAAGGAATAGAGAGAAAAACTTTGACTCTTGCATGAAAGTAAATACATAAAAGTAAAAGGTAGGCCCTTCGCAGAGGGAAGCAGAGGTTGCCATGCGCTTTTTGTTTGTATGCTCAATCCCTTAGTGCAAAAGAACGTCATGTTATATTGCCCCTTATGATAGAAACCTTTATTATGCAGTCTGTCGCTTTTATTCTTTGCCATCACAAGTTCGTACAACACTCAATTTTCTCTTACACTAAATGATCTAACACTTTTAGAAGCAATTTTTATTGCCTTATTGCACCGATGACAACTTACTTGAAGGATCTTACTCAATCCTTAGGTAGGTATGGTGGACTCTTGAAAATAAGTTTTGGGTTTAAGGGTTTTTGGATGCACAAGTAGTATCTCTACTTGGTGCGGAATTTTTGGCTAGCAAAGATGGGGGGCAAGCACCACATGTTGAAGGATCTATGAGAATATAACTTCTATGTGAATATGAACAAACATAAATCATTACGTTGTCTTCCTTGTCCAACGTCAACAATTTTGGCATATAATATTTTGATGGGGGCTCACAATCACAAAATATTTCCAAGATAGTGTATTTGCATGTGAAAGTTCTCTTCCTTATAGTAATCATTCATGAATTGCTTGTATGACCAATATTGTGATTGTCAAGCTTCAAAAGATTTCACTTTCTAAACCCAATGTGAAGCTACCACTAGGCATGATATGAACATATAATTTCAACTTCATTATATTCAATTTATTCAATAATTTACTCATAGGATATAAGTGAAGCACAAGAGTAAATGACAAGCTACTCCAAAAAGATATAAGTGAAGATCAAACGAGTAGTTAAGTAAATGGGTAGCAATTTGAGGACTCTCTCTTATTTAAAAACTTTTAGATCTAAGTATTTTATTAAAAAAGCAAGCAAAACAAGACAAAATGACATTCCAAGAATAGTACAACTCATGTGAAGAAACAAAAACTTAGACTTAATCGATACTAACCGATAATTGTTGATGAAGAAAGGTGGGATGCCTACCGGGGCATCCCCTGGCTTAGATGCTTGAGACTTCTTGAAATATTATCTTGGGGTGCCTTGGGCATCCCCAAGCTTGAGCTTTTGTGTCTCCTTAATTCCTTTTATATCACGGTTTCCCTAAATCTTAAAAATTTCATCCACACAAAACTCAACAAGAACTCGTGAGATAAGTTAGTATAAACCAATGCAAAAACCTTATCATTCTCTACTGTAGCAAATCACTAAAATTATTATTCAACATTGCATACTAAATGCCTCTGCATATTTAATACTCCTATCCTCAAATAGAATCATTAAACTAGCAAACATATGCAAACAATGCAAACATAACAGCAATCTGCCAAAACAGCACAGCCTGTAAAGAATGCAAGAGTATCAATACTTCTTTAACTCCACAAATTATGAAAATTTACCGCACTGTATAAAATTTATCAGATCTTATTTTGCAAAAAGTTTCAACATTTTATCACATTCTGAATTTTCTCGGGAATTTTTGCAACATCGATAAACTTTCTGTTTTGAAACAGCAACTCATATACTTGCAAAATAAGCATGGTAAAGGCTATCCTTGACATTTTTATTGAAAAGAAAGATGCAAAACATTATTCTAAATAACATAAAGCAAATCCTAACAAGAAAATGATGCTCCAAGCAAAACACATATCATGTGACGAAAAAAATGTAGCTCCAAGTGAGGTTACCGATAATGTTGGAGATGAAAGAGGGGATGCCTTCCGGGGCATTCCCAAGCTTAGTTGCTTGGATCTTCCTTGAATATTACCTTGGGGTGCCTTGGGCATCCCCAAGCTTAGGGTCCTATCACTCCTTATTCTCCTCATATCGACATCTCACCCAAAACTTGAAAACTTCAATCACACAAGACTTAACGGAACTTCGTGAGATAGGTTAGTATGATAAAGAGCAAACCATTTCACTTTGGTACTGTCAAAGACAAGATTCATAATTGTTTAAACACAATTCCTACTGTAGCATATCCTTTCCACAATTTATATTGAGCAATATAAGCCATAGAAACTAGAAAACAAGCAAACTATGCATTGAAAACAGAATCTGTCAAAAACAAAACAGTCTGTAATAATATGTACTCCAACCATACTTCTGCTACTCCAAAAATTCTGAAAACTTAGGAAAACGTATATAATTTGTATATCTATCAACTGTAAAAAATTCAGAATTTTTTCACGTTCCAGTAAAAGATAGGAATTTTTGCACTGGACGCAAAAGTTTCTGTTTTTGCACAGAATCAAGTCAACTATCATCCACACTATCCCAAAGGCTTTACTTGGCACTTTATTGAAACAAAAGCAATAAAACATGATTAATACAGTAGTATAATCATGTGAAAACATAAAAACAGTAGGGGTAAATGTTGGATTGTCTCCCAACAAGCGCTTTTCTTTAATGCCTTTTAGCTAGGCATAATGATTTCAATGATGCTCGCATAAAAGATTAGAATTGAAACACAAAGAGAGCATCATGAAGCATATGACTAGTACATTTAAGTCTAACCCACTTCCTATGCATAGAGATTTTATGAGAAAACAATTTATGGGAGCAAGAATCAACTAGCATAGGAAGGCAAAACAAGTGCAACTTTAAAACTTTCACCATAAAGAGAGGAAATTTGATATTATTGCAATATGTAAAAGCATATGTTCCCCTCTCATAATAATTTTCAGTAGCATCATGAATGAATTCAACAATTTAACTATCACATAAAGCATTCTTTTCATGATCCACAAGCATAGAAATTTTATTGCTCTCCACATAAGCAAATTTATTCTCATGAATAGTGGTGGGAGCAAACTCAACAAAAAAACTATCATGGGATTGAAAATTAAAATCATGATGACAAGTTTCATGGTTATCATTATTCTTTATAGCATACATGTCATCACCATAATCATCATAGATAGCAACTTTGTTGTCATAGTCAATTGAAACCTCTTCCAAAATAGTGGATTCATCACTAAATAAAGTCATGACCTCTCCAAATCCACTTTCATAATTATCACAATAAGATTCAACATCCTCCAAAATAGTGGGATCATTAGTACCTAGAGTTGACACTCTTCCAAACCCACTTTCATCAATATAATCGTCATAAATAGGAGGCATGCTACCATTATAACAAATTTGCACATCAAAACTTGGGGGACTAAAAATATTATCTTCATCAAACATAGCATCCCCAAGCTTGAAGCTTTGCATATCATTAGCATCATGGATATTCATAGAGTTCATACCAACAATATTGCAATCATGCTCATCAACTATGCCAAACATTTTATTGAATTCTTCTTCTATCAATTGAGCACAATTTTCCTTTCCATCATTTTCACGAAAGACATTATAAAGATGAATAATATGATGCAACCTCAATTCCATTTTTTGTAGTTTTCTTTTTATAAACCAAACTAGTGATAAAACAAGAAACTAAAAGATTCGATTGCAAGATCTAAAGATATATCTTCATGCACTCACCTCCCCGGCAACGGCGCCAGAAAAGAGCTTGATGTCTACTACGCAACTTTATTCTTGTAGACTCGTGTTGGGCCGCCAAGCACAGAGTTTTGTAGGACAGTAGAAATTTTTCCTCAAGTGGATGACCTAAGATTTATCAATCCGTGGGAGGCGTAGGATGAAGATGGTCTCTCTCAAACAACCCTGCAACCAAATACAAGAAATCTCTTGTGTCCCCAACACACCCAATATAATGGCAAATTGTATAGGTGCACTAGTTTGGCGAAGAGATGGTGATAAAAGTGTAATATGGATGGTAGAAATATATTTTTATAATCTGAATAAATAAAAACAGCAAGGTAGCAAGTGACAAAAGTGAGCACAAACGGTATTGCAATGCTTGAAAACAAGGCCTAGGGTCCGTACTTTCGCTAGTGCAATCTCTCAACAATGCTAATATAATTGGATCATATAACCATCCCTCAACGTGCGATGAAGAATCACTCCAAAGTTCCTAACTAGCGGAGAACATAAGAATAAATTGTTTGTAGGGTACGAAACCACCTCAAAGCTATTTTTTCCGATCGATCTATCCAAGAGTTCGTACTAAAATAACACCAAAGCAAATTCAGATTTGTAATGCTCAATCCAACACAAAGAACCTCAAAGAGTGCCCCAAGATTTCTACCGGAGAAACAAAGACAAGAACATGCATCAACCCCTATGCATAGATTACCCCAATGTCACCTCGGGAATCCGCGAGTTGAGTGCCAAAACATATATCAAGTAAATCAATATAATACCCCATTGTCACCACGGGTATTCGTATGCAAGACATATATCAAGTGCTCTCAAATCCATAAAAGTATTCAACCCGATAAAATGAAATCTCAGAGGGAAAACTCAATTCATCACAACAAGATAGAGAGGAGAAAACACCATATGATCCGACTATATTAACAAAGCCCGCGATACATCAAGATTGTGCATCTCAAGAACACGAGAGAGAGAGAGAGAGAGAGAGAGATTAAACACATAGCTACTGGTACAAACCCTCAGCCCCGAGGATGGACTACTCCCTCCTTATCGTGGTAGCCGCAGGGTGCCGGAACGGGGTCTAGATTGATTTCTCATGGCTACAAAGGCTTGCGGCGGCGGAACTTCTGATATAGGGTCTCCGTGAGGGCTTTGGAATATTTGGCAATTTATAGGGCGAAGAAGCGGCGCGGGAGCCACCGAGGTGGGCACCCCCCAGGTGCTGCTCTGGCCCATTGGATGTCTTCTGGTCCATAAAAAATCTACAAAAAGTTTCGCTGCGTTTGGACTCCGTTTGGTATTGATTTTCTGCGATGTAAAAAACAAGCAAAAAACAGCAACTGGCACTGGGCACTATGTCAATAAGTTAGTCCCAAAAAATGGTATAAAGTTGCTATAAAATGATTGTAAAACATACAAGAATGATAATATAGCAGCATGAATACTTCATAAATTATAGATATGTTGGAGACGTATCAACGGGGGGCCTTCAAGTCTTGACAAATTTTGGCAAAAATGAAGGATGAACTCGAGCAATGGGGAAGAACAGAGTAGAGGAAGGAATGAAAGGGGAAAACAGAGAGAAATGGGCTCGGGCTCGATGAAGCGTTTATATAGAGGCATTTTTAGGCCTGGTTTTTTATACAAACCGGGACTAAAGGTGCATCTCTAGTCCCGGTTCGTGCCATGAACCGGGACTAGGGTTGGTGGGGCCCCAGCCTGCCACCACCTCTTTAGTCCCGGTTCGTGACACGAACCGGTACTAGAGGTTCAACACGAACCGGGACTAATGAGTGCCGCCCGCCTAGCCATTGGAACCGGCACTAATGGTCACATTAGTGTCGATCCGTAATTGAACCGGGACTAATGAGGTGAACATTAGGTCGTTTTTCTACTAGTGAGTAACCCCATTATAAATCAAGTCCGGGGCCAAACCCACAAGAAATTTGTTTCTAAAAATAAAAATATGAAAAAACGTAGCAATGAATACATGGTTACATCAAAGAAAAGAAAAGAAAAACATGGTACATGGCTGGTTCAAAGGGCCACCACGTTACCTTCGAGAGCGATCATGCACGTTTCAAGGATCTCCACTGTACAGCTCTCCAAATTGATCCCTTAAAAAAAAAGCTCTCCAAATTGAGAAGAAGGCATGCATTCTATCCGATCGATTTGGATGTGCAGCTACATTCATGCACCCGTCTCACTCTAGTAAGATAATATCTTTCTTTTTTTAGGGAAAGTATGATAATATCTAACGGAAATGATCGATGCGTGCATGCATGACGCCGGGTCGAACTTTGTCGCGTTTCCTCACCCCTGCGCGAGGTGTCCGCAAGACGGGGCCCCTTCGCACGTCCACGTAGTGTCATGTTGCCGACACCCATTTATGAAGGAGTTAATTGTACAGAAGTACAATAATTGAGGCATTGGAAGTAGATTGGTACCAAGTTTGGTAATTTTTACGTGTCAGTACCAAGTCTGGGGCTAGCCGTTACAAAAAGGTCTAAATCGCGTATGAACGCGTATTGACGGTGTATCTGACCGGCGGGGCCCGCCTGTCAGCTGCCGACGTGGCATTTTTTTTGCAGAAACACCCTGCACCTCCTTCGTCTTCACGCGCGGTGGCGCCCGGTCTGGATCGAGGGGAGGAGCCCCTCGAGCCCGAGCTCCTTCGCCTCCCGCAACCCCCGCCCCGCCCCGGCCTCCTCCTCGCCTCGCAGCCGGTCGGCCACCGGAGCACCACCACCGGCGACCAGGACCAGGCCGTCCCCGCACCCTGCCTCTCTCCTTCTCTTCCTCCATCCATTCTTTCTTCTCTCTCTCTCTCTCTCTCTCTCTCTCTCTCTCACCCAGAGCTCTCTCTCTCTCTTGCCCCTTGGACAGGAGCCCGACGCCAAGCCGCCATGGATGGCCTCCCGTAGCTCCAGCCCGACGCGCCGATCCGCGTTGGAGAGCTTCGGATCTGTCCATCCCCTTCGTCCCTCGATGCCGGAGCCCCTGCATCGCACCACCTCCTTCCCGTTGACCGCGATGCCCCAGCGCGCCCGCGCCACCGCGGGGTTCCTGCTGGGGAAGCTCGGCTGGGGAGCTGCGCCGGGTTGCCGCCGGCAAGCTGCGCTGAACCCGCGTCGCTTGGGCCCGCGTTGGCGTCCCCTCGTCCCAGCCGAAAGCAGGCCGCCGTAGGGAAGCCGCACTCGCGCCGCCGCTCGGCCTCTGCCGAGGGAGTTCGGTAGGGGAGCTGCGCCGAGTCGCTACCGGCGAGCCGGGCCGAGCCAGCGCCACCGCGGGGCTCCCGCCGAAGGAGCTTGTCGGGGCCGTGCCGAGCCGCTATCGGCGAGCTGGCGCCGCCTAGGCCCGCTTCGCTGGGCGTAGGACCGGCTGGTATTCTGCGCGGGGGGAAGGGGTGTTTCTGAAAGAAAAATGCCATGTCGGCAGCTGACAGGCGGGCCCCGCCGGTCAGATACACCGTCAATACGCGTTTATACGTGATTTACACCATTTTGTAACGGCTAGCCCCAGACTTGGCACTGACACGTAAAAATTACCAAACTTGGTACCAATCTGCTTCCAATGCTTCAATTGTGGTACTTCTTTACAATTAACTCTTCATCGAGGAGAGGAGAGCCGAGAGCGCAGCCTCAACTTGGTCACAGCTCCTTCTATCCTATCCATACCTCCATTGGCCTCTCCCGCCTATAAATTGGCTTCGTCTTCATGGGTATCTATCTCATCCATCACACAAGCTAGCTAGCTACTACAAGGGTGTCAAGCATGGCGAGGGTGTCAAGCATGGCGTCCAAGGGTCTCGTTGTGTTTGCTGTCCTGCTTGCTGCGGCTTTCCTAGTGGCCACAGCTGAACAAACTCGTGAGCTAGCAAGCGCACATGTTTTGACCTGATTCGCTAATATTATATATACACTAGGGATATACGTAGCAATCATCATTAGGCTAAGAAACATGCTGCCATTGCTACTAATTACATGCATACCGTTTTATTCATGCAGAGGCCAACAAGGAAGAGACCAAGGCCGGTGTTCAGGGCTACCACGGCGGTGGCGGAGGCCGTGGCTATCATGGCGGCGGCGGCGGCGGGTACCCTGGCCATGGCGGCGGCGGAGGTGGGGGCGGCTACCCTGGCCATGGGGGCGGCGGCGGCGGCGGCAGCGGCTGCCGGTACCAGTGCTGCGGGCACGGGCATGGTGGTTGCCGCTGCTGCGCAAGCCCCAACGAGATCCCGGAGCCCATGTATCGGGCGGAGGTCCGCCACTAAGTGGCGACCGGAGTAGTATATACCAGCACTAGTGTTGCTACTTGCCTGCACGTAGTAAAACTACTCGTATATGTGGTCAATAGGAAGGTAGGTGCATGTATTATGTACGTATACGTACAGATTGCACAGTTATGTTGATCCAATAATACCAGGACTCTGTTCGGTCGTGTATTCACCCTGTAAGACTTGTCTTTCTTGCATAATATATGTATATGCAACTCTCATGCGTGTTATAACAAAATCCCATGACTCTTGTTTGAAATGCAATCACAAGTTCATTCACATCACAGTGATAATACAAAAAATATGCATTGAGAACGACTACAGATATTTTCACTGTGCACATACACACAATCTCGGCAATTGTATTATCACTATTCACCTTCTCGTCTTGCCCATTTCATTAATGGAATTCGTCATGCGGTTGTATGATTGCTCTAAGAAATAATTCGGCAGCAGTTTCTTGTGCATTATACATTTGTCAAAATCATACCAGGTTCTTGCTTTCCTATTAATTTCAAATTTCAATACATATAAGGTGGGCATAAGAGGAAACATGTACAAATGGAAAAACTTATTATTGATTTATAAACTTAACTTCGCCACGCTTACTTTGGTTCTTAAGGGCATCTTCAAAGCGGACACTCAAATCGTGTGCAACCGTCGGGACCGCGCGGTCTAGACGTGTTTTGTCATCCAACAAGGGTGTGTAACTGCCTGCTGACCGGTCCGGACGCTCTTTTTCACACAAATTAGAAGCAAATTATGGGTGTGGGGGGGAGGGGGGGCTTTGCGGGAGTCCGGACAGCAGCCACGTAGGACACCGACACCCACGACCCACTCGAATCCCCTCCCGATCCCATTCTTTTCCACTATGTCCCCGCTTCTCCTTGCTTTGCATCCGCATCCTCCTCCGACGTCGTCGATGTACCTCTCCGGTCGCCACCCAGGCATTGACGGATGCCCACAACCACCGCCCACACGCTCGCTCACCTTGTACTATGGCACCATCTACCGAGATCCGTCCGTAGTCAGGTACCCTTCACCTCCCCTTTCGACGACGTCCACGGCGGTCACCATGCCCGGCAGGTATTCGGTCAAATGCCATTGAGCTTATTATCCAACTTCATGTCATTTTTTAGAGTATGAAGGGTGTTGGGGTACTCGAGCATGGAGGATGGGTTGTTGTGTGATGCGTGGTTGGCCGTATCCGCAGATTTCATAGGCAGGAGCAGAAGGGGGCTCTTTTGGCAGAGCAGGCATGATTCGTTTCACACGCGATAGCACATTGCGCCCTACGATATGCACATCATCCCTGAACGCAATGTGAAGTCGTTACTGTATCGATGGTACACCATCCAGACCACCGTCGCCAAGTTTTGTGGCGTGGTTGATCTGCTGGAGGCAAGGTAGCCATTGCGCACGGCAAGCGTGAAGATCGTAAGTTTTGCTTCTTCTTGCTCAACTTGTTAATTTATTCATTGATTGACTCAATGTTGTTCTACACATCGTGTAGCATGTATGTGTTGCCGTGATGTACCATGAGATAGAGTGCAGACCATTTACGCACATACACTATTGGATGAAGCTCAAGGGGCAGTATGTGTTGGACGGCATGATCCGTTCATGAAAAACTTGTTGAACAACGATTAATCTCGTTGAATTTGAACTATTTCTCGTTGAATTTGAACAATTGTTGTACTAGACTTATTTTCGTGCTATGTATGTATGATTTGTGCTATTTTCTATCCGAACATTGATGATATCCGTCGTCTTTGATATATTTCGTCAGGTTAGTTGAAATAAGATTTGAAATATATGAATATAGCGTTGGATGTCCGGCTCCTGCATCCGTGTCCGCGGACTTATCCTCCTGTTCGCGGACGGATGCGGTTTCTGGTTTGCGGGTCCGTGTTGGAGATACTCTAAGGAGGCAGATGCTACCACCATGCAAGCATTCAGGCCCATCAGTTAGTGTGTTTCTATAATTTTCACTAGGGTTTGTACCAATAGGCTTGCTGTTAGGGCATTTCCCGCCTTGAGTGTGTTGGTGTTGATGACAATGCATTTTGCGAACTAATCGTGTGCCTTAGGTACTCAGGTTAACTTCATTTGGCACAAGACGGTTAGGCATTCCCTCCAGACAGAAAAGTTGAAGATGGAGTTTCCGACGCTTTTATTTCTTTGGTTGTAGGAAATCTGTACTATTAAGAGGGAATCCGCATCGGAAGGTACTGGGTGAATCAATGCACGAGCACATTCTTTTGCACCCACCATATATTCTTCCGTTTGAGGAGAGAGCACCTCAAATCTTACTTGTGGCAATGGTTTCTTCACCAAGTGGTTGTACCGCTGGTGTGAGCGGTTGTATCGGACGACCAGTACTTTCGGCACAACCATCGCCCTTGGGGTGATACCCTAGGGTTTGCAGTCTCCGGGTGTCTGCCAAGAGGTTATTGTAACACCCCCTGTCATTAGCCACAGTAATCACTTTTGATAATGACAAGTCAGCATGATTAACAGTGCCAAATCACCATTTGCATCATATTGCATTTCAGCTCCTAACTCAAAATTCAAATTTAAATCAAAGTGGAAAATAAAAGTTGTTCAAACACAGAAACTAAAATGTTCAATAAATAACAAATATTCCAGAGACTATCCTAAAATTATAACCAACATTTAATAAATTAATTAAGTAACTCAAACATCCCCTAACAGTGGCTGAAAACAATATTTAACAACTTTTTATTTAATTTAAAATAAATATGAAACTATATTTTGCTCAAACTAGTTTTTGGTGTTAGGGTATAGTGCACTACTAATTTTGGGACTAGGTCACACTTTTTACAAAATTCATTTAGGGCCCAAATAATTAGCAAAACAGGAAAATAAAAGAAACAGAAAAGAGAAAATAGAAAAAGGCCTAAAGCTACTGTGCACTTGGGCCTGCTCGCTACAGCCAGCGGCCCAGCCCACCCCGCGCCTCCTCCAACCTCTCACTGCTCACCCCTGCCTCGCTGTCGAGCACCTCGCGCCCGCACGCGCGCGCGCGCCCGGCCCCCCTCGCTCGCCGCTCGACAGCGCGTCGCCGCTCGCGCTGGGGATAAGAGCAGCTCCTCGCTCCCCCTGGCGAACCCTAGTCGCCTCACTCCCTCTCCCTCGCCCTCTTCTACCGCACCTGAGCGCCGCCATGTTCGGCCCCCGTTGAACCTCGCGGCCACCGTACCCTGTTTGCCTCCCGACGTGTCTCCGAGGCTCGCCGCCGTCCGCTGCATCGCCTGCGCCCACGAGCCGGAGCCGAGGCCCCCTCCATTGCCAGGAACGCCGCCTTCTTCCTCCTTGGATCGCCGCCGCACTCCGTCGTCGATTCGCTCCGGCAAGCCCTCCCCGAGCCCGCTATCGCACACCTGCAGGGCCTGGTGAGGAGTCGACGCCGTCCCCCTCTCTTTTCTGCTCGATATTGTCGCCGTAGTGATCGCATTCGAGATGCCCGAACCCACCGCCGCGGACCTCGTCGCCGGCGACCATTTGGTCATGTGCTGCTGCCCATTTTGCTCGCCGCAGCCCGTAGCGCCTCCCTAGCACTTTGCCTCGCCCGTTTGCTCGCCGTGGCAACTAGCACAAGCACCGCCCGAAGCACCTCGCCGCCGACGAGCTCGTGCCGCTCGACTCCGGCCTCCCCAGCACCCCGCACCGCCGCCATTCGACGCGCGACGTCGAGCCGCGTCGAACGAGCCCTGCCACGCCCCCGGAGACGCCCTATGGACGAAACCCGAGCTCCTCCCGAGCCGCGCCGCCGCGTTGGCTCGCCGGAGCCAACTCCGGCACGTCACCGGTCGGCGCTGACCTGGCCTGGGCGGGCCCCGCCCAGTGCCACTGACCCCTGGGCCCCAGTTGACCTGTTGACCAGGTCAACTGCTGACGTGGCCGCCCCTGCCTCACTGACATGCGGGCCCCACCTAATAAACGAATTTAAATAAATAAATAAACTGCCAATTAGTTAATTAAGTTAATTAGTTAAACTAGTAGTCACTGACTACTGGGGCCCACCCACTAATTAACCCAATTAGTTAATTTTAACCCCTCTATTAAGGCCACTGTGTATGACATGTGGGCCCCACATGTCAGGTTGACCCTGGTCAGCCCCTGTTGACCTGCTGACGTCACACCTAGGTCATGCTGACATCATCATTCACTATACTGGATAATTCGAATTTAAATAAATAATTAAATTCAGAAAATGATAAAAACTTTAGAAAGTCATATAAATTAAACCGTAACTCCGATGAAAATAATTTATATATGAAAGTTGCTCAGAATTTCGATACGAGTCTGAATACGCCCTCAGTATTCCTATCAGATGCCTCTAGCTAGATAAACAGGGAACTTTTAGACCGATTTCAGTAAATGAATAGTGCCCAACTTTAGTTAAATAAATCCGGATAAATTCCTAAATTAACTAAATCATTTAGTTAGGCAGTAGAACACCCCGGCATATCATTTAGTCATGTCATGCATCTTGTTTGCATCTTTGCCGTGAAATTTATTGTTTCTCTCCCCCTCCTCTCTCGATAGACGCCGAGACCGACGACGCTGCAGCTGGGTACGACTACGCTACAGACGAGCAGCCCGTTGACGACCCCTCTCTCTTGCCAGAGCAACCAGGCAAGCCCCCCCCCCCCCCCCTTGAGCATCCAGATATCACCCATTCCATTCTCCTGCTTGCATTAGATTTTGCTACTGTTAATGTTTGCTCCTATTCTGATGCATAGCCTGCTTTCGTAACCTGTTCATTGTCACCTTACCTGCCTATGATAAACTGTTTAGTATAGGTTGGTAGTGAACCATCAGTGACCCCACCACCTTACCCTTGTTGCCCCTGCTTGATCATCGATGACTCGATCAATGTGATCGTCGACCAGAGACCGACACATCACTTCACCCCCTTAGTTGTACGACTCTGCATAGTTACTATCGAGTGCCGAGGGTGATACCTCGTAACGCATTCCTGATGAATACTCTACAGTGTAGCTGTTCGGTCGTGGTCATCGAGGGTGATTCCTCCTTCTCCACTTCCGATACGACTCTGTCGTGTAACCCCTCAGTGTGAACCTCGAGGGTGATGCCTCATACGTTCACCCTGATGATTTCATCGAGTGGAATCCATCGAGGGTGATTCCTCGTGGTTTCCCCCTTGATGTTGTGACCACACGGTTACTTTGACCTTGTTACAGGCGGGTCGACCCTAATGGGTGCCCGCTGGGGATCTGTGATTGTCGGGTGTGCCGGAAGGGCACTCGAGTGTGATATTGTGGCGGAGCTTCAGAAACTCTGAATGTCCCCGCGTGATACTAAATGAGCCTATTGGATTTGGGTTTGTGATCTGAGTGGGTCGACGTGCCCTATACGCACTACCACCACGCGGGATTATGGTTTATGGGGCCCTCTGCGATGTATGTTTCTCCCGAAAGCTCATCAGACGTCACGTTTCACCGTGCGGGCTGATCGCCGGGACTGGGCTGGATACTTCACTGACGAGTTCAGTGTCGCGCCTGCACCCCGGCCAGCCACGCAACGCGCAGGGTGCCCAGGGCGATGGCCCAAGACCACTGGGTGCATAGGTTAGTCCGGCGTGCTGACCTCTCTGCTGAGCCTAGGTAGGGCGCTGCTTGGTGTTGATCTCCCAAGGCCGGGCATTACCCAGCAAGTGTGTCCGGCCAGAGGTGATCGAGCGTGTTGGGTAACAGTAGTGCACCCCTATAGGGAAGAATAATCTATCGATAGCCGGTCCTACGGTAAAGGACGCTCAGTTTGTATATCCCGATCTACTACTTGAACTGGATACTTGTTACTTAATTGAAGCTTCGGGATCGCTTTCTCGCAGGGAGTCGAGGAAGGATCTTTAAGTTGTATTTCAACATGGTTGCTTAATAAAATGCTATTCTACTCTCTTCTATTGCTGCAAGATGATGGCTTCGTGAAGATGTTTGAAGATGCTAGTCTTCGATAGGACTAGGCCTTCTCTCTATTCTGGCATTTCTGCAGCCTAGTCCACATATACAGCCTTTCCTCTTTTGATAATGTTGCATATGTAGTGTAGATCCTTGCTTGCTAAGTACTTCGGATGAGTACTCACGGTTGCTTTGTTACTTCTTTTTCCCCATACCCCACCTTAATGATACATCAGATGATGGAGCCCGGGAGCCAGATGCCACCTCAGGAGCTTACTACCAAGAGGGTCCAGACGGCACTTACTACTGGATCGAGTCAGCCGACCAGGAGTAGGATCGGAGGCTCCCAAGCAGGAGGCCTACGCCTTTCGATCTAGAGTCGTTGTTTGTGCTAGCCTTCTTAAGGCAAATCTTGTCTAACTATGTCTGTACTCAGATAATATTTGTATGAATGACTTATGTATTCGGATCTTCGGATCCCTGGTCTGTAATATTGTGGATCTCCGTTTATTTGTGTTAGAGTTGTGTTGTGATATCTTCCCGTGAGTCCCTGTGCTTGATCATGCATGTTTGCGTGTATGATTAGTGCACGATTGAGTCGGGGGCGTCACAGTTATACTGCTATCCTCATGGCGGTTGTACCACCTGGACCTTGGCAAATCCCAGGATTACTGCTCGGCGGTTGCATGGGCCTAGTACTGCTCCAACCACCAGAAAAGGGGTGATACCCTTCTGTTATGGAGCGATAGTAGGGCAGTGGTGGCCCGGTAGTTTCTAGATTGCTTCAGCGTACCGGTACTGCCGGTGACTAGAGCGGTTGTACCGCTCCAGATTTAGCCACCACCTGTACTTGGGGCCTATTTGGTTCTTGCCCAGTCGCACCCGACCAAATCAGGGGCACGCCAAAAAATTGGCGGTCGTTTCACCCGCCCGAGATCCGCCCACGATTTGGCGTCAAAATAGATGGAGAGAGCTCTGGCGGGCTGGGCGTGCCAAAAACTTGGAGCCCATCCAAACAGGCATTCAACCGTCGGTCAACGCCAATATTTTGGCATGGTAGACGAGGGCTGTGATCCAAACAGCCTCTTGGTTTCGACGGTTGTACCGGCCCAAGTATCGTTCCAACCACCGCTAGGGGGTGATTTCCTTCTGTTATGGAGCGGTAGTTGGGCACTAGTGGACCGGTAGTTCCCGGATGGCTTTGGCCTACCGGTATTACTGGTGCATCCTCCGGTTGTACCGCTAGGTGCTCTACTGTAGCGTATCCCGTGAAAATCGGTTGTACCGGTGCTACCACCGATTCTACTGGCGCAGTGTAAAACCTGCAGCAACAGTTTGATTTGAGAGACCCTATATAAGGAGGTGGTTCTTCCACCTCCCTATTACCTCTTGCCTCTCTCTCTCCTCCATTAATTCCCTTCAAGCTTTCTTGCCCGATTTCTCTGTCTAGCCACTCAAACTTGTTGATTTGCTAGGGATAGAAGGAGGAGATCTATATCTACACTTCCACCAAAGGAAACTTGATTCCCCCATACTTTCTTGTGTGGATTTTGTTACTCTCGGGTGTTTGGGCACCTATATGGAAGAAGTCACCTTGGAGTCACAATCCATTGTGGTGAACCTTCATGGTGGTGTTGGGAGCCTCCAATTAAGTTGTGCAGAGAGCCCCAACCTTGTTTGTAAAGGTTTGGCCGCTGCCTTCAAGGGCACCATTAGTGGAATCGTGACATCTTGCATTATGCGAGGCATGAGGAGAATACGGTGGCCCTAGTGGGTTCTTGGGAAGCATTGTGCCCCCACACCGCTCCAACAGAGACGTACCTCCACCTAAAGGGAGGGAACTTCGGTAACACATCCTCATCTTCACCGACTCCACTTGTGGTTATTTCTAACCTTTACTTTCTGTAAGCTATCTTGTGTTTATATCTTGTGCTTTCTTGTGAGATTGTTATTATGCTTGTCATATAGGTTGTCCACCTAGTTACATATCTAGACAACCTATTTTATTGTCAAATCTGAATTGAATAAAAGAGCTAAAAATTGGTAGTTGCCTATTCACCCCCCTCTAGTCAAGCATATCGATCCTTTCAATTCGTATGAGAGCCTCATCTCTTTTAAGGGCTTCACCGCCTAAAGAGTATGGTTGATGATGATGGGGATAAGGATGGGGAGATCCCGCGGTGGTGAAGATGACCACGGTCACCCGAGATGATCTAAATGAGGCTATTGCCACACTTAAACCATCTATGATGACCGAGGTCAAATCCATGTTAAAAGGATTCCTTGATGGCATCAAACTCTCTACCGATCCCTTGCAAGTGGTTAAATCCACTTCCTCGAATTCGGATGCCAACTCTCCTAAGGAGGCTGGGAGTGCTAGTTATCGACTAGAGAGGGGGTGAATAGGTGATTTTAATGGAAGTCCTCAAGATAGGCAATATCTTCGAGGACAGGCAGTTAAAACAGTAACTAAATAGGATACAGCGGAAGATAAACTACACAAGCCATGGAATAGTGTCAAAGTATAGTACATGTGATGCATGAAGACAAGTAGCTGCGAGGTAGACCAGATCAGAATTGGAAGATAGTGTGAAGACAAATATGCAATCAGAGTGAATGTCTTCGAACAGAACATGCAAGCAAAGACTTCACGAAGCTAAATTGTAAGTAAACGAGTGAAGTGATAGAACCAGTTGCTCGACGAAGACAAGGATTTGGTAGACTAGTTCCAGCTCCTGTGACAACTGTACGTCTGGTTAGGGAGGCTGAGATTTAACTTAGAAGACCACGTCTTCACCTTATTCCCCTTGAGCTAAGACCCGCAGATATCGCCCAATCACTCTGGTAAGTCTTCAAGGTAGACTTCCAAACCTTCACAGACTTTGTTCACCGTCAATACACAATGACTCTTGGATGCTCAGAACACGACGCCTAACCGACTGGAAGATCACAGTCTTCAAGTGAAATAAGTCTTCGGTTCACGCGGAACAGAAAGGCTTCAGTGATGCTTAACACTCTTTGGGCTCTAGGTGTTTTGGGTTTGTCCTCGCAAGGATGCTTTCTCAAAGGCTTCGGAGGTGGGTTGCTCTCAAACAACAAAAGCCGTGCACTAACTCAGAGTAGCCACCAATTTATGGTGGAGGGGGTGGGATATTTATAGCCAGGAGGCAACCCGATATGATATGTCC
The DNA here is from genome assembly GCA_011799875.1 of Thinopyrum elongatum. Taxonomy (NCBI): domain Eukaryota; kingdom Viridiplantae; phylum Streptophyta; class Magnoliopsida; order Poales; family Poaceae; genus Thinopyrum; species Thinopyrum elongatum. Next base: position 655,967,551 of record CM022298.1, read on the forward strand.
GAAATGACCCTAGGTCAAAGGACAACCGACACGTGTCCAACTGTCGGATTTCAAATACACAGCTTGACTTGGGATACAAGTAAAGCTGACTCATCCAACTCAGGATAAGATTTTCTCTCATTTGACTTCGCTCGAAGACATAGGATTTTGGGTTGAGCATCACGTCAGTTTTCTGACTTTGTTTACCTGGACCTTACTTAACAGTTCGATGGTTCCTATGACTCAGGAAAGAAGAAAATGAAACTACGAAAGAAACTATGTCTTCGCACTCCATTGTCTTCAAGAGAATGTCTTCACGTGTCATTTTCTTCGACACAAATGTTTTCGTGAACCACCAATGTCTTCATACATTTTTAGGGGTCATCTTTGATGGGTAAATTGAATCAATAGGGACTTCTACCTGTGTTCTCCTATGAATCTCACAAACACATTAGTCACTCAACCAAGTTTGTCGTCAATACTCCAAAACCAACTAGGGATGGCACTAGATGCACTTGCAATCTCCCCCTTGTTGGTGATTTATGACAAACTGGTTGCAGTTTTCAATGGGAATAAAATATATGAAAGTTAAAGAACTTGGTCGTTGGCTTCATGAAACTGGAGGTGCTCCCCCTGAAGATGTGCAGATAAGTAATTTGCCTTTGAACGCAAATGTACATGACAGGTTTTGCTTTGTGGATATCTCCCTCTTTTCATGAAGTCAAATCAAAGTGCATACAGGAATAATTCGAAGATAATGTCATGCACAATGAAAAAAAGGGCGTCTGCATAATGACTTCATGCGCATAAGATTAATTTTGATAACGTGCATGAAATGAAAGTAGCAGATGTAGCAGATGTCCCATCTGGACTTAAGTTTACAACTCAAAAACACAAATTTTCAAGAACGAGAGTTGTAAGACTTAAACAAAATACAGCATCCGACCAAAATGCCCGCTTGAATACTATCAACCCATATGCTTCTCCCCCTTTGTCATCGAATGACCAAAAAGGAATGAAGACATAGGGCGTCTAAGCGTTCCCGGACGGTGGCGGTGAAGGTGTTGGTGCAGCCGGGTCAATGGTGGTGTTGGGCGGTATAGTAAGGCCAGATGTAGCGTCGATACGTAGTGACGTCAATGCTGGTGAAGTGGCATCGTCTTCCTCATCAATCAGACGAGCATGAAATGTTGGTGTATATGATGAGAAGTCAGAGTCTTCAATGGACGGGGTAGCACATGCTACTTCTTGAGCTTGCGTTGGTTTTTTCCTTGAACAGGAAAGGATGATGCAGCAAAGTAGAGATAAGTATTTCCCTTAGTTCGAGAACCAAGGTATCAATCCAGTAGGAGGTACAAGCAAGTCTCCAATCTATGCACCTGCACAAACAATCAAACACTTGCACCCAATGCGATAAAGGGGTTGTCAATCCCTTCACGGTCACTTGCAAGGATGAGATCTGATAGAGATAGATATAAAAGATTACTAAAATGTAAAACAAATAAATTGCAGCAAGTTATTTTTGGGTTTTTTGGTTATAGATCTGAAAATATATGATGGAAAATAGACCCGGGGGCCATAGGTTTCACTAGAGGCTTCTCTCTTGAAAGAAAACACACGGTGGTGTTCGCACACGAACACGTCACCGTGTACCCTCGACACCGGGGGTGATGCACCATAGCTCACGTCGAAGGGGACCCGCCGGAAGCGCGGTACGGAAGACAATCCGGCGGGCTCTTTTGTAGACCCGAAACCACACGCGCCCGGGAGGGACCACGTCAGGGTGCGCAGCGGCTATGGATTGCCCTAGGTCGACCTGACCTCCCCTAGGGCCTCGAGGTTCGCCGCCCTGCAACAAGAAGAACGAACGAAGAACGAGGAAGAAGAAGAACTAGGGTTAAAGAGTAAAGATAAAATATAAAAAGTGGTATATGATTTGTTCGATTGTGTGTTGTTCAATCGGCCGTCACCCCTTATCTATTTATGAGGCGGCTGGATTTCCCGTACAAGAAAAGGACTCCAAATCACGTCCAAATCTTTCCAAAATTAACCGAACTCGGATTTAGGTAAGTCTGGGACAACAGTTCGGTTTTTAGATCCTGCAGGCCACAAACGACCTCGGATGAAGATGAGCCTAAAAGCAAATTTGACCGTTTCGACGAGGCGAACAACTTTTGTGTTGAACATTTTTTGATTTGAAGCAATGTTGAGGGCCGAATTTCTCATGCAAAACAGCTGATTGGTGGCGCTACCCATCAGACAGGTGTCTGGTGGGGCGCACCATATTTTGCCTCCTAGGAGGGCTGCATTCCGATGGCTCTAACTTTTGCATATGAACTCGGATTGGGACGATTTTTATATCAAAATCAACCGTTTCGACGAGAAAAAGACAATTCATGTACAAACTTTTCTCATATGAGGCAGTTTTGGGGGCGTAATTGGCCAAACAGTACTCTGCATATAAAATCTTGGTACTTCGAGCACAACTTCGGCCTTCGAGATAAGATCGGATGACGATGGCCTAAACTTCAAAGATGTTCCTGTTGAGAGTACACAACTTTTTCATGTAGACTACTTCTCCATTTGAGGCCATCTTAATTAACTACTTGACCGTGCCAAAATCTGGTGTCAACACATGCCCCCCTGTTTTTCGGCAAAACTTGTGTGCCGAAAAATAACTTGCACGGAGTTTGTTCTAAGCACGATGTCAACACTCCATCGGCCATTTTGTACGTGCTTAGGACGATAAGTATATATCGTCCATTTTATTTCTTAGGGCGATAATTGTGTATCGGCTATTTAGATTAGCAACACAAGTTAAGCTAATCAAACGTATGATGATTTGGTAATACCCTTTCATGATATAAGAAATTATATTGCATCCCAGGATTAAAATAAGCCCATTGAGGGTAACCAATCATACCTGATGACGAATTCCATGGCATATGCATTAATGGCATAGTTGAAGAATATGGATAATGTGTGGACCGAAGATGTTGAAACCTTCGGATTGGTCCTTCATAATTTTCACTCTTTTCCTTCTTCACCTTTGCCGCACTTCTTGTAATGGAAGCTTGCACATAATTCTTATTTTGAGTACTTCCTTTGGGAACCCATGCCATATTCCTTTCTTCAAGTTCTTGTGCACTAAGTTTTTGTAATTTCTTCTTTTGCCAATATGATAAGCCGTGTGGGCACCCCGGCTGTGATTTTGTTTGAAGCAATGGCAATTCTTGTTTTACCTTGTGCACTCTCAACTTTTTCTCTTCAGATTTGACACTTGATTGACTTGCCTCATTGCCTTTTGTAGCCAATGTCAACACTTTAACTGGCTCTTGCTCGTTTGAGATCAAATCTAAAGTAGCACTCTTATGACCATCTCTTTTAATGCGATAAACTTGCTTGACCACCTGTTTATTCTTTCTTGAGCTCCGGACCGATTCTTTACGATTGAAACGGTCTTTGACATGTGATTGTGCATCAAATGTTGATCCTCTTGGATCTGCATAATGTTTGTGAGATGGTCTAAAATAAGATGGATAATGTGCACTTGAATCATAGTTGTCCCATGATGAATATGGATAAAAATTAGCATAGGTAGGTATCCACGGCATTGGCATTGGCGGCACAAAATATGGATATGAATATACTGCATTAGAATTCTCATTTTGCCAGTACCGATCCTCGGGTTTGCGCCTAGGGGGTTGTCTTGATGCTCTTGAATTACTTGGCCGATAAGCATTGTTCTCCTCACTTATCTTCTGATATTTTTTCAATAGTTGCGTGAATGTGACTTTCGGCTTTTTACCTTTGTGCTTACCTCGGCCATTGCTTTCTTTGCTTGTGCTTGCACCGATCTTTGGATTTTCTTGTTGCCCCCCAATACTTGGCGTCTTTTGCGCAACTTTGATGGAATTCCCACCTTCAAGCATATTTTCCTTGTGCTCTTGAACAACTTCTTTACTTGAAAACTTGATCCAATCATCCACAGTTTTTACCTTCTCATGTTTAAATGGATCGGCTTGAAGCAGTCGATGCAAAAGTCGTTTGCCATCAGGACCAATTGGAATAAACTGGTCATCTCTTGGTGTCTCAACAGATTTCAATCGTCCTTTATGAATGGCCAATTTAACTATTTGACGAAACATATTGCAATCCTCAAAATTATGTTTGAACGAATGATGCAACCTACAATACATTCGTCCTTGAATTGATGGCTTGACATGGTGATCAAGAATTCTTATGTAATTGTTTTTCAGCAACAAATTAAATATCTGATCACACAGGCTTGAACTGAAGGTAAACTTTTTATTCTCTAGCCGATCTTGCTGTGAGAACGGCTTTGAAGTTAAGCAAACGAATGGTTTAGATTTTGCATTACCCCATTCGGCTATGCATTGTGTTTTGCACTCTATGTCCGATGTCTTTGAAAAGGAAATTATACTATCATCGGTTTTCTCAACAGAGTATAACCTTGGCTTTAAATTTCTGAAATCAAAGTAGTTAGAACATACAAGTCTCAATTGAGGCCATGCGTAAGCCAAGTATGAAGCAAGCAAAGCTACCCAATTAGATATGAATTTTAAATAAAGCAATGGGCAAAACTTTGGCTACAATAATAAGTCACTATCGGTCTTTATAAATGGCACAATAGGTTGACCGATATGTTCTATAAATTTTTTATTGCTAACAAGTAAATTACCCTTCTTCATAGGTCTTTCAAAATTACTTATGAGATTTTTTCTTATAGAAGCATCAACAATAAAGTTGCGACCAAATCGAAAGATAGATAAATCACTTGCTAGACATACCTTTTCAAACACGTTGGGAAAGCATGATGGTTGTGTTACTTGAATGGCATGTTGTTCCTCTTTCGAATAGCTCCCCAACACCTTGTCGTCCTCTTTTTCTAGAACAGATTCGGCATACGTAATATTTGATTCGGTCTTTTCAATAACCGAATTAACTTGGTTATCCAAATCACCATTTTTTTTTGATAATTCTATCCATACCCAATGCTTCCTCTTTTTGACATAATCTAGCTTGTATTGCAGCAGAATTAATAGGCTTTCCCTCTTTTATTAATTCATGTATAACAACATTGCATTCGTCCCAAAAAGACGTAAGATTTTTCTTAATGACCCAATCTGGATAGAATTGCCCCCCAACACTTTTAGACTCTTTCGGTAACGAGATGTCGCCGAAATTCTGTAATTGTGCAGGGAAAACATTGTATGCTACGATACTAGGCGAAGACACATGTGATCCTATAGAATTTTCACTTATTCGGCTATTAGCGTGAAGGTGCGAAGCCGAATTATGAATACCTATAGTTGCATATGGTGCCAAAAAATTAGTTGCATGAGGTGTAGCATATGATGATTAAGGGTAATTGGCCGGATAAATAGTAGTAGCATGGCCAATTCCCCTATCCACCGGCATGTTTGGATTAACATATTGCAAGTTGGTTGCCGATGAATAAAAATGTGAAACACTTTGTTGCATGCTATTAGAAGTTCTAACTTGGGGTGTTTCAAATTGATTAACCGAACTCATCATATTGCTCATCGGCATATGAATTTGTTGGGTTGCCGATGCATATGAGTTGGAATACATATGTCGCATGTTACTAGTATCATAAGAAGTTGAAGCATGTAAATTACTTTGAATCGGCCCTTGCAGGTAGTTAGATGCATGATTGAAAAAAGTAGGGCTGGCCGATAGAGTATACTCATTGAACGATCTAGTAACACCATATGAATTATTTGCATCTACACAAGGGGATTGGGTATTCATATTACCTTCGTAGACTGCAAACCCTAGATGACGATCTCTTCGTAGTAAGAACAGGCTGGAGACCGTTCAAAACTTCCTCCCCAGCGGAGTCACCAAAAAGTGTGTTCGCACAAGAACACGTCACCGTGTACCCTCGATGCTGGGGGTGATGCACCGCAGCTCATGTCGAAGGGGACCCACCGGAAGCACGGTACGCAAGACAATCCGGCGGGCTCTTTTGTAGACCCGAAACCCCACGCGCCCGGGAGGGACCCCGTCAGGGCGCGCGGTGGCTATGGGTTGCCTTAGGTCAACCTGAACTCCCCTAGGGCCTCGAGATTCGCCGCCCTGCAACAAGAGGAACGAACAAAGAACGAGAGAGAAGAAGAACTAGGGTTAAAGAGAAAAGATAAAAGATAAAAAGTGGTATATGATTTGTTCGATTGTGTGTAGTTCAATCAGCCGTCACCCCTTATCTATTTATGAGGCGACTGGACTTCCCGTACAAGAAAAAGGACTCCAAATCACGTCCAAATCTTTCAAAAATTAACCGAACTCGGATTTAGGTAAGTCTGGGACAGCAGTTCGGTTTTTAGATCCTACAGGCCACAAACGACCTTGTATGAAGATAAGCCCAAAAGCAAATTTGACCGTTTCGACGAGACGAACAACTTTAGTGTTGAACGTTTTTCGATTTGAAGCAATCTTGAGGGCCGAATCTCTTACGCAAAACAGCTGATTGGTGGCGCTACCCATCAGACAGGTGTCTGGTGGGGCGCGCCATATTTTGCCTCGTGGGAGGGCTGCATTCTGATGGCTCTAACTTTTGCATATGAACTCGGATTGGGAAGATTTTTATATCAAAATCAACCGTTTCGACGAGACGAAGATAATTCGTGTACAAACATTTCTCATATGAGGCAGTTTTGGGGGTGTAATTGGCCGAACAGTACTCTGCATATAAAATCTTGCTACTTCAAGCACAACTTCGGCCTTCGAGATAAGATCGGATGGCGATGGCCTAAACTTCAAAGATGTTCCTGTTGAGAGTACACAACTTTTTTCATGTAGATCACTTCTTAATTTAAGGCCATCTAAATTAAGTACTTGACCCTGCCAAAATCTGGTGTCAACAGGTGGGTGAACAAATTACTGTCGAGCAATTGATAGAAAAGCGCAAAGTTATGACGATATCCAAGGCAATGATTATGAATATAGGCATCACGTCCGTGTCAAGTAGACCGACTCCTGCCTGCATCTACTACTATTACTCCACACATCGACCGCTATCCAGCATGCATCTAGAGTATTAAGTTCATAAGAACGGATTAACGTCTTAAGTAAGATGACATGATGTAGAAGGATAAACTCAAGCAATATGATGAAAACCCCATCTTTTTACCCTTGATGGCAACAATACAATATGTGCCTCGCTACCCCTACTTTGTCACTGGGTGAGGACACCGCAAGATTGAACCCAAAACTAAGCACCTCTCCCATTGCAAGAAGAACCAATCTAGTTGGCCAAACCAAACCGATAATTCAAAAAGAAATACAAAGATATTTAATCATGCATAAAAGAGTTCAGAAAAGACTCAAATAATATTCATAGATAATCTGATCATAAATCCACAATTCATAGGATCTCGACAAACACACCGCAAAAGAATATTACATCGGATAGAACTCCAAGAACATCGAGTAGAACATTGTATTGAAGATTAAAGAGAGAGAAGAAGCCATCTAGCTACTAGCTATGGACCCGTAGGTCTGTGGTAAACTACTCACGCTTCATCGGAAGGGCAGCAAGGTTGATGTAGAGGCCCTCCGTGATTGAATCCCCCTCCGAAAGGGTGCCGAAAAAGGCCCCAAGATGGGATCTCACGGGAACAGAGGCTTGCCGCGGCGAAAAAGTATTTTGGTGGACGCTCCTGGTGGTTTGGGAATATTTGGGAATTTATAGAGCAAGAATTAGGGTTAGGAGACCCCCGAGGGGCCCACAAGCCCTCAGGGCGGCCCCCCAGGGGCGCGCCTGGCAGGCTTGTGGCCTCCTCGGCCATCTTCTGCCTTCCTCTCCAAACTCCGTGGATGTCTTCTGGTCCAAGAAAAATCATCGTAAAGTTTTATTCCGTTTGGACTCTGTTTGATATTCCTTTTCTGTAAAACTCAAAAACAAGGAAAAAACAGAAACTGGCACTGGGCTCTAGGTTAATAGGTTAGTCACAAAAATAATATAAAATAGCATATAAAACATCCAAAACAGATAATATAATAGCATGGAACAATCAAAAATTATAGATACGTTGGAGACATATCAAGCATCCCCAAGCTTAATTCCTACTTGTCCTCGAGTAGGTAAATGATAAAAACAGAATTTTTGATGTGGAATGCTACCTAACATATTTATCCATGTAATCTTCTTTATTGTGGCATGAATATTCAGATCCATAAGATTCAAAACAAAAGTTTAATATTGACATAAAAACAATAATACTTCAAGCATAGTAATAAAGCAATCGTGTCTGCTCAAAATAAAATGGCCAAAGAAAGTTATCCCTACAAAATCATATAGTCTGGATAGGCTCCGTCTTCATCACACAAAGTATTTTATCATGCACAACCCCGATGACAATCCAAGCAATTGTTTCATACTTTTGATGTTCTCAATGATGGAAATATGCCCTAGAGGCAATAATAAAATGGTTCTTACTATATTTCCTTAATCATGATAAAGGTTTATTATTCATGCTAGAATTGTATTAACCGGAAACTTAAATACATGTGTGGATACATAAACAAATACCGTGTCCCTAGTGAGCCTCTACTAGACTAGCTCGTTGATCAAAAGATGGTTAAGGTTTCCTAACCATAGACATGAGTTGTCATTTGATAACGGGATCACATCATTAGAAGAATGATGTGATGGACAAGACCCATCCGTTAGCTTAGCATATGATCATTCAGTTTAATGCTACTGCTTTCTTAAATGTCAAATACATGTTCCTTCGACCATGAGATCATGCAACTCCTGGACACCGAAGGAATGCCTTGTGTGCTATCAAATATCACAATATAACTGGGTGATTATAAAGATGCTCTACAGGTATCTCCGAGGGTGTCTGTTGAGTTGGCATGGATCAAGATTCGGATTTGTCACTCCATGTATCGGAGAGGTATCTCTGGGCCCTCTCGGTAATACACATCATAAGAAGCTTGTAAGCAAAGTGACTAAGGAGTTAGTTACGAGATGATGTATTACGGAACGAGTAAAGAGACTTGCCGGTAACGAGATTCAACTAGGTATGAAGATACCGACGATCGAATCTCAGGCAAGTAACAAACCGACAGACAAAGGGAATTACGTATGTTGTCATAAGGTTCGACCGATAAAGATCTTCGTAGAATATGTAGGAACCAATATGGGCATCCAGGCTCCGCTATTGGTTATTGACCGGAGAGGTGTCTCAGTCATGTCTATATAGTTCTCGAACCCGTAGGGTCCGCATGCTTAACGTTCGTTGATGATATAGTGTTATATGAGTTATGTGATTTGGTGACCGAATGTTGCTCGGAGTCCCGGATGAGATCACGGACATGATGAGGAGCTCCAGAATGGTCCGGAGGTAAAGATTGATATATAGGACGATGATATTAGGACACCGGAAGAGTTTCGGAGTGCACCGGGTAGTCATCGGATCACCGGAAGGGGGTTCCGGTAAGCCCCGGGAGGTATATGAGCCTTATGGGCCAAGAAGGGGAACACACCAGCCCACAAGGGACTGGTGCGCCCCTTCCCTTGGTCGCTGGCCCTAGGGATGGAAAGGGGGAGGGCTAGCCCCTCTTTCCTTCCCTCCACCTAGGAGGAAGGAAAGGGGGGGCGCCACCTCCTCCTGCCTTCCCCCCGCAGGCAAATAAGGAAGGGGGCGCAGCTAGGGCAGAAGCCCAAGGAGGATTCGGCCTCCTTGGGGGCGCCTCCTGGCTGCCTCCTCTCTCCCCCCACCTATATATATGTGGGAGGGGGCACCGCACAACAGCACGACAATCTCTTAGCCGTGTGCGGCGCCCCTCTCCATAGTTTCGTCCCTCGATCATATTTTCGTAGTGCTTAGGCAAAGCCCTGCAGAGATAGCTTCACCATCACCGTCACCATGCCGTCGTGCTGCCGGAACTCGTCCACTACTTCGCCGTCTTGCTGGATCAAGAAGGCGAGGACGTCACCGAGCTGAACGTGTGCTGAACGCGGAGGTGCCGTACGTTTGGTACTCGATCGGTTGGATCGCGAAGAAGTCTGACTACATCAACCGCGTTACTAAATGCTTCCGCTTACGGTCTATGAGGGTACGTAGACACACTCTTCCCTCTCGTTGCTATGCATCTCCATGGATAGATCTTGCGTGCGCGTAGATTTTTTTTTTCCATGCAATGTTTCCCAACAGTGGCATCCGAGCCAGGTCTATGCGTAGATGATATGCACGAGTAGAACATAAAGAGTTGTGGGCGGTTGAGACGGAAATGGGTGATGCTAGTGATGTCGAGAAATCAATAAGGCGAAATATTTACGCTCCTAATTATTTTCAGTTGAGTGAATATAATGAGGCAAACAAAGCTTTGGTCAGTATTTGTACGCAAGATGATGCTTTACAAAATATGTGGCGTCCTGATCAAGAGAAGATTAAAGCAGAGTCAATAGTTGGTGTTCTGCCAAAATATGAAATACTAGTAGATGCTACAGTATTAGCAAAGAAAGAGAGGAAGTCCCAGGCATGTCCGTCTGATCAAGGTGAGCAGGAATTTGGCTGTTTCTTTTGGTTGTCACGTCCAGAACTTGGACCGGCTATGCATGTACAAGAGATATTTTTTAATGAGACTAATCAAAGAATCCTAATTAGCTACTATTTCTCACGATCAAGACCGCCGGAGCAAGATGCGTACGTCAACATGTTTCAATGGTGGAAATTACTTTGCTTGAGAGATATCGGATGGGGGCCACCAAATAAATTGTGTTTAGTTATTTTGGTATTCTGTACTGGTTACCTGCTAAAATAAAGCACGTGATCAGATTTCCTTCCTTAGTTGTTAGGTCGACAGTTAGAGACGTAGAGAAGATTTTGCACGGTCAACTTCTTAGGCAAGTTAGCTATACTAGTATATATAGTCCTTGAACGCTCTTGTAAAAAAGGTTATTTTTTATGAAATAGATACGATGTGTTTTTCAGGGTAGACATCCGTATCAAGTTTTGGAGGGATCTTTAGAAAGCCTCTGTGTTGTGATTTCTCTTCGTGGAAATTATTTTGTGCGTGAGTACCTTCGTCGAGATTGGTTTTCCCGTGCTGGGCTGCAAGGTTCAAACCCTCTACTTCATGTACATCACGTGCGTGGGCGAGAGGTTGCTACTGCTGGTGGTGGAGTGTCGTGAAAGATCGGGCCGCAACAACAGATCAGATCTCGTCTCGAGTTCGGTCTATATCAGCGGTGATAGTCATACTGCTTACCACCAATGTCTTATTTTGATTCGGCGGTATTTTGGGATAAAGCCGCCTGGACCAACCTTACATGTCAACGCACATGAGACCGGTTTCACCAACTGACATGCAACTTGTTTTGCATAAAGGTGGCTCGCGGGTGTCTGTTTCTCCTACTGTAGTTGAACCAAATTTGACTACGGCTGGTCCTTGAAGAAGGTTAAAACAGCAAACTTGATAAATCACCGTTGTGGTTTTTGCGTAGTTAAGAACGGTTCTTGCTAGAAGCCTGTAGCAGCCATGTAAAACTTGCAACAACAAAGTAGAGGACGTCTAACTTGTTTTTGCAGGGCATGTTGTGATGTGATATGGTCAAGATATGATGTGATATATGTTGATGTATGAGATGATCATATTTTGTAATACCGACAACCGGCAGGAGCCTTAGGGTTGTCTCTTAATTATTGTATGAAATGCAAGCGCCATGTAATTCCTTTACTTTATCGCTATGCATTAGCAATAGTTGTAGAAGCAATAGTTGGCGAGACGACCCCGACGCAACGATGGAGATCAAGGTGTCGAGCCGGTGACGATGGAGATCATGACGATGCTTTGGACATGGAGATCAAAAGCACAAGATGATGATGGCCATATCATGTCACATATTTTGATTGCATGTGATGTTTATCCTTTATGCATCTTATTTTGCTTAGAACGGCGGTAGCATTATAAGATGATCCCTTCACTAAATTTCAAGATAAAAGTGTTCTCCCCGAGTATGCACCGTTGCCAAAGTTCGTCGTTTGGAAGCACCTCGTGATGATCGGGTGTGATAGACTCTACGTTCACATACAACGGGTGTAAGATAGTTTTGCACATGCAGAATACTTGGTTTAAACTTGACGAGCCTAGCATGTACAGACATGGTCTCGGAACACTAGAGACCGAAAGGTCGAACGTGAGTCATATAGTAGATATGATCAACATAGAGATATTCACCATTCATGACTACCCCATCTCACGTGATGATCGGACATGGGTTAGTTGATTTGGATCATGTATCACTTAGATAACTTGAGGGATGTTAATTTAAGTGCGAGTTCATTAGTAATTTGATTAATTGAACTTAATTTATCATGAACTTAGTCTTAATAGTTTTTGCATATCTATGTTGTAGACCAATAGCTCGCGATATAGCTCCCCCATTTTGATATGTTCCTCGAGAAAACTAAGTTGAAAGATGATGGTAGCAATAATACGGACTGGGTCCGTGATCTGAGGATTATCCTCATTGCTGCATAGAAGAATTACGTTCTTGATGCACCGCTAGGTGACAGACCTATTGCAGGAGCTAATACAGACGTTATGAACATTTGGCAAGCTCGATATGATGACTGCTTGATAGTTTAGTGCGCCATGCTTTACGGCTTAGAATCGGGGCTTCAAAAACGTTTTGAACGCCATGGAACATATGAGATGTTCCAAGAGCTGAAATTGGTATTTCAGGCTCATGCCCGTGTTGAGAGGTATGAGACCTCTGACAAGTACTTTGCCTACAAGATGGAGGAGAATAGCACAGCCAGTGAGCATGTGCTCAGAATGTCTGGGTACTATAATCGCTTGAATCAAGTGGGAGTTAATCTTCCAAGATAAGATAATGATTGAAAGAGTTCTCTAGTCACTATCACCAAGCTACTAGAACTTCGTGATGAACTATAATATGCAAGGGATGACGAAAATGATTCCCGAGATCTTCGCGATGCTGAAATCAGCGAAGGTAGAAATCAAGAAAGAGAATCAAGTGTTGATGGTTAACAAGACCACTAGTTTCAAGAAAAAGGGCAAGGGAAAGAAAGGAAACTTCAAGAAGAATGGAAAGTAAGTTGCCACTCCCATGAAGAAGCCCAAAGCTGGACCCAAGCCTGAAACTGAGTGCTTCTACTGCAAAGGAAATGGTCACTAGAAGCGGAACTGCCCCAAATACTTGGCGGATAAGAAGGATGGCAAAGTGAACAAAGGTATATTTGATATACATGTTATTGATGTGTACCTTACTGGTGTTCGTAGTAGCCCCTGGGTATTTGATACCGGTTCAGTTGCTAAGATTAGTAACTCGAAACAGGAGTTGTAGAGACTAGTTAAGGGCGAGGTGACGATGTGTGTTGGAAGTGATTCCAAGGTTGATACGATCACCATCGCACACTCCCTCTACCTTCGGGATTAGTGTTGTACCTAAATAAATGTTATTTGGTGTTTGCGTTGAGCATGAATATGATTAGATCATGTTTATTGCAATACGGTTATTCATTTAAATCAGAGAATAATTGTTGTTCTGTTTACATGAATAAAACCTTCTATGGTCATACACCCAATGTGAATGGTTTATTGAATCTCGATCGTAGTGATACACATATTCATAATATTGATGCCAAAAGATGCAAAGTTGATAATGATAGTGCAACATGATTGTGGCACTGCCATTTAGGTCATATTGGTATAAAGCGCATGAAGAAACTCCATGCAGATGGACTTTTGGAATAACTTGATTATGAATCATTTGATACTTGCGAACCATGCCTCATGGGCAATATGACTAAAACTCCGTTCTCCGGAACAATGGAGCGAGCTAATGACTTATTGGAAATAATACATACCGATGTATGCAGTCCGATGAAGTGTTGAGGCACGCGGCGAGTATCGTTATTTTCTAACCTTTACAGATGATTTGAGTTGGTATGGGTATATCTACTTGATGAAACACAAGTCTGAAACATTTGAAAAGTTCAAGGAATCTCAGAGTGAAGTAGAGAATCATCGTAACAAGAAAATAAAGTTTCTACAATCTGATCGTAGAGGTGAATATTTGAGTTACGAGTTTGGCCTTCATTTAAAACAATGTGGAATTGTTTCACAACTCACGCCACCTGGAACACCACAGCGTAATGGTATGTCCGAACATCATAACCGTACTTTATTAGATATGGTGCGTTCTATGATGTCTCTTATCGTTTTTTGCCTTTATCATTTTGGGGTTATGCATTAGAGACAGCCGCATTCATGTTAAATAGGGCACCGTCTAAATCCGTTGAGATGACACCGTACGAACTGTGGTTTGGCAAGAAACCTAAGCTGTCATTTCTTAAAAGTTTGGGGATACGACGCTTATGTCAAAAGGCTTCAGCCTGATAAGCTCGAACCCAAAGCGAAGAAGTGTGTCTTCACAGGATACCCGAAAGAAACTATTGGGTATACCTTCTACCACAGATCCAAAGGAGAAAATCTTTGTTGCTAAGAATGGATCCTTTCTAGAGAAGGAGTTTCTCTCGAAAGAAGTGAGTGGAAGGAAAGTAGAACTTGATGAGGTAGTTGTACCTTCTCTCGAATTGGAAAGTAGCACATCAAAGAAAATTGTTCCCGTGATGCCTACACCAACTAGAGAGGAAGCAAATGATGATGATCATGAAACTTCAGATCAAGTTACTACTGGACCTCGTAGGTCGACCAAAACACGTTCCGCACCAGGGTTGTACGGTAATACTGTCCTGGAAGTCATGTTGTTGGACAACGACGAACCTACGAACTATGAAGAAGCTATGACAAGCCCAGATTCCGATAAATGGCTTGAGGCCATGAAATCTGAGATAGGATCCATGTATGAGAACAAAGTGTGGACTTTGGTGGATTTGCCCGATGATCAGCAAGCCATTGAGAATAAATGGATTTTCAAGAGGAAGACGGACGCTGATGGTAATAGCACTATCTACAAAGCTCGACTTGTCGCAAAAAGGTTTTTGACAAGTTCAAGGAGTTGACTACGATGAGACTTTCTCACCCGTAGCGATGCTTAAGTCTGTCTGAATCATGTTAGTAATTGCCGCATTTTATAATTATGAAATCTGGCAAATGGACGTCAAAACTGCATTCCTTAATGGATTTCTCAAAGAAGAGTTGTATATGATGCAACCAGAAGGTTTTGTCGATCCTAAAGGTGCTAACAAAGTGTGCAAGCTCCAGCGATCCATCTATGGACTGGTGCAAGCATCTCGGAGTTGGAATGTACGCTTTGGTGAGGTGATCAAAGCATATGGTTTTATACAGACTTACGGTGAAGCCTGTATTTACAAGAAAGTGAGTGGGAGCTCTGTAGCATTTCTGATATTATATGTGGATGACATATTGTTGATTGGAAATGATATAGAATTTCTGGATAGCATAAAAGGATACTTGAATAAGAATTTTTTAATAAAAGACCTCGGTGAAGCTACTTACGTATTGAGCATCAAGATCTATAGGGATAGATCGAGACGCTTAATAGGACTTTCACAAAGTACATGTCTTGGCAAAGTTTTGAAGAAGTTCAAAATAGACCAGTTAAAGAAAGAGTTCTTGCGTGTGTTGCAAGGTGTGAAGTTGAGTAAGACTCAAAGCCCGACCACGACAGAAGATAGAGAGGGAATGAAAGTCATTCCCTATGCCTCAGCCATAGGTTCTATAAAGTATGCCATACTGTGTACCAGACCTATTGTGTACCTTGCCATGAGTTTGGCAAGGGGGTACAATAGTGATCCAAGTGTAGATCACTTGACAGCGGTCAAAATTATCCTTAGTTACCTAAGAGGACTAAGGAAATATTTCTCGGTTATGGAGGTGATAAAGAGTTCGTCGTAAAGGGTTACGTCGATGCAAGCTTTGACACCGATTCGGATGAATCTGAGTCTCAATCTGGATACATATTGAAAGTGGGAGCAATTAGCTAGAATTGCTCCATGCAGAGCATTGTAGACATAGAAATTTGCAAAACACATACGGATTTGAATGTGACAGACCCATTGACTAAACTTCTCTCACAAGCAAAACATGATCACACCTTAGTACTCTTTGGGTGTTAATCACATGGCGATGTGAACTAGATTATTGACTCTAGTAAACTCTTTGGGTGTTGGTCACATGGCGATGTGAACTATGGGTGTTAATCACATGGCTACGTGAACTAGATTATTGACTCTAGTGCAAGTGGGAGACTGATGGAAATATGCCCTAGAGGCAATAATAAAATGGTTATTATTATATTTCCTTAATCATGATAAAGGTTTATTATTCGTGCTAGAATTGCATTGACCGAAAACTTAAATACATGTGTGGATACATAAACAAATACCATGTCCCTAGTGAGCCTCTACTAGACTAGCTCGTTGATCCAAAGATGGTTAAGGTTTCCGAACCATAGACATGAGTTGTCATTTGATAACGGGATCACATCATTAGGAGAATGATGTGATGGACAAGACCCCATCCGTTAGCTTAGCATATGATCGTTCAGTTTATTGCTACTGCTTTCTTAAATGTCAAATACATGTTCCTTCGACCATGAGATCATGCAACTCCCGGATACCGAAGGAATGCCTTGTGTGCTATCAAACGTCACAGCGTAACTGGATGATTATAAAGATGCTCTACAGGTATCTCCGAGGGTGTCTATTGAGTTGGCATGGATTGAGATTGGGATTTGTCACTCCGTGTATCGGAGAGGTATCTCGGGGCCCTCTCGGTAATACACATCATAAGAAGCTTGCAAGCAAAGTGACTAAGGAGTTAGTTACGAGATGATGTATTATGGAACGAGTAAAGAGACTTGCTGGTAATGAGATTGAACTAGGTATGAAGATACCGACGAGCGAATCTCGGGCAAGTAACATACCGACAGACAAAGGGAATTACATATGTTGTCATAAGGTTCGACTGATAAAGATCTTCGTAGAATATGTAGGAACCAATATGGGCATCTAGGTTCCGCTATTGGTTATTGACCGGAGAGGTGTCTCGGTCATGTCTACATAGTTCTCGAACCCGTAGGGTCCGCACGCTTAATGTTCGTTGACGATATAGTGTTATATGAGTTATGTGATTTGGTGACCGAATGTTGTTCGGAGTCCCGGATGAGAACACGGACATGATGAGGAGCTTCGGAATGGTCTGGAGGTAAATATTGATATATAGGACGATGATATTCGGACACCGGAAGAGTTTCGGAGTGCACCGGGTAGTCATCGGATCACCGGAAGGGGTTCCGGGAAGCCCCGGGAGGTATATGGGCCTTATGGGCCAAGAAAGGGGAACACACCAGCCCACAAGGGGCTGGTTCGCCCCTTCCCTTGGCCGCCGGCCCTAGGGATGGAAAGGGGGGAGGGCTAGCCCCTCTTTCCTTCCCTCCACATAGGAGGAAGGAAAGGGGGGGGCAGCTCCTCCTGCCTTCCCCCCGCAGGCAAATAAGGAAGGAGGGGCGCGGCTAGGGCAGGAGCCCAAGGAGGATTCGGCCTCCTTGGGGGCGCCTCCTGGCTGCCTCCTCTCTCCCCCCACCTATATATATGTGGGAGGGGGCACCGCACAACAGCACGACAATCTCTTAGCCGTGTGCGGCGCCCCTCTCCACAGTTTCGTCCCTCGGTCATATTTTCGTAGTGCTTAGGCGAAGCCCTGCGGAGATAGCTTCACCATCACCATCACCATGCCGTCGTGCTGCCGGAACTCGTCCACTACTTTGCTGTCTTTCTAGATCAAGAAGGCGAGGATATCACCGAGCTGAATGTGTGCTGAACGCGGAGGTGCCGTACATTCGGTACTTGATCGGTTGGATCGTGAAGAAGTTCGACTACATCAACCGCATTACTAAACGCTTCCGCTTACAGTCTACGAGGGTACGTAGACACACTCTCCCCTCTCATTGCTATGCATCTCCATGGATAGATCTTGCGTGTGCGTAGAAAAAAATTGTTTTCCATGCAACGTTTCCCAACACTCAAACCTTTTCAACTTTCACACAATACATGAGCGTGAGCCATGGATATAGCACTATGGGTGTAATAGAATATGGTGGTTGTGGAGAAGACAAAAAGAAGGAGAAAGTCTCACATCAACTAGGCGTATTAACGGGCTATGGAGATGCCCATCAATAGATATCAATGTGAGTGAGTAGGGATTGCCATGCAACGGATGCACTAGACCTATAAGTGTATGAAAGCTCAAAAAGAAACTAAGTGGGTGTGCATCCAACTCGCTTGCTCACGAAGACCTAGGGCAATTTGAGGAAGCCCATCATTGGAATATACAAGCCAAGTTCTATAATGAAAAATTCCCACTAGTATATGAAAGTGATAAAATAGGAGACTCTCTATCATGAAGATCATGGTGCTACTTTGAAGCAAAAGTGTGGAAAAAGGATAGTAACATTGTCTCTTCTCTCTTTTCTCTCATTTTTTTCTCTTTTTTTGTTTGGGCTTCTTTTGGCCTCTTTTATTTTTTATAAAGTCCAGAGACTCATCCCAACTTGTGAGGGAATGATAGCTTCCATCATCCTTTTGTCACCTGGGACAATGTTCTAATAATGATGATCATCACACTTTTATTTACTTACAACTCAAGAATTACAACTCGATACTAGAACAAAATATGACTCTATATGAATGCCTCCGGTGGTGTACCAGGATGTGCAATGATCAAGAATGACATGTATAAAAAATATGAACGGTGGCCTTGCCACAAATACTATGCCAACTACATGATCATGCAAAGCAATATGACAATGATGGTGCGTGTCATAATAAAACAGAACGGTGGAAGTTGCATGGCAATATATCTCGAAATGGCTAATAAAACAGAACGGTGGAAGTTGCATGGCAATATATCTCGAAATGGCTAATAAAACAGAACGGTGGAAGTTGCATGGCAATATATCTCGAAATGGCTATGGAAATGCCATAATAGGTAGGTATAGTGACTGTTTTGAAGAAGGTATATGGTGGGTTTAATGCACCGGCGAAAGTTGTGCGATACTAGAGAGGCTAGCAAAGGTGGAAGGGTGAGAGTGCGTATAATCCATGGACTCAACATTAGTCAGAAAGAACTCACATACTTATTGCAAAAATTTATTAGCTATCAAAAAAAGTACTACACGCATGCTCCTAGGGGGATAGATTGGTAGGAAAAGACCATCGCTCGTCCCCAACCGCCACTCATAAGGAACACAATCAAAAAATAAATCATGCTCCGACTTCATCACATAATGGTTCACCATACGTGCATGCTACGGGAATCACAAACTTTAACACAAGTATTTATAACAATCCACAATTACTCACTAGAATGGCTCTAATATCACCATCTTTATATCTCAAAACAAATGCAAGGAATCAAACTTCTCATCTTATTCAACGCTCTTTATATGAAAGTTTTTATTATATCCCTCTTGGATGTCCATCATATTAGGACTAAATTCATAACCTAAGAAAATTACCATCCTGTTTAGGGACTCTCAAAATAATATAAGTGAAGCATGAGAGTTCAACAATTTCTATAAAATAAAGCCACCGCCGTGCTCTAAAAAGATATAAGTGAAGCACTAGAGCAAACTGCCTAGCTCAAAAGATATAAGTGAAACACATAGAGTATTCTAATAAATTCACGATTCATGCGTGTCCCTCTCAAAAGATGTGTACAGCAAGGATGATTGTGGCAAACTAAAAAGCAAAGACTCAAATCAAACAAGAAGCTCCAAGCAAAACACATATCATGTGGTGAATAAAAATATAGCCTCAAGTAAATTTACCGATGGATTGAAGACAAAAGAGGGGATGCCATCCGGGGCATCCCCAAGCTTAGATGCTTGGTTGTCCTTGAATATTACCTTGGGGTGCCTTGGGCATCCCCAATCTTAGTCTCTTGCCACTCCTTATTCCATAGTCCATCAAATCTTTACCCAAAACTTGAAAACTTCACAACACAAAACTCAACAGAAAACTCATGAGATCCGTTAGTATAATAAAATAAATCACCACTTTAGGTACTCTTGTGAACTCATTCTTTATTTATATTGGTGTAATATCTACTGTATTCCAACTTCTCCATGGTTCATACCCCCCGATACTACCCATAGATTCATCAAAATAAGCAAACAACACATAGAAAACAGGATCTGTCAAAAACAGAACAGTCTGTGAAGATCTGAATTGTTATCATACTTCTTAAATCCAAACATTCTGAAGAATTAGGAAAACCTGGTAAATTTGTATATAAATCTTGTGTAAAAAACTCATAATTTTTCGTCGCTTCTGTGAAGTTTTAAAATTCTGTTATTGGACACAAAAGTTTCTGTTTTTCAGCAAAATCAAATCAACTATCACCGTAGACCATCCCAAAGATCTTGCTTGGCTCAAACACTAATTAAAACACAATTAATACAGAGATAATAATGTGTATTTATTGAAAAACAGAACCAAAAACAAAAAATAAAATTGGGTTGCCTCCCAACAAGCGCTATTGTTTAACGCCCCTAGCTAGGCATAAAACATAGATCTAGGTATTGTCATGCAACTCCTTCTTAATTAAATCTTCCAAAACTTTTCTTAGCAAATATCTCTTTTCTTTTCTTTCCCTTCTAGTAGATGAACTTAATTCATGAAAAGGACTTTGATTAGTGATTTTGACATTCATAAACCCATAGTCTGGATCATCACCATAAATATCATCATATAAAATATGTATCTCGTTTTTAATGGGTTCCCTAGTCATCTCTTCCAACCAATCATCATTAAATCCTACATAAATTCCCCGAGTTACCCAATCAAATTTATCATAAGTATCAAGGTAAAGGGCTTGAGTAATTTCTGAGTAAGGAACTCTCCTCCTAAGATTGTCACTGTAAGACTGATAATCTCTAGATTCCAGGCTACGCAAAGTTTCTTTATCATGGAGAATTTCTACAATCAGAGGATGTTCAATATCTTTATTGTAGAAAACAAAAATTTCCCTAGCTTCTTGTATTATAAAATCAAATTCCCGCATAAGGATGATAGTGGCAATCTTTTTAGCCTTAGGATGATGAATATTGGGAAGTTCATAAAACATCTTTTGCAAAGCGGGGTGGATGTGCACCAATTTTCTTTTTAATTTATCAATAAGCATGGCAATGTCATCCGCATAACAATTTGTATCAAGAAGGATAGATCTCTTATTAATAGGCAAAGTTCCCGTACAATCAAAGAACTCTTGAATAACACTTTTCCCGATAATATTACCGTCTCCCACATGAAAAGTTTTTGCCTTATAATTAGGGGGGGTTTCAGTTTCACGATCTAAAGAACAAGATCCAAGTTTTTCCTCAAGATCTATGCTAGCAAGATCCTCAAAATTTTCAATGGTAACCTCTCCAGATTCAGACATGGTGGCAAGAAACTGATCTAGCAAACGAGCAAACGAAAAAGACGAACGAAAGAAGGGCGGATAAAAAGGCAAATCTTTTTGTGTTTTTCTGAAAGCGTTTTAGAAGTGGGGGAGAGGAAAACGAGAGGAAAATGGCAAATAATTGAATGCAAGAGATGAGAGTTTATGGTGGGTACTTGGTAGGCTTGATGTAGAACCTCCCCGGCAATGGCGCCAAAAATTCTTCCTGCTACTTCTTGAGCTTGCGTTGGTTTTTCTCTTGAAGAGGAAAGGGTGATGCAGCAAAGTAGAGATAAGTATTTCCCTCAGTTTGAGAACCAAGGTATCAATCCAGTAGGAGGTACAAGCAAGTCTCCAATCTATGCACCTGCACAAACAATCAAACACGTGCACCCAACGCGATAAAGGGGTTGTCAATCCCTTCACGGTCATTTGCAAGGATGAGATCTGATAGAGATAGATATAACAGATTACTAAAACGTTAAACAGAATAAAAACAAATAAATTGCAGCAAGGTATTTTTGGGTTTTTTGGTTTATAGATCTAAAAATTTATTATGGAAAATAGACCCGGGGGCCATAGGTTTCACTAGAGGCTTCTCTCTTGAAAGAAAACACATGGTGGGTGAACAAATTACTGTCGAGCAATTGATAGAAAAGTGCAAAGTTATGACGATATCCAAGGCAATGATTATGAATATAGGCATCACGTCCGTGTCAAGTAAACCGACTCCTGCCTGCATCTACTACTATTACTCCACACATCAACCGCTATCCAGCATACATCTAGAGTATTAAGTTCATAAGAACGGAGTAACGCCTTAAGTAAGATGACATAATGTAGAGGGATAAACTCAAGCAATCTGATGAAAACCCCATCTTTTTACCCTTGATGGCAACAATACAATACGTGCCTCGCTACCCCTACTTTGTCATTGGGTGAGGACACCGCAAGATTGAACACAAAACTAAGCACCTCTCCCATTGCAAGAAGAACCAATCTAGTTGGCCAAACCAAACCGATAATTCGAAGAGAAATACAAAGATATTTAATCATGCATAAAAGAGTTCAGAAAAGATTCAAATAATATTCATAGATAATCTGATCATAAATCCACAATTCATCGGATCTCGACAAACACATCGCAAAAGAATATTACATCGGATAGAACTCCAAGAACATCGAGGAGAACATTGTATTGAAGATCAAAGAGAGAGAGAGAAGAAGCCATCTAGCTACTAGCTATGGACCCGTAGGTCGGTGGTAAACTACTCACGCTTCATCGGAAGGGCAGTAAGGTTGATGTAGAGGCCCTCCGTGATCGAATCCTCCTCCGGCAGGGTGCCGAAAAAGGCCCCAAGATGGGATCTCACGGGAACAGAGGCTTGCGGCGATGGAAAAGTATTTTGGTGGACGCTCCTGGTGGTTTGGGAATATTTGGGAATTTATAGAGCAAGAATTAGGGTTAGGAGACCCCCGAGGGGCCCACAAGCCCTCGGGGCGCCCCCCCAGGGGCGCACCTGGCAGGCTTGTGGCCTCCTCAGCCATCTTCTGCCTTCCTCTCCAAGCTCCGTGGATGTCTTCTGGTCCAAGAAAAATCATCGTAAAGTTTTATTCCGTTTGGACTCTGTTTGATATTCCTTTTCTGTAAAACTCAAAAATATGGAAAAAAAACAGAAACTGGCACTGGGCTCTAGGTTAATAGGTTAGTCCCAAAAATAATGTAAAATAGCATATTAATGCATATAAAACATCTAAAACAGATAATATAATAGCATGGAATAATAAAAAAAATTATAGATACGTTGGAGACGTATCAGCACGCCACTTAGCATTTTCTGGGGGATTGGAGCCAAACTTGAAAGTTTCCTTGAAGCCATCAGCTTCAAGATCATCTTCAGAGCAAAAAAGTGTGAGGCTCTTCCAAGCGCAGCGATTGGCTTCATTTGCAACAAAAGCATTTTTGGTTGAGATGTTGCGAATGCGATTAACATCAACAAGGAGGCTCTGCATCTGGCGCTTCAGCCAGTCATGATGCTTATCTTGCTTTTGAAGAAGAGAAACAAGAAGTTCTCTGTCAGTAAGTGTACAAGCCCGCTTCTGAGCCCTCTAAGGTACTGTGCTAGTGGTTGCGTCAGTGTTTGCACGACGGGTTGATGAATCTGACCAATAAGTGGACCAGGAGCAACAGTGTTGGGTACATGAATGGCTTCAAGAGGAGAAGAGAAGCTTTGATGCGCTACATTCTCTTCACCAATGGGTGCCTTGTCTGCCTGAGGGTAGATGACTTCATGAGGCACATCAACTTCAGGCAGGAAGATAATATGGTTGTGAGCTGAAGCTTGATAGTTGACAGTTGAACGAAGCTTGATCGGATGCATAATCCACGGTGCATAGAATTTTTGACCAAAAAGATCAATGCCAGAAGCAGCCAGTTGCCTGATGAAGAAATCGAGAGTGTTGAAGTGAATGCCATTGAGGATATTGAAGACCAATGTCTTCATGGTGCATTCAATCTTGCCTGAAGATGGATTCCCTTTGATTAGCCATAGAGTATGCCGAAGTATATGATAGATGGTTCAAGGTAGGTACTCGAGGTCCTTGATGAAAAAGTGAGTAGGGTAATCAGCATCTGCATGCAATGGCTTCATCATCGAAAGCATCTGACTCATGTTGGGCTCTGGCTTCTGGAAGATGCTTTCCACTTATCTTTCATAGGCTGGACAACCTAGCTCATAGAAGAAGCCAGGAGTGGGCAGGGGCGTGAGCTCGAGAAGATCTTGAGCAGTGGCTTCATGATGAGCATCACCTGTCATCCACTCAAGGACCCATGTCTTGGGATCCCTGTTGTAGCCCGAAATGTGCAATGTTGCATAAAATTGGAGGATCAACTCCTCATTCCAGTGTTCCTTGTCGATGACAAAGGGCAACAGTCCAACATCCAGAACACAATCAAGAGCATGTTCAAGATAGGGTAGACCAGCCATTCAAAACGGAGGCGCTTTTGAGGATAAATTCTTTCTTGATTGTATAGGACGCACATGTAGTAGCTGCGCTGCAGGTGGCTCCAGAATCTGTCAGATGATATATGTGGCTTCTTGTAAGGATTCTTTGCACTGTCAAAGAATGTATTGTGCTCTTTGAAGCTGAGTACACTGAAAGAGCAATCAGTTGATGCAGCACTGCGAAGCCTTGGCATTCTGGGCATTGGCTTCTGAGTCTGGGGCCATTGATTGACATGAAACTCATATTGAGGTCCATGCACTTGTGGAGGTGTGAGAGTTGGCCATTTGACACTAACCAGTTCGCCTGCATGATTATAGGCCATTGCAATATTATCTCGGTTAGGTGAAGTAGTCGGATTAGCTTCAGAAGCATAAGGCTGATTGGCTTCAATGGTGACATTGGCTTCAACAGCTGGAGTGTCAGATGCAGTAGCTTCAGGTTGAGCAGTCTCAGTTTCAGCATGTGTAGCGGGTGCAGCTTGATTGTCATCAGCTGATGCAGCCGGAATGTCTTCAGCCATTTTGGCTTCAGATTCAGTGGCACTAACTAAAGGGATGGCTTCTGGAAATACTTCACGTGCGACAGAACTTGCAGGTTGCACATCCTCTTCAGGAATACTGGACATGGAGGAGGAGGGCCTTGGGCCTTTGCGAAGCCTGTGGAACACAGGTGATACTTGAGGTGATGGTGTTGTTGTCTCCATGTCTTCGGGGGTGCCTTGAGGGGTCCCAAGCACAGGTGTGGTCGTGGTGTATCGTGCGAACTCACGCGGTCTCCATGATGAGTCATCGCGCCTCACCATGTTGCATCGCCATGACTCATGCCTCAACCTTGCCTTGAAGGACCAAGCTTAGAGCATCTCCAACAACTGCGCTACTTTAGGGCACAAAAAAATTTGTCGGAGTATCATTTAGGGCATGAAAAAGTGGCTTTTGCACGAAAAGTGGCATGTCCAATAGCTGCCCTATTTTAGGGCATGACCGCTCCAGTAGCCATCCAAAAACAGCAGCCACACCGCATCTTTTTGTCCAGAATATGCAGACATATTGCAACAAATACATAACAAACTCATGTGAGTTTAACAAAAACAAACTAGTTCAACAAATTCATCACAATCTACGTGAACAACTTATTACATAGTTCATCAAATTCAACACAAATTGTTCATAAAAGAATCCCACAAAATTCACATGAAAAAAGACGTAAAGATAGAACTTGGCATTTTGTTGCCCATTCCATGTGCACCACTCCTCCATTAGATCCTTTTGACACTCTTCATGCGTATTGGCATCTCTGTTATCATGGTACACCTCAAGAAATTGGCGAACTCGGTTTTCCCTTCTACATGACTGCACTAGTTGCTACATGAGCTCATAAAAGGTGTAGTCCAAATCTTGTCTGCACTCATTCTCAATGATCATGTTATGCATGATCACAAAAGTGGCCATGATGCAGCAAAGGATCTCTTGATCCCAAAACCTAGCTGGTCCTCGCAGAATAGCAAATTGGGGTTGCAAAATCCTAGAAGGCATTACAGCATCTTCCTTAGTGATCGCTTGAGTATTATGGAATTGGAAATTGATCTTGCAAAATCTCAAAAACCCTTTCAACATATCTCCTAGCAGCCTCTTGAGCATTATGGAATTGGAGTTCTTTCTTACTCGAGGGTTTTGAAATTGGCTTTATGAAAGTAGCCCACTTCTGATATATCCCATCTGTAAGATAGTACATCATGTTGTCTGCGCGCCCCTTTGCTTGGAACACTACCGGTGATAATTCTCCATTGGATAGCTTTGCAAAGAGAGGTGACCGTTGGAGCACATTGATGTGATTGCTAGACTCGGGCAACCCAAAATATGCATTCCAAATCCATGTCTCCTTATTGGCCATGGCTTCAAGAACGATTGTTGCATCCTTATTATGTCCCTTGAACTGTCCATGGCATGCTACTAGGCAGTTCTTCCAGCTCCAATGCATACAATCATTTGAGCCAAGCATACCCGGTAACCCTTGAGCTTTGTTAATCTCCAAAAGCCTCTCAGTGTTTTGAGTATTGGGTCCTCTCAAATACTCTGGCCCGAACACTTCAACCTTCGACTTTACAAATCATCAATAATCTCTCCCATTACCAGATTATCATCAATCAAATCTACCAGGACATCATAGGCCACCATGCGCAATGCAACAATCACTTTCTACTCGGTGCTATGTTTGAGATTACCCTCTGCTCGAACGAATGATCATGTTCCTTCGCACAATTGAAATGTGAAGGAAAAACTTCATAGATATCCTAAACCGGCGTCAAAAGTACCTCTCGGGGTTCTGATGTCTACTACACCACTTTATTCTTATAGACTTTGTTACGCCTCCAAGCAGTTTTGTAGGACAACAGCAAATTTGCCTGTGGTTACCTCTAAAATAACCCTGCAATCAAATGCAAGTGTTGTCTTGTGTCCCAACACATCCAATATAGTTGTCAATTGTATAGGTGCACTACTTCGACGAAGAGATGGTAATATATGCGTAATATGGATGATAGAATATTATGTTTAATGGAATAGTTTGCTAAGTGTTGAATTGTAGTTTATGTGAATTTCAGTTTAGGGCTGGGTCCAAAATGAAATGAAATAAACAATCCTGAAGATAAAATGCAGGCGGTTCTTAATGGGAAACTGCCTTCGTGGTTGAAAGCATTAGAAGCAGTTAGTCATTCAAAATCGCCTGCGATACTCCACCCATTTGAGGTGGTTCTGGAAACCGTCCCCGGTGGACATTAGAGACATAGACTTTGAGGTGGTACAAGGAAACACCGGCGGCCCATATACAAAACCACCTCCAAATGCCGTTTATGTACTTGTGCCAGTGTAAAATAAAAGAACAGATAGTGAAAACAACCTCGATAGTAGTTTGCATAACATGGCCATCGAATGCCACTTTGTCACAGGTAACCCCAATCTCAAGCAAACAACTGAAATACACAACATATAATATCTCTCTCCTCTAGGAACAAAAGCATAAAAGTCAATCCATCGCTTGCCAGAGAGAGTTGGGACAACATTTCACCCCAAAGAGCTTCGCAATTATACCCCAAACAGAGCGAGCAGCACCACAAAGTGAAAAAAAGGATTAGCTGATTCAATCCAATCACAAATAGAACAAACTATGTTTCCTGACCATCTCCTTTTTATCGTATTATCCCACATTAAGATAGTGTTACGATATATGTTAAGGGGATCATGAGATTTCCAAAATATACTTATTACTAGCTCCAGCAACATCTCTCTCAAGCCATTTGTAACCAGTTTGTTGGAAAACTTGCCAGATTTCGACAACGACCAAGTAACACAATCAGAGACATTTGTTAGAGAAATTTCACTTGCCCTATGGAGGATTCCACACCGCTAATTCAGTTGCTCCAGGCTCACTATCCTACAAAAATTTAGTGAAAAATTCTTACCAATGGCCTTAGCAAAAGTACATTGCTAAGAAAAATGTCGTGAAGCTCAGAAATCGATCCACTAGAGGGATACCTCTAGCCAGGCGTCATGCAAAAAATGTATGAGATTGACACTGTTTAATGTCACCTTTCTACCAGTCATGTGCACATATTTAACCTTCATAATGCATTTCAATAAGAAGAATTTGAAAATCTAGGCTTCACTGAAGCCACCATTTAATTCTGGAAAGATTTAGCCCTAATAATAGACTGCCACAAGCCGGTATTATTCTCTAGTTTCCACAGTTAACTAATAGGCAAGTCAGTAACACGAACTCCCCCCTTATTCTTAGATCTATAAGAGCATCTATAGTCGGGCGCCTCAAACCCGTCTCATACGCCCGGGCGGGCCGCCCGGTTACTGTCCGGTCACGATTTTTTAACCCAGACGGGCTCCTTAAACGGGCCTCAAACGCCCGAGCTGACCGGCACCCCTCATATCCAGGCCAAATATGGGGCGAATATGGGGGCACTCGGGCGCGTCCGGGCACGCCCGCCACGTCGGAACCGGCCCACGCTGGCCCGCCCGACCCCACATATGTTTGTCCCCATCCGCTCACCGGACCAAACCCTAGCCACTTCACTCCACTCCCCTCCACCACCTAAGCTCGTCTCCGGCGCCTTCCGGCCGTCTCCGGCATGGCGGACAGCGGATCCGAGTCCTTCACCTCTAGATCCGTCGACCCCGAGCTCATCCCACACGGCCCGAGGAGGAGAAAGTCCGGCTTGCGCTCCGCCGCGCCCGGGAGGAGGCCCGTGCACGGCAGCGCTCGGACTACTTCCGTCGGGAATCCATTGTGTCCGCCCAAATGGTGCATGGATCCGGCGCTAGGTCAACCGTAGCTGCCTCGCCGGAGTCGGTGCGGTCCGTCCGGCGTCCGAACGCGGTAGCGGACGCGCAAACCCTCCGTAGGCACGTCGAGCATCGGGACGCACCATGGGCCTCGTCCGACGAGAACATGGCATGGCATGCCTGCTGTGCCAGGCACCGGGCGCGGGAGGCGGCGGCAGCCCTCACGGCGGTGGACATCGGCGAGGCGAAGTCGCATTCTCCGGTGCCCCGTATGGCGCATCAGTCCAGGCACCGCAACCGCATCGTGGTGGACGTCGCCGGCTCGTCCCAGGACGGATCCGTCATCGATCTGACGTCCACCGGCACCGTTCGGTTGCGGGCTCCGACGAGGAAGAGTAGGGCATGGGAGACGATGGCGCCTTGAGTCCCGTGAGCCGGCTCGTGTCCCATACCCTACTCTACCTTGCCGGCGACCGTACCATCACTCTGAGGGGCGCAGCCGGCCACCGGACATGGCCACGGCGGAGGCGGGCGAGCGGGGAGCAGAACCGGACGAAGCTCCGCTCAAAGATCGTTGTGTTGCGTGTAATAATATGGATTTGAGGTATCCGGATGTGAAATGCATTTTTTGAGGCGTGACCGGTCGCGTTTGAGGGGTCGGATTTGCCAAGTCCAGCTGTAGATGCTCTAAATCACCTTTTATTTAACCATATGATATTTTTTCCTTAAACTCTCACCTTCCCAAAAGAATCTCCTCCTAGCTTTATCCAATTTATTTAACAAGTTTTATTCAGCATGAACATATACATGAAATAAGAAAAGGATACCAGCCAAGCTAGAATTGCTAAGAATAAGTCTACCTCCAGAAGAGGAGACACCTTTCCAAATGTCCAACCTCTTCAACATCCTAGTTAGCAGGAAATCACAGTCAATAATCTTAAGCTCTGGAAAAAAACAAGAACCCCTAAATATTTCATAGGCAAGGAACATATCAGCATAAAATTTAGTAACACTGTTATCAGCCCCAATAGAAAAAACATCACCCTTCATATAGTTGATCTTGAGGTCCGACATAAGCTAAAAATTATAAAGCAACAACTTAAGATTTTAAGCTTTCTCAGGGTCATGACTATCCGCAAATTGAAAAACAGTAACCCCATTATAAATCAAGTCCGGGGCCAAACCCACAAGGAATTTGTTTCTAAAAATGAAAATATGAAGAAAAAAACGTAGCAATGAATACATGGTTGGTTACATCAACTCAAAGAAAAGAAAAACATGGTACATGGCCGGTTCAAAGGGCCACCACGTTACCTTCGAGAGCGACCATGCACGTTTCAAGGATCTCCACTGTACAGCTCTCCAAATTGAGAAGACCTGCATTCTATCCGATCGATTTGGATGTGCAGCTACATTCATGCACCCGTCTCACTCTAGTATGATAATATCTTACTTTTTTTAGGGAAAGTATGATAATATCTACCGGAAATGATCGATGCGTGCATGCATGACGCCGGGTCGAACTTTGTCGCGTTTCCTCACCCCTGCGCGAGGTGTCCGCAAGACATTAATGCATGCCGTCCATCTCCCAACCGGTAACGCACGCTCTTGTCCCACCAACGGGCCCCTTCGCACGTCCACGTAGTGTACATGCTGCCGACACCCATGCATAGATTCATGGTTGCCTCAAAAAAAATGCATGGATTCATGGAGGAGAGGAGAGCCGAGAGCGCAGCCTCAACTTGGTCGCAGCTCCTTCTATCCTATCCATACCTCCATTGGCCTCTCCCGCCTATAAATTAGCTTCGTCTTCATGGGTATCTATCTCATCCATCACACAAGCTAGCTAGCTACTACAAAGTACTTACTGCTCAGTCGGTCGACGAGGGTGTCAAGCATGGCGTCCAAGGGTCTCGTTGTGTTTGCTGTCCTGCTTGCTGCGGCTTTCCTCGTGGCCACAGCTGAACAAACTCGTGAGCTAGCTAGCGCACCTGTTTTGACCTGATTCGCTGATATATATATACACTAGGGATATACGTAGCAATCATCATTAGGCTAAGAAACATGCTGCCACTGCTACTAATTACTAGTACATGCATACCGTTTTGTTCATGCAGAGGCCAAGAAGGAAGAGACCAAGGCCGGTGTTCAGGGCTACCACGGCGGTGGCGGAGGCCGTGGCTATCATGGCGGCGGCGGGTACCCTGGCCACGGAGGCGGCGGCGGCGGCGGTGGGTACCCTGGCCACGGGGGCGGCGGCGGCGGCGGTGGGTACCCTGGCCACGGGGGCGGCGGCGGGTATCCTGGCCACGGCGGCGGCGGAGGTGGCGGCGGCTACCCTGGCCATGGGGGCGGCGGCGGCGGCGGCAGCGGCTGCCGGTACCAGTGCTGCGGGCACGGGCATGGTGGTTGCCGCTGCTGCGCAAGCCCCAACGAGATCCCGGAGCCCATGTATCGGGCGGAGGTCCGCAACTAAGTGCCAGATGCAACTAAGTGTCACTAGTGTTGCTACTTGCCTGCACGTAGTAAAACTACTCGTATATGTGGTCAATAAGGTGCATGTATGTATATACGTATATACGTACAGATTGCGCAGTTTTGTTGATCCAATAATACCAGGACTCTGTTCTGGTAGTGTATTCACCCTGTAAGACTTCTCTTTCTTGCATAATACATGCAACTGTCATGCATGTTATGACAAAATCTCATGACTCTTGTTCGAAACCGTATAGCTCATATATATACGAGGTATATCCGCGAAAAGTTTTAAACAATAACCACATATAGTTCATGAGAGCGCAGCCGTCTGTGACGCGACGTACTGACGTTATGTCTAGGAACAGTCTTTGATATTGTTTTGTAGGAATATATTTCGAAACACACCTCTCCAACGACGTACAGAAAGCAGCACGAAGTGGCGGCAGCAAGCACAAATTCATTCACATCACAAAGATAATACAAAAAAATGCATTGAGAACGATTACAAATATTTTTACTGTGCACATAACACAATCCCGGCTAATGTACTACTCCCTCCGATTTAAATTACAAAGTTGTGCTAAAACTGCGTCAATTAATTTGGATCGGAGTGAGTATCACAGTTCACCTCCTCGTCTTGCCCATTTTTTATTAATGGAATTCGGCATGTGGTTTGTATGATTTCTCGAAGAAAGAATTCGGCAACATTTTCTTGTACATTATACATTTGTGTCTCATACACACAGAACCACACCAGGTTCTTCCTTTCCTATTGATTTCTATACATATAAGTTGGGGTGAGGAAAACATATACAAATGGGAAAAAACTTATTATTGATTATAGGCTTAACTTTGACATCCTTACTCTGGTCAGAGACAGGCACTACCAGAATAACTGCGTACGCCGATGGCTTGATCTATGCCGACGGCCCTCGTCGGCATAGATGGAAGATATCCCGACGGCCTAGGCCAAGCCGTCGTCGTAGACAGGCCGTCAGCATATATCTATCTATGCCGACGGGGGCCGCCGGCATCGCTAACTATATGCCTACGGCTGCCGTCGGCATAGGAATGGCCGTCGGCATATCTATGGGCCCAGTTACCCGGGCGGCGACGGCCGTTTGACGGCGTGAAGCCTACGCCGACGGAGCTAACGGTGGCCGTCAGCATAGCTTTGCCGACGTCAACGATCCGCGTGCTCTGCCACATCATCGATCCGAGCCACTCGCCGGTCCGTGGGGTGGCATAGGTATGTCGACGGCCTTGCCGTCAGCATAGGCCTGGCCCATTGTCGGTGTCAAAACCGACGGATCTCGAGTAGGGGGTCCCGAACTATGCGTTTGAGGATCAATGGTAACAAGGGACGATGGGGACACGATGTTTACCCAGGTTCGGGCCCTCTTAAAGGAGGTAAAACCCTACGTCCTTCTTGATTATATTTGATGAGTATGGGGGATACAAGAGTTGATCTACCTCGAGATCGTAATGGCTAAACCCTAGCTGTCTAGCCTATGAGAATTCTGATAGCCTCTACAGAGTAAACCCTCCGATTTATATACACACCGGAGGGATCTAGGGTTGTACAGAGTCGGTTTGCAGAGGAAGGAATATTACATCCGGACACCAAACTTGCAGTCCACGCATACAGGAGTCCTACCCGGACACGGGGGGTAGTCTTCTGTTTTTATCTTCACGGCCCATCAGTTCGGCCCATATCAAATAGACCGGACACCCGAGGACCCCCTAATCCAGGACTCCCTCAGTAGCCCCCGAACTTGCCTTCAATGACGATGTAGTATCCGGCTTATGTCTTCGGCTTTGCAAGGCGGGTTCTTCTCCATACTTCGGATTGATGACAGTCTGGCCCTGACCTTCACGTTCTGCCTTTATAATTCCTCCCTATCGTCGCCTCGATTCCCACGCGCCGGGCGAATGCGAACGGTCCATAATAATTTTTTACAGATACGCCCCTGACCACACAGGGACGGCGCCTATATAAAGAGGCTAGATCCCCAAATGCCATCCACATCGCGTAGAGAACATCCAGACCAGCCACGAAAAACTTCAAAACATGGCTAGCGCTCCCAGCTCTTCTTCGCGCCCTCAAGAGGGTAATTGGCAGAGCTGCTCAATGTCTCATCTTCAGTTGAGTCGACTTCAGACGCAGGGATATCTCCCTCCCGCAGATCTAATCTCTGTGCGAGCGGGATTAGCCTCGATCGGCAATGATGTGCTAGTAGAAAATTTCCCCAACCCCAACAAGGAGGAGAGGGTGTGCTTCGTTTCGTTTCTTCTGTGGGGCTTAGGATTCCCGATCCACCCCTTTCTCAGGGGACAGTTAGAATTCTACGGGATCCAGCTGCACAATCTCACTCCAGGTTCTATTCTGCACATCTCGGGTTTTGTTGCTCTTTGTGAACTGTTTCTGGGCTGCGAGGCTCATTTTGAACTATGGAGAAAGTTATTTTGCCTCGTTCCTCGCCATCGAGGGGGTTCCATATTCGAAGTGGGCGGCGCCGAAGTATGGCGCATAGACGGATCAGGTTACCCGATCGGAACTCCCAAGGAGGCATCCCAAGAATGGTCTTCGAAATGGTTTTATATTGAGGACGTTCCCCTTCCAGACCTAGTTCGGCGCGGCCTCCCCGAATTCTCCAGTGCTCCTTTGAAGAAACGCCTTAATTGGCGCCCCCGTAGTCCCAAGGAAGAAGACAGTGCGGAAGTGAAGAGGTTGGTCAGCAAGGTCAGAGTACTTGCTCATTTCGGGCTTTCGATAATTGAAGTTATGGCCATCGCGATAAGGCGATGTATTCAGCCTCTCCAGTCCAGAGTGACCCCTTTATGGTGTTACAACGGAGAGGACGACGCATCTCGTTACAGACGCAAGGGCCCAGATACCCCGGCCTAATTGGCTATGATCCTGGCCGATCTGTATAAGGGGGAGAAAGAAGACTTCCTCCGCTTAAACTGCCGAGAAGGCTTTTCCATGTACAACCCTGTTGAATGGGTAAGTTTTTTATTATTAGCATTGTTTTTTATTGAGGCGTGCTAATCAAACTGTTCTTGTTGTTAAAACAGTCATGGAGGAAAATGGTGGAGGACATTCATTGTCCCTCCCCGCAGCCAGAGGATCATGCTCGCGACGAAGACCCCGGCTTCTGCGAGGATCCGGATATATACATAGAATTCGATGATGGAGTATTTTATCAGGCGAGCCTTGACGGTTTGGAAGTGGCTATTACGGCCGACTACCCCCGCCTTTACCCTTTCTCCATTGTAAGTATTCGAAAAGCCTCCTCAAAAATAGGCCCCTATTTGCAACTTATCCGTTACACTAAATTGTACTTTATAGGATCGGCGCTCGGCAAGCCGCACTCCCTCGAGAGCGGCCTCTACGCAGGGCAATCGTTCGAAATGAAAGGAAACTGGGGGCGCTGCCGTGCCCCCTCCCTCTTCAAAGAGGTACGTTCGTTGATATGTACCTAAGCATGAGATCAGATTGTTAAATTTCCCCTCTAACTTTATTTCAGGAGGAGCACGCGGCAAACCGTGGGAAAATGCCCTGCTAGCCGAATGACAGCTAATTCGGCGCCGGACTCGCCGACCAGGACGAGACCTGATACAGTGCCAGATCCGCCCCCTCATGAGGATTCGGATGACGTATACATCACGAATTCCGAGGTGGAGAGCGAGATGAATCATCGTCGGCTGAAAGAGGCCATGCGCGCTCCAGTTTTCTCTGAACAGGAATTTGCCGCACTCAGCTCCGTGGATGCATATATCCGAGCCGCCCGAGACGGACTTGCTGGAGTTACTCAACTGTTCTCAAAGGATATACAGGTAATGAGTTTGTGCAAAATTAATAGATATATGCCAGTAGCCCCCGAGACTTGAAGCGGTTAGGCCAACCGATTTAAGGATCGTTATGACCTGCAGGTTCTCAAGGAGAAGAACAACGCGCTGTCCCAGGAACTGGGAACAAACCAGACACAGCTGAATGCCGTCACCGCAGAACTTGCGGAGATGAAAAAGGCCACAATGACCACTGGTCAGAAAAACAAACTTGAGGAGGGAAAAGACAAACAAGCCGAAGAGATAAAGAGCTTAAAGGCTCAGTTATCGGCTACGCAAAAAGAGAATATGAAGTTGAAAGGCGGCATATTCGGTATGACCTTTTCATTCATCAGAGAGACTCATACTATCCCATAATTCGGATTGTCACAACTCTGTTGCTGCAGGTCTATTAACTGGTCGGCCTGAAGAGGAAGTGTCCGGATTTCGAGGCGACGTGCTTAAGGAGCTGTCCGTGGTGCATGAGCGGGCCTGGAAAGCCATGAGAAATATGACCAAGGCTTTATGGCCATCTGATACCCCTCCAAAAAGTATGGAGGGGTTGGCGAACCTGTTCAAAGGTGCCCGGCGCCGCTTTGAACTATGGAAGGCATCCGCATGTCCTGAAGGTGCACGAGAAGCATGGGCGATGGTGAAAACACGCTACACCAGACTCGATCCGAATCATATGGCCCGAGTTGGACCTCAGGGACCAGACGGAAAGGAGATTCCCGTGAACTTGGTATATGACCAAGTGATGATAGCTGCGAAATATTCGCAAGAAGACTGTAGTTTAGACAGTCTTATAGATGGTATAGAGAAAGAGTAGGCGTTTGATTCAATGTATCAATGTACTTTATTATCAAACTTATCTCCATCCGAACATTTCGAAATTTGTCATCGCAAGCCTTCGGCTTCAATCTCCGAACCAAGAAGGTGGAGCGTTTCCGGATACCAAGTTGGAATGTGAGAAACATTCATTATGTCCGGAAACCAGGCAATCCGACCATATTGCTCAAACAGACAAAAAAAATTGTTCCGGAGTTATGTTATATTACTATTTAACGTAAGAAACATCTTCCAAGGAAAATAGTTTCGTTAAGGGTTCCTTCCCTTGGGTTGGCATGCTTAGTTACGCGTGCCTAGGCTTTTGATCCGAATTACGGGGAGCCGATCCCGTATTTGTTTAGACGAGTTACAATAACGTAAACAATCCGTCGTTGCTTGCCGACCAATTATTCTCTTAAGAACGCTAGCTTTTGGCTTCACCCGTCTGAGGTACAGATCCGGATTACCCGGTTGTAGCAATCGCAGAGGTGCTCCCTTTACACCCTAGCAGAATAATTGGGAACATAGGGTATAAACACAGGAGCGAGGCAACCCAGCTTGGCAAAAACTTAAGTCATAGAGGTGCATATAATGGCAAAGGTGTATAGAACAAACGACGTGGACAATATAAGCCATAAGCTTTTAATAACAAGCTTCGTCAAAGAAGCCCCCAGTCAAAGTGGGGTGTATACATTTAAAGATGTGTACCCCTATTAGTTCGGCAGATCCGAACATACCCTGGGATGTATAAAACAAAGATTAAAAAAGAAGAGGAGAAAAAGGAGGAAACTAGAAAAAAATAAAAAGGATGCGGCCGAACTATCCGTAGAATCGTCGGAGCCGAGCAGCGTTCCATGGATTCGGCTCAAGGCGATTATCCGATGCATTACGAAGACGATAGGCTCCTCCTGTGAGAACTTCATCTATGTTGAAGGGGCCCTCCCATTTTGGTTTGAGCTTATCCTTCTTCTTCTCTGGGAGGCACAGAACGAGTTCGCCGACATTATAAGTCTTGGCCCGCACCTCTCTGCTTTGGTATCGCCTAGCCTGCTGTTGATAAAATGCGGAACGGGCTCGTGCAATGTCACGCTCCTCTTCAAGGCCGTCTAAGTCGTCCTGTCGATTGAGCTCGGCTTCTCTTTCTTCGTACATGCGCACTCGAGGTGAGTCATGAATAATGTCGCAGGGCAAAACAACTTCTGTGCCGTACACCATGAAAAAAGGTGTGTATTCGATCGTTCGGTTAGGCGTGGTCCGCAGCCCCCAGAGCACGGAATCGAGTTCCTCAACCCAGTGCTTATCAGACTCCCGTAGGGAACGCACCAGTCTGGGTTTAATGCCGCTCATTATTAGACCATTGGCCCGTTCAACCTGACCGTTTGTTTGAGGGTGATAGGCGGATGCATAGTCGAGTTTAATGCCCAAGTTGGCACACCAGTTTTTCACCTCATCGGCTGTGAAATTGGAGCCATTATCAGTGATGATGCTATGCGGGACACCATAACGGTGTACCACGCCGGATATAAAGTCGATCACTGGCCCTGCTTCAGCCGTTTTTACTGGTTTTGCCTCTATCCACTTAGTGAATTTATCTACCATAACCAATAAATATTTCTTCTTGTGGCTTCCCCCTTTAAGGGGTCCGACCATATCTAGCCCCCAGACCGTGAAAGGCCGCATGATGGGGATTGTTCTTAAGGCAGTGGGAGGCATATGACTTTGATTGGCGAAAAGCTGACATCCTACGCAACGTTGCACAAGGGCTTGTGCGTCTGCTCGGGCCGTTGGCCAGAAGAAACCTGTCCGTAAAGCCTTGCTTATGAGGGCCCGAGCTGCGGCGTGATGGCCGCCTAGACCAGCATGTATTTCAGCCAAGAGCTGTCGTCCCTCCTCTTCAGAGATGCACCTTTAGAGGACTCCAGTAGTGCTTTTCTTGTATAGTTCACCTTCGTGAACTTTATAGGCTTTAGAACGTCGAACTATGCGACGGGCCTCATTTTGATCATCAGGAAGTTCCTGCCTATTAAGGTAGGCCAGGAAGGGTTCGGTCCATGGAGCAATAACGGCCATGATTTCATGGGCGGAGGGTGTTATTTCGGTACCCGAACCCCCGATGATATCCGTATTGTGCTCGGCTACTGGGGGCATGATCAGGCCTGGACTAGTGTTTTCGCTCTCATCTTGCCACACCACGGATGGCTTAAAGAGCCTTTCCACAAAAGTATTAGGCGGGACGGGGTCGCGCTTGGCGCCCATTCGAGCCAGGATGTCCACTTCCTGGTTACTGTCTCGAGCAATGTGATGAAACTCGAGCCCCTCGAAACTAGCAGATATTTTTAATACGGCGTTTCGATACGCCGCCATTTTTGGATCTTTTGCATTGAACTCTCCATTTATCTGGGATATTGCGAGATTTGAATCCCCGCGCACCTCTAGGCGTTGTATGCCCATGGAGACAGCCATTCGGAGACCATGTAGAAGTGCCTCATATTCGGCTGTGTTATTGGAGTCCGTATACATGATTTGCAGCACGTAGCGGACTGTGTCCCCCATGGGGGATGTCAAGATGACACCAGCCCCTAGTCCGGCTAGCATTTTAGAGCCGTTGAAGTACATGATCCAGTTGGAGTATGAACTGTACTCTTTAGGGAGCTCGGCTTCCGTCCACTCGGCGACGAAGTCGGCCAGCACCTGAGATTTAATGGCTCGGCGTGGCTTGTATGTTATTTCAAATGGTAAGAGCTCAATGGCCCATTTAGCTATGCAGCCGGTGGCATCCCTATTATTTATAATGTCATTGAGTGGTACTTCGGATGCCACCATGATCGGACACTCTTGAAAATAGTGTCGTAGCTTGCGGGATGCCATAAAGACCGCGTAAGCTATCTTTTGATAGTGAGGGTATCGGGATTTGCATGGTGTAAGGACCGCCGATACATAGTATACTGGTTTCTGGATGGGGAGTTTATGTCCCTCTTCCCCTCGCTCGATGACTAGTACGGCGCTCACTACCTGGTGAGTTGCGGATATAAAAAGCAACATAGGCTCGCCAACACTTGGGGCGGCTAGGATTGGGTTGCCTATTAACAAGGTTTTTATTTCTTCCAATCCGACTGTAGCCGCATCCGTCCATTCGAAGTGGTCTGTGCGTCGGAGCAGTCGATAAAGTGGTAATGCCTTTTCTCCTAATCTAGAGATGAAGCGGCTTAAAGCTTCCACGCACCCTGCTAGTTTTTGGACCTGCTTTAAGTCTGTTGGTATGGCCAGTTGCGACAAGGCTCGGATTTTGGTTGGGTTTGCTTCGATTCCTCTATTGGAAACAATGAACCCTAGTAGCTTTCCGGCTGGAACGCCAAAAACGCATTTCTCCGGATTCCGTATGTCGTATGTTCGGAGGTTGTCAAACGTGAGGCGGAGGTCGTCCACCAATGATTCAACGTGTTTAGTCTTAATGACCATGTCGTCCACATATGCTTCCACTATCTTGCCGATTTGTTTTTCCAAACATGTTTGAATCATCCATTGGTAAGTGGCACCAGCGTTTTTAAGCCCAAAAGGCATAGTGTTGAAACAGAAAGGCCCATACGGGGTGATAAATGCCGTTGCGGCCTGGTCGGACTCCTTCATTTTAATCTGATGGTATCCGAAGTAAGTGTCGAGGAAA
This sequence comes from Thinopyrum elongatum, assembly GCA_011799875.1. NCBI lineage: Eukaryota > Viridiplantae > Streptophyta > Magnoliopsida > Poales > Poaceae > Thinopyrum > Thinopyrum elongatum. The sequence goes on from CM022298.1 coordinate 656,007,079, forward strand.
CACAAGGAGCCGTGTCCTGCGGTCGTGTCAATAATCTGGTCAATGGGGGGCAATGGGAAAGGGTCTTTGGGGCAAGCTTTATTGAGGTCTTTGAAATCGACACAAAGGCGCCAAGACTTATCCTTCTTCGGTACCATGACCAAGTTAGCTAGCCAATCTGGGTGTTTGATTTCTCTGATGAACCCGGCTTCGAGTAATTTGGCTAGCTCCCCCCTCCCCCATAGCTTGTCGTTTGGGTTCCGAAAATTGCTGCAGCGTTTGTTTGACTGGTTTGAACCCCTTGATTATGTTGAGGCTATGCTCGGCCCGTCTGCGTGGGATCCCGGGTATGTCCGAAGGGTGCCAGGCAAAAATATCCCAATTTTCACGCAGGAACGCTCGTAGGGTGGCATCAACCGTCGGATCCAGCTGTGCTCCAATGGACGCTGTTTTGTTAGGATCCGTCGGGTGCACTTGAAATTTGACTATTTCATCTGCTGGTTTGAAAGAGGTGGATTTGGGTCTCTTATCAAGGATCACATAATCCTTGTCCACCGTGGATCGCAGGGTGATTAGTTCTTCGGCCACAAGGGCTTCGGATAGTGCCTCAAGGGCCAAGGATGCGGTTTTGTTTTCGGCACGGAGTGCTATATCCGGATCACTTGTGACTGTGATTACTCCATTGGGCCCTGGCATTTTGAGCTTCATGTACCCATAATGGGGTATGGCTTGGAAGCGTGAGAAAGCGTCCCGCCCCAAAAGGGCGTGATACCCGCTATTGAAGGGAGCCACGTGGAAAAGCAACTCTTCGGACCTGTAATTCTCAGGCGTGCCGAATACTACATCAAGTTTGATTTTCCCTGAACATCGTGCTTCTCGAATGGGGATGATGCCTCGAATGGTGGTACTGCTTTGCTCGATGCGTGCTCTGTCAATATGCATTTTGTCGAGCGTGTCCTCATAGATGAGGTTGAGCCCACTGCCGCCATCCATGAGCACTTTAGTAAGTCGAAAGCCGTCCACAATTGGGTTTAAGACCAAGGCGGCAGGTGCTCGGACTGATCGGGCCCTTGGTTCGTCGGCGGCGGTGAAAGTTATTGCCGTGTCGTTCCATGGGCTCATTGCGGTTACTTGGGTAATTTCAGCGAGGTCGCGGAGTGCCCTTTGATGCCAATTATTTGAGGAGAAGGTCTCGAAGACCGTGAAGATGCTAATGTCGTCATCCTCCGGAGAATGCTTCTCTGGAGTAGCGATGGTGAGGATAGTCTCGCCGCTTTTAGCCACTTGTCGGAGTACCCAACATGCCCGAAGGCTATGAGTTGGTTCGGTGCTCAGCGTTGCATGTATCTGACATGGCTTATCGAGGAACTCATCCAGAATGGACCTGTGTCCCGTAAAGGGTTTATTTTTCTTGCCGGCGGGCTTATGATCGGATGCCTTGTAAGTGTGTATCTGTTTTGCCCGGGCAGTGCACTGCTTAAAGGTAGCAGGTTTCAATTGGGTTTTTTGGGCCTTCCATGTGCTTTCCATCGAGCAGTACTTCCGTACTATGTGCGATAGTTCCGTGAAACTCTGTATGCAATGGCGGTCAAGGGCATTCCGAATTCCCTCATCGATGCAATTCTGATGAAAAACCGAGACCGCATCGTCATCGCAGCAATCTTTGATCTTGTTTTTGACAAGTAGAAACCTGGCCCAAAAGTGATGGACCGTTTCCTGAGGTTGCTGCCATACATACATCAGGTCGTATACATCAGGAGGGCCTGAATTGCTTGGAGAGTATTGATTGTGGTGGGCGGGTGGGCTAAAACTTGAATCCCTGCCCGAAATTGTGTTCGGAGTTTGTAAAGTCTCCGAGGTTACCAGTTCGGGTCCGGGAAGATCCAAGTGCTCCCCGGACCCTAAGTCCGACCCTGAGTTCGGGGGACATGGGGTCCCTTCCGAAGGAAGAGTATCCGGTTTAATGGGTTCGGAGACCCGAACATAGCTGGTTTTTAACCTAGGGGAAGAAGTGTTCTTGTCTCGTTCCTCGACGACTGCCACCAGGTGAGTGATCGGCGGAACGTTGATTTCCCTCTGGTCAGGTTTAAGCCCGATCCGATCATAATCCGTTGAAAGCCCTAGGGCCAGACGTGAACAGGTGGCTTATAAATTGGAGTTGCCACCGCAATTCTCTCATATCCACGACGTCTTCCATGTGTCACAACTTCGTAAATGCTTCAAGGAATCCCCTCACCGAGCAGTGGATCATGAAATGCTCGAATTGCAAGATGATCTTTCTTATAAGGAGCGTCCCATCCGCATCCTCGACGAAGCTGAACATCGAACTCGTCAGAAGACAACCAAGTTCCTTAAAGTGCAGTGGTCAAATCACACTGAAGATGAAGCCACTTGGGAACGCGAGGATCATCTTCGGGAAGAATATCCCGACCTCTTTCCTTCTACCTCCTAAAATTCTCAGGACGAGAATTTCTTTTAGAGGAGGAGAATTTGTAACACCCCTGTGTAATAGCCACTGTGATTATCTGCTAATAATGCCAAGTCATCTCATTTGCAGTGCCTAGTCATAGTGGTTAAACAAAACAATTCAAATTCTATTCTGAAAATCAACTCAAATTCAAAAGTGCCAAATAAATTTGCTCAAACACTATGGGAAAAATGTTCACTAAATAGCAAATATTCGAGAAGCATTTACAAAAATATAAACAATGTTGATGGAGTTAGCTAAATGACTCTAACAACATGAAACAGCACCAAAACAGAATTAGTTAATCCATTTATAATAATATCAAATTCAAATAAAATCCTACTTTGCCCAAACAAGTTTTTGGTGACAAGAAATATTGCATTGTAATATTTGGGCTAAGTCCCATATTTTACAAAATAGCAAAAGTGGCCTAACAATTACAAAACAGAAAAGAAATAAAGAAAAGCAAAACAGAAAATAAGAAAAATAAAACGAGGCACTGTGCACTGGGCCTGAGTGCACAGTGCCTCGACCACAGCCCACTGGGCCCATCTCCCTCTTCTCTCTTGCGTGTCAGCGCCGCCGTGATCGAGCGCGCGCTCGCCGATGCGGCGTCGACAGCGCGGCGCCCGCCGACACTACAGGGGCAGCTGAGGGGATAAGGGACTCCTCCTCCCTTCCCCCTGGCCTCCTCCATCACTTTCTCCCTCTCTCCCTCGCTCGCTTCGCTCCTCCTCTTCCCCTCAGATCCATCCCCGAGCGCCGCCGTCGCCGCGCTACATCACCGCCGTGGCAAGCGGCCTCCCCGCGTCGCCTGTATGTGCCTGGGAGGAGCGCCGTGATCGGCCATGTCCTATGGAGCAACTGGAGGGAGCTGAGGAGCACGGCATCGCCCGGACACGTCGTCTTCTTCCTTGGGACGCCGTCGATCCTTTTCGTCTCCGGCGACGCCTCTGCAGCTACTAACCTTTCACGGGCCATCGTGTGTGCCGCAAGGTGAAGCTCTCTCCCTTCCCCTTCCTGCTGCTTGCCCTAGCACGCGCGCTAGCCGCTTTTTCACGGCGCCCGAACGCGCCGCCGCTCGCGCACATCGCCGGTGTGCCTACGATGATCTTTTGGTCAAGGGCTAATGCCCGTTGCACTCCCCGCCTCGAGTAGACGCCGTAGCCGCCTCGCTTTATTGGATTTACATGCCGTAGCCGCGTTTCCGACGAGGTCTGAGCTCCGGTCGCCGCATCGAGCTCGTTTCCGGCGAGCTCTGACCGTCCCAGCCGTTTTCCCCGGTGCCATTCGACGCGGCGTCGACTCCGCGTTCGAACGCAACCGGCCGTGTCCGATTTGGTGGCCTGTGGAGCGTTTCCGAACGACTCCGGCGGTCGGCCGCCGTTGTTTTGGTCGCCGGAGTTATCTCCGGCGCCGGTGCCGACGTGGCCATGCGGGGCCCACCCCTGAGAGACTGCCCGTGGGTCCCCTGGCCCCCCTTTGACCCCATTGACCGTGGTCAACGCGGGCACTGTTCACATGTGTCACTAACGTGTGGGCCCGCGTAGTTAATTAGTTAAATAGGTTTTGAAAATTAAAACTAATCACTAATGTCTCACTGACACCCGGGGCCCACTCCCCTAATTAACCCTGATAATTAAGTTAGCTCACTGTTAGTCTAATAGAGACTGACATGTGGGTCCGACCCACATGTCAGGTTTGACCCTGGTCAATTGGCTGTTGACTGCTGACGTCACAGTGATGTCATGCTGACACAATAATCAATTTCTGCTAAATAAAAATAATTCTAGAAAATATTTAAATCTTTGAAAATTAATAACTTTTAAACCGTAACTCGGATCGAAAAACTTAAAACATGAAAGTTGATCAGAACGACGAGACGAATCTGATCGTGTCATCTGTTTCAATGCCGGAACCCCCTACATAGTTGAAACCGCAACTTCGAGGATGTATCCGGTAGATGAATAGTGCTTATACACCGGTTAATAAATCCAACCTTAATCCTAAAATGACTAAGGTGCATATTTAGGCAACCCTGCACTGCATCTTAGCATAGCATGCCCTATATCACATCGTTTTGCTGTGCATTTATATGTTTCTTCCCCCTCTTCTCTCTCGGTAGACCCCGACGTCGACGTAGCTCCCGAGACTGACGCAGCTCCGGAGGTCGACTACGCTCCAGACGATCAGTCCCTTGCCGCCAAGCTTCCAGGCAAGCACCCCCATTTTGAGCATTCCAATATCGCCTACTCTTCTCTCTCTTATGCTTGCATTAGAAGTTGCTACTGCTACTGTTATCCTATATCTGCTGCATAGCCTGTTTAATTGTAACCTGCTGTTGATACCTACCTATTACCCTAAACTGTTTAGTATAGGCTGGGTAGAGACCTATCAGAGACCCCACTTTATCCCGACTACCCCGCTGGATTCTCAGAAGACCCGATCAACGGGATCGAAGACCAGGCCCCGACATTGCACGTCACTTCCCCCTTAACTGCTCGACACTACTGGGTTAATATCGAGTGCCGAGGGTGATACCTCGTCAGCACTTCTGATGATAACCTTGTAGGTTAGTTATTCGGTCATGGTAAGCGAGGGTGATTCCTCCTACACCACCCCCGATAACGACATTGTCGTGCAACTGCTCAAGTGTGGACCTCGAGGGTGATGCCTCTTTAGTTCACCTTGATGTTTACGTCAGGTGGGAGTCCAACGAGGGTGATGCCTCGGATTCCTTCTTGATATGATAGCCACACGGATGCCCTTACTTTACTGTTGACACTGCTTATCATGGATAAAGACAGGTCGGCCCTGAGGGGTACCCACGCGAGCTTAATTGCGAGAGTTGTGGAGTCGGGTGGACCTGGATGGTGCCCGAGAGTTGAACATGAGGCGTGGCCGGGCATTCCTAGCCCTTGCCGCAAGTCCTCGAGACGGGGCGACGGGGTCACATCTTTCGTGAGTCTCTGCTCGTTACCGCACTACCAACACACTAACGGTTTGGATATTTGATCCGAGGGGCCTCTGGCCTGATAGCACTAACCATCACGTAGGCATAGTATGGGCGTTCTGCGTCGTATACATCAGCCGAAGCTCTATAGACGTTAGCGAGGAGCGGCCCGCTTTGGATTGGACTGGTTAAGCCCGCGCTTGTATTAAGGGGGCTAGGTCTGCTTCCGGAGCGTCCTCGCAACATGTAGGGTTCCCAGGGCGAAGGCCCAAGACCCCTGGGGGCATAGGTTAGTCCGGCGTGCTGACCTCTCTTTAGAGCCTAGGTCGGGTTGCGGCGTGTTGCTTAGCCGAGGTCGGGCATGACCCAGTACAGTGTGTCCGGCCGAAGTTAAGCGAGCGTGGTGGGTAAGTTGGTGCACCCCTGCAGGGAAGAAACAATCTATCGATAGCCTGTCCTACGGTAACGGATTCTCTGGGTTTTTTGAGATGATACTGGATAGTATGGCTCTTGGATTGCTTTCTTGCAGGGAGTCGAGGAAGGATCTCTGGGCGAGGTTGATGACATTACTACTACTTTACATTATGTTAATCTGCACTCTTCTAATGCTGCAAGATCGATGAAGATGCTTGAAGATGCTAGTCTTCGATAGGACTAGGCTCTTCCCCTCTATTCTGGCATTTCTGCAGCCCAGTCCACATACAGCCCTCCTTTGAAAATGTTGCATATGTAGTGTAGATCCTTGCTTGCTGAGTACTTCGGATGAGTACTCACGTTTGCTTTATTTTCTTTTTCTCCCCATATCCACTTGTCGTAACCAGATGACGAAGCCCCTGAGATAGCTGCCCCCGTCGACGACTACGGCTACTACTACTACCCTCCAGGCGAGTACTACTACGAGGAGCCGACCGACGACCAGGAGTAGGATTCGGAGGGTCCTATGCAGGAGGCCTACGCCTTTCGATCGTAGTGTTTTATTTTGCCCCGCCTTTCTAAAGGCCTATCTGTTTCTTTGTAATATCTGTACCCAGATATTTGATGCTTCCGCTGACACTTGTATGCCATCGAGCTATGTATTTGAGCCCTCGAGGCTCTGGCTTGTAATATAAAGCTTGTATGACTTTATTTATGTTTTGGAGTTGTGTTGTGATATCTTCAAGTGAGTCCTTAGGCTTGATCGTGTGCATTTGCGTGTATGATTAGTGCACGATTAAGCCGGGGTCGTCACAACGGTCATACCCCGTACGGCGAAAGTCAAAGGGCTAGATCCGGCGGTCGTCTGTGTCAGGGTTAGACGAGACGGGGTACCTGGGGGGGTAGCAATGCCGCCAGGTGTTGCGGTGGGCCCTCCTACACGTGTGGAAGCGTGGTGGCAGGCGCAATCACCCGGCACGCGGCTCCGGGGTGTGGCCCCCCTCCACGGGCGTCGCTGCCGCCGTCACTTGGAAGGGGAATCATGCGCGTCGGGTAGAACCGGAGGGAATCTAGTGGTAGGTTGGGTCCAGACCATGTTCGGGGATGTTCCTATGGGCTGACCTATCGCAACCAGGTGGAAGAGTCCACTGGTCAAAGCCCGTCCGGCGAAAGTCAAAGGGCTAGATCTCCAGATCAACGGGGCTTCGTGGTGGCCTTCCGGGTGTAGCTATGCCACCAAAACACCGCATCGGGTCCTGATGCATGTGTGAAAGTGATGTGGCATGCGTAGACGCCCGTCTTGGGCCTCCGGGGTGTGGCCCCCCTCCACGGACGGCACTGCCGCCGTCACTTGGACGGGGGAATCGTGCGCGTCAGGTTAGGGTTAGTTCGGTCGGTGGGCCTTCCGGGGGTAGCAATGCCACCGAAACACCGCACCGGGTCCTCTTGCATGTGTGAAAGTGATGTGGCATGCTCAAACGTTTGTATTGAGGCTCCGGGGTGTGGCCCCCTCCACAGACGGCAGTGTCGCCGTCACTTGAAGGGTGAATCATGCGCATTGGCTAGGGTTTAGTCCTGTCGGGGGGCGTCTATGCCATAGAAATATCGCACAGGGTCTTCGAAGGGGAGGAAGGATAGTGGATACATTAAAAAAATTAGGACATTTAAAAAATAAATTAAAGTTAATGTAAATAAAAATGAAAAAAAAAACCTATGCCTACGGCTTGGCCGTCGGCATAGGTGGCCACGTGGCCCTACCAGATAAGGCCAGGGCTATGCCGACGGCTAAGCCGTCGGCATATCCCTGACCTTATCCGGTCGGGCGCCGCACCCCCCATCTCCCCGACCACCATTCTCTCGATCTGCCTCGCGCCGCCGCTCGCTTCCTTCTGCCCCGCCGCCGCCGCCCCCTTCTGCCCCGCCGCCGCTCGCTTCCTTCGGTTCGACCCTCGCCGCCCCTCGATCTCCCCCGCCGCCGCCGCCCCCTTCTGCCCCGCCGCTGCCCCGTCCCCGGCCACGCTTGCGCCGCCCCTCGATCTCCCCCGCCCGGGCCGGCCGCCTCGTCCCAGGCCACGCTCGGGCCGCCCCGTCGCCGCCCCTGCCCGGGTCGCCGCCGCCCACGCCCCTGCCCCGCGCGCGGCCGGCCCTCCCTTGCGCCAGGCGATCGCCACGCTGGCCCTCCGCCACCTGCTCCGGCCCTCCATCGCTCGTGCCCGCCCCCCTCCCCCCCCCCCCCCCCCCGAGCCGGCCCTCCCCCACGGTGAGCTCCCTCCCTCCCTCTCTGTAGCAATTTTTTTTTGTTAATTTAGTTGTTGTTCATAGTTATGTAATTAGATGGATGGTTAGATGGATGGATGCATTATGTATGATGATAGTTAGATGATAGATGATTTGATGATAGTTAGAAATGTGAGAAATGCAAGAAATGCAAAAAAAATTAACAAGAATGCAAGACATGCAAATGTATGATGATAGTTAGATGATAGATGATGATGTTGATGATGATAGATGATGATGATTTTTTTTATGCCTTGATAATTTTTAGATGATGATTTTTTTTCGGAAGAGATGATAGATGATGATGATTGTTAGATGATGATAGATGATGATGATGATGATTTTTTTATGCTTCGATGATTGTTAGATGATGATGATATTGTGATGTTCTTAATTTTTGTCAGGGTGCAGGTTCTGTGGTGTTCCATCTTGGTGGAGTGATCGTCGTAGGAGCTGTTGGTCCCCGATTGTCCCTCCATTGTTTGACTACTTCCTCTACAGCCGAGGGTGAGCTACGAATCATGTCACTAGATTTCATTCTCAAGTCAAGTCGCGTAACCTAGGCGTCTCCTGTCCGAAAGGGTTGCATCGATAAATATGCATTCGAGGATGTGTAGATTGGGTACGTTTCTCCATGCTCTACCCCGTTCCGAGACAGGATTTCGGTGGTGCCTCCCCGTTGTTCTTCGGAGCACATTCTCTTGGCTATTAGCCGAGACGTGTATCTGGAGAACAGCGGGGAGGTGCTGCCAAAATTTTGTCTCGGAACTGGGTAGAGCATGGAGAACGTACTCAATCTACACATCCTCGGGTGGGATTAGGACCCATCTTTACCTATTAGAGATGTAGGTGGATTCAACGCGGTAGAAAATGAAAATTTGATGTGATTAATTTAAATGAATCCTTAATTTTGTTGTGTGGCTCCCAATAAAGCAGAGGATGGCAGATAATCAGTGGATGTACAGTGGTTTTATCCGTCGGAATCGAGTAACATCAGAGTGGATCACGAAAACCGATGTGTATTTGAAGGAGATATTCCATAGTCCAATGAGAATTATCCCACAATGCCCCTATGCGAGTTGTGCCAGACGTCACCGTAGAAATCAGAAGGACATGACTGACCACCTTCGCACGCACGGAAATATGCCAAACTTTGACATGTCGCCGATAAACTTAGCCAAGCAGGACCGTGGTAGAGAGGAGGTGATGCGACAACGCATCGATGGTTATGCGGATGAAGGGGTAAGGGACATGCTAGATGATGTCATTGCTGCAGAAATGGCACATGCGACACCTTCAGAGAATGAACCGGAGGAGCCAGAGGCAACCGCAAAGGCCTTCTTGGAGGTCTTGGCCTCGTCGAAGAAACCTCTTTATGCGGGTGCGAAAATATCTCAGCTGGATGCCACCTCGCAACTGATTGCAGTCAAGGCTGAGTACGGCTGTAGCCAGAAATGCTTCGAAGCATTCCTGGGAGTATGGGCTAACAGCCTCCCTGAGGGTCATGAACTGCCGAAAAGCATGTACGCTACAAAGAAAATCATGAAGGCACTCTCTATGGATTATGAGAAAATACATGTTTGTCCGAAGAATTGCCTTTTGTTTACGCACGAGTATGCGGATGACAAGTACTGTAGGGAGTGCGGTTCGTCTCGGTACCTTGAGGTGGTCGGTGAGGATGGTGAGAAAAGGCAGCTAGCCATCCCCGCTAAGGTTCTTCGGTATCTCCATTTCATAGAAAGACTGCAGCGCCTTTTCATCATGGAGGAGTCTGCCAAAATGATGAAGTGGCACAAGGAAGGTATAAGGTACCATCCAAATAAAATCGTAAATCCATCGGAAGGCAAAGCATGGAGTCATTCGATGAAGAATACCCCGAGGAAGCAGCCGAGGCTGCAAATGTCAAAATAGCCATATCAGGTGATGATTTCAATCCATATGGTATGTCGTCCAATCCATACAGCCGCTGGCCCATGTTTGTAATTCCGCTCAATCTCCCTCCCGGTGCCCTAATGCAACGCAAGACCATGTTCTTGTCGCTCATCATTCCGGGGCCTGAATACTCGGGGAAGCAATTGGGTGTGTTTATGCAGCCGCTGGTGGATGATTTGCACCATTCTTGGTACTTTCCGAGGTTGACATACGACCGGGATCTGCAGAGAAATTTCTTGATGAAAGTTTGGTTGCACTATTGCATGCATGACTTTCCCAGCTATGCTCTATTCTACGGATGGTGTACAAGTGGGAAGATGCCATGCGCAGTGTCCATGCAGGCTCTGCGAATGATTTGGCTGAGTAAGGGTGGCAAGTATGTAGCCTTTGACCTGCATCGACAGTTCCTCCCTCCAGACCATCCAGACAGGGAAGACAAGAAGAACTTCACGAAAGGCCGGGTTGTCCATGAAGTAACCGAGATTCCAACATTTTCGGGGGCAGATGTTCTTGCTCAGCTAAAAGCTCTCAAGCCTAAAGTCAAAGGCAAAGTCAAAGCCAAAGCCAAAGGCTTCGAGGGATATGGTGAGACGCACAACTGGACTCACATTACCCCCTTCTCGAAGCTTCCCTATTTCAAGGACCTCAAACTTCCTTACAACATCGATGTGATGCACACCAAAAAGAATGTCGCAAAGTCCCTTTTCCGCACGATCCTCAACATTCCTGATAAGACGAAGGATAACGTTAAAGCTAGAGCCGATCAACAGAGAATTTCTGATAGACCACGTCTAAACATGAAGCCTCCCACAGGCGGTCGAAGAAACTGGTTCAAGCCAGATGCTGACTTTGTCCTTAAATCGCCAGAAAAGAAGGAAGTACTTATCTGGCTGAAACACATTTTGAAGTTCACCGATGGTTATGCATCGAATATAAGTAAGGGAGTCAATCTTTCAACGGGCAAAGTGACCGGGCTCAAGAGTCATGACTACCATGTATGGATTGAGCGGATAATGCCGGTGATGGTTCGAGGCTATGTCCCCGAGCATGTTTGGCGAGTGCTTGCCAAGCTAAGCCATTTCTTCCGCACACTCTGTGCTAAAGAAGTAAGTAAAGACGTGATTGAACAATTGCATAAGAAGGCACCGGAGTTGATAGTCAAGCTAGAGAAGATCTTTCCGCCAGGCTTCTTTACTTCGATGACACATCTCATTCTGCACCTCGCGAACAAGGTATTGTTGGGGGGGCCTGTGCAGAATCGGTGGCAGTACGGCCCTGAGAGACAGAACAAGCATCTCCGACAGAAATGTGGAAACAAAGCTAAGATTGAAGCTTCCATAGCTGAGGCAGTTATCCTAGAGGAGGTGTTAGACCTCAGGACATTGTACTATCCAGACCACGTTCCCCATCTGCATAATAAGGTGCCTCGATACAATATAGAAGAGCCCAAGTATCAACCCAGGCTCCATCTATTCAACGGGCAAGGTGGCACGACTGGGGCCTGGAAATCTTATAACATGCCACTACAAGAGTGGGAGGACCTCATGTTCTATATATTGCACAACATCAAGGAAGTTGAGGAAGTGTGGATGAGGTAATACCACTACACCATTCCTTTATTTCTTCCACAGCATCACTTAGTCCCGGTCTAACACCGCTTTTCTTCTTTTAGTGATTTCGTTCAAGAGGAATGGACGGGAATGAATCCTCCTACTGAGGCGGAGGCACTTACTCTTCTCCGTCATGGAAACCCTAGACGTAAAAAATTTGTTGCTTGGTTCATGGAGAAAGTAATTTTCCACATTCCCCTATTAAATACCTGGTTCGACATTTATTAGTTAACCGAACTAATGCACCCAGCAATTTCAATTATACTTGTAGGGAAAAGATCCGAACATATCTATGGATGACGAATTGAGATGGGTTTCCATGGGTTTTGACCCTACCGTCATTACATGTAAAAAGTATGATGTGAATGGGTATCGCTGATGGTACACTGGCCGAGGCTGTACTGTCCATATCCAGTCAGGCACCCGGACCGTCGGGTTTTGGCCACGAGCTGGGACCACTGGGAAGCGGCCCCCCACGCGGACCATGAGACCCATGCTAAGGCCGTGATCACTAATTTTTGGGTGAGTTCTCTTCAGAAGCACAAGTCCATTCTGGTTTCATGAATGATATAACTCATGGCTTCTTCCATTCTGGTTTCATGAATGATTGTAGAAATACTATCGAGTTCTTCAGGAGCACAAGGCCACTGCCGACCAGATCGTGCTGCGCTAAGCGAAGAAGAAGGCCCGCCAGATGTAGTACGAGGTGCGCTGGGTGGCCATCTCGACATACTATCACGACACTCTTGGTGTGAAGATGACCAAGGAAGAAGCACGGAGGGAGGAGATTACCTTGGAGAGACACCAGTACTTGGCGGTAAGTATAAAAGATTTTTCATTCCGACGTTTGTGGTAGATTTCATCGTTTCGTGTTGACATGCCATTATGCTTTCATTATGTAGGTGTGTCCAAATTGGTGTTATGGAAAAGACGAGTCCTGGGCAGCATTCTTGGATCTGTGGTGTGGTCAGGATGGAGCCTGGGCGGCTACGAGCATCAAGAACAAGGCTAACCGAGGGAAGGAGGGAGTACATGCTTAGGGAAACCGGAACCACTTTCTCCACAAGACACTTCATGTATGACTAACCTCATTAAACATTCTTCTTGTTCTATTTACCGTCACTTTCTTATGTATGACTAACCTCTGTTTGGTGGTGCAGGAGGAGAAACTGAAGTGGCCGCTCTCACACATGGAGGCGTGGGAGATCGCCCATACGCGTAGGAAGCCCAAGCCTGGCGAGCCCAAGTACTACGGCAAGACCGCGGAGAAGAAGAAGGCCTACTCTGAGGGGTATCTGAGGTTACATCCTAGCACACCTGACCCCATTAGCGCAGATCTGGACGAGAGGGTGGTGGTGGGCATGGGGCCCAAGGAGCACGGTCGGGAGCCGGTTCTGGATGCCGTGATCACTCCTTCTATCTCCTACACACAGCTCCGAGCTACCGACCCGAGCCTGAGCCAGCGCACGACCATGACCAGTGCGCAGTCACACTCCCTCCTAGCCGAGCGGCACTCTGTAAGTATTTTCCCTCTTATCTTCATTGCTCACTTTATTTTCCGCATTGAGATGTTTTATGAGTTCCACCATGTCATATTGTAGGCCTACATGGAGTACACACGCCACGAGACCAGGGCGTGGCACGCGAGAGTTGCGGCAGCGCAGGAGCACAGCACTCGCACGATGCAGCGCGTTGTTGAGTGCATGGCGGCCGGCACGGTTCCTCAAATGGAACCACCACCACCACCACCTGGACCGGCTCCAGTGCTGCTTACCTATGAGGAGTTTCTGGCACAGCAACCGGGGACTACGCCGGTTAGTACATCCCCAAACTATTCAACAGTGTTGCTTACCATTTATTCAACACAATAATATATCCCCTTAACATGTCTTTTCAAACATCTAGGGAACCGGTGGATCTACCGTTGGTGGTGGTGCCGGTCTTGGCATCACTCCCGACTCACGGAGCCGGTCACTCCGATCCACCGAGGCGGTGGCGGTCTTGGCGGTAGCGCTGGGGGTAGCAGTGATGACTTGGGCTTTGGCGGACTTGGCGGTGACGACCTTGGCGGTGGTCGTGGACATAGTGGCGCTTAAGCCTTTGGGTGACGGTGGTGGTGATGATAAACTTGTGTTCTTTAGATGACTTGTGGTCTTTTATCGTCCTTTAGATGACTTGTGTGCTTCTTTAGATGCTTATGTTGTTTGTGATGATGCTTATGTTTGTGATGATACTTATATTGTTGTGGTGGTGTTGGTGTTGGTTGTGAGGCCGACGGCATGGTGTTGGTGTTGGTTGTGAGGATGATACTTACATGTGTTGTTTATGTCTATTTTCATCATATATATCTGTTGTGTATTTGAATTGAATTGAATTGAAAACAAACAGAAAAAAGAAAAAAAATCAGACAAAAACTATGTCGACGGCTGACGCGAGCTACCAGTGGGCGCCACGTGGCACCTATGCCGACGGCTAGGCCGTCGGCGTAGATTTAAAACTACGCCGACGGCCTAGCCCTCGGCATAGGTGCCACGTGGCGCCCACTGGTTCCTCCTGGGGTAGGCCTATGCCGATGGCCTAGCCGTCCGCGTAGTTTCAAATCTACGCCGACGGCCTAGCCGTCGGCATAATCCTGCCCCAGGAGGCACCAGAGGGCGCCACGTGGCAGAGCTATGCCGACGGCTGGGCCGTCGGCGTAGATTTGAAACTACGCCGACGGCCATGCCGTCGGCATAGCTTTGCCACGTGGCGTCTCCTGGTTGGGCAGCACTTGACGGCGGCGCCGGCAGCCACCGTTAGGCGTGGAACGTTGCCGACGGCGCAGGCCGTCGGCATAGATGTACGGACGCCGTCGGGATAGCATCTATGCCGACGGCCTTTCTATGCCGACGTCATCCCAGGGTACGCCGACCTATATGTTGCCGACGGCCCTATGCCGACGGGGGCGTAGGCATAGGCCTATCCCGACGGGAATCAGGCCTATGCCGACGGGCCCCGCCGTCGGCATAGGGGCTCAGTGTGGTAGTGAGGTGCTACCACCATGAAAACATTCTGTGCCATCAGTTAATGTTTTTCTAAAGTTTGTACCAATAGGCTTGCCCTAATCATGGATAGGTTTATCTCTAGCTAGTAAGTAGTAAGCAGTCTGCTTCATTAAGGGTGGTATATATTAGAGAGTGTGGTAACAGCTGATGAAGCCATCCACTCGGGCGTAACAGTCGAGAAACGGTGGTTGTGGCCGGGTCGTTACAATTGGGATCAGAGCCCGACTATTGTGGTTACACAGTGTGCGGGCCAGGTGCGCGGACATGTGGCGTGTGTGGCCCGTCGTGGCACACGACATGACACATGTGCCGGACTGGACGCACAAACGTGTGCCTAGAGAGAACGTTCCTGTGGGCCGATGAGGACGTCGGTTCCTTTGAGTGGGGGTGTATGTGAGAGCCTGGCTTAATGGAAATGATAGACTACTCATATCAACAAAGAATTACTTCTTTTCCGAGAGCTCATTCGCAAAGAAATCCAAAGTTAAGTGTGCTTGGTTTGAAGCGATTTGAGGATGGGTGACCGGCTGGGAAGTTGATCCAGTTACGCACGAGTGAGTTTAAAGTGTGCAGAAAAGACTAGTGTTAGTCTGTGGGGCCGGTCTAGATCCCGCCAGACGTAACGGCCGGGAACCGATGGTTGTGGCCGGGGCGATAAAAATGGCGGTAAAACTTGGAACAAAGTTAAAACTTAGGGTAAAAAATAAAATTAACTCTACTAGAAAATTCAGAAAGTAAAGAAACAGATAAGTGTATTATTTCTTGCAACCAGCCTTTTTTTCAATCTTGACCTCATTTGATATTATTGAATTTTGCATGATGCTTCATTCCATGAGTAGTCTAATAATATTCGTTGAATTTTTACTTCAGTATGATCTCAACCATATTTTTAGAACGGAAACATGCACCATATATAGGAGCCAGAGGAGCGAAGAAGGGGGTGGGGGTGGCGGATTTGGGGCACGCAAGTGCGGGGGTCCCGAGTCCTTGCGCGTGCTTTTACTTTTGGCTTTTGATTTTTAAACCTTTATATTTTTTGAGCGACCATCCAAATTAAGTTTTATTTTCATATTTGTCTTCCTTGTGATGAGGGATTTCAAATAAGATTCATTTTGAATGTGTTTTGACAAATTTTGAAAGTAAATATTAAGTTTTAACTCTTAAAACTTAGTACCAGCGATCGATAAAATCACGAATTTTTGTGCCTACAAACAACAACAAAAATATCATCAAAATTTATCTATGAAACTTGATAAAAGCGAGCGAGAAACGCAAGTTTCGGATAAAAAGTCCTAAGTTTCAACTATTTCACGATTCGCGAGACAGTCAAGCGGCCGGGCAGGTCCGGTAGACGGGGTGTGTGGTACGTGGCCTTGGATAACAATTTCGTAATTTCACTGTGCGTACATAAGTGAACGAAGGGGAGATGATAGTGGCTGCTTCAAAGACTACCCACCACCTTTCGAAAAAAAAAAGACTACCCACCACGTACGAACGTTCAGCGATACTGCACGTCCGGTAATGTACCGGTTTCCAAATGCAGAAGAAGATGTCCGATCCAGAATATGCTCTCGGCTGATTTGGATGTACATGCGTCCGTGTCTAACTTGACCCACAGCTGATTAATGAGATTGACGCGTTGCGTGCATGCAATGGAAGACGCCGGGTACGACTTTGTCGTCGCACGAAACAGTGCCCACCTGCACCGCGCATAAGTCAAGAGGCTGGCGCCATTGGTATTCCTGCAGATGATGCGGACCTTAGAGCATCCCTATCAGACCTGGTAAAAGGCCGTGCCCGTGTAATTCCGACGAGTATATTGGTTCGGCTCGTTTTTCTGATCAGAATAGAAACCGCATTCACGGTCCGGCCCGTAAATAATTTACCGCGGCCCGAAAAACTCTCACCGCACCAGTATATATGCGGTTTCACCGCTCGGAAACAGGTCAAACCCTATCCGCCTCCGCCGCGATTCCCCTCCTCCTCCGCCCGATTTCTCGCCGCCGGTGAGCCTGCAAAAGCCATGGACGGCTATGGTAGCTCCGAGGATGAGGCGGAGCGCCGCCGCCGCGCCAGATCTGACGCCACGCGCAAGCGCGGCGCGCGTCGGTGGCTCAACCGCGGTAGCCGGCCGCCGCCGGCGTTCGACCGCCGCGAGCTGGACGAGTTCGAGCGCGAGCTCGCCCGCCGCCGCCACGCCTCCTCCGGCTCCTCTGCCACGGGGAGCTCGTTTGCAGACACATCGAGCTCGCGGCTCACTCCGGTGAAGAGGGAGCCGAAGGAGCTCGGGCCGCGCGCCGTCAAGCTCGAGAACGACGCGCCGCCGCGTCGAGGCGTGATCGGGCCCGAGGACTACCTCCCCCGGGGCAGGAGGAGCTCCTCGAGCGCGTCGTCCTCGAGCGGTCGGCGAGGGAGCAGGAGGAGGCCGAAGAGCGCCGCCGCCGCAAGCTCGAGTACGAGCACCTCTTCCTCCAGACGGGCGTCGCGGCATCGCAGGCGCACGCATCCAAGGAGACTGACCTGCGCTTGATGAAGGCGGAGCAGGCGAAGTTCTTCATCGACCTCGACTCCTCCGACTCCGATTGAGCGCCGCCGCTGGTCAGCTACCGCACGAGCTCCGGTGAGCTCAATTTTATGTAGTGGTACGGTAGCGTAGGTCCGGCGTAGCTCCGGCGAGCTTTTATGTAATATATGCATGCTGTCTATGATCGATCTGTCTCTATGTGAAGAAGAACTATCTATGCTCCGGCGAGCTTTTGCTTAAATTTCTCGCGTGAAACAAGTTTTTTAAATTTTACGGGTTTGAATACAGTTTCTGTTCTGCCGCGGCGATTTTGAGACTGTATAAACGCCCCCGCGCGAATTTACAGTTTTGCAGAATAGGGGGTCTAGAGATGCTCTCAGCTTGCATGCTAGATTGCTGGGATGCATTAATGTGTACCGTCCAGCCTCCAACCATCACCGCTCCACGGGGTCCGCGTTGCCGACGACACCCATGGAGACCCCGGCGTCAACTTGCTCACCTCACACTCACTGCTCCTGCCTAGCTAGCCATCTTATCCAAGCCCTCCATTGGCCTCTCCCTCCTATAAATTCGCTTGTTCTGCATGCTAAGTCTATATCCACAATCACACTAGCCACTAGAAGCACTGAAGAAGCAGAGGGTGTCAAGCATGGCGTCCAAGGGTCTTCTTGTGTTTGCTCTCCTGCTTGCTGCTGCTATCCTCGTCGCCTCAACTGAACAAACTCGTGAGCTAACGCGCTACTGATCTCGGAGTACTTCTGAACTAGCAGGAGTTAACTGGTCGTCATTAGGCTAAGGAACTTGCTTTGCTGCGTGCTGCTACTAATTTCCATGCACAATAATGTTTTTCTGTTCATGCAGAGGCCAAGAAGGAGGAGAAGAAAGCCGGCGTAGAGGGCTACGGCGGCGGCGGCGGCTACCCTGGAGGCGGCGGGGGAGGCTACCCAGGCCACGGTGGAGGAGGAGGAGGCGGCGGCTACCCGGGCCACGGTGGAGGAGGAGGCGGCGGGTACCCGGGCCACGGTGGAGGAGGCGGCGGCGGCGGGTACCCGGGCCACGGTGGTGGCGGCGGTGGCGGCTATCCGGGCCACGGTGGTGGCGGCGGCGGCGGCTACCCCGGACACGGCGGTGGCGGCGGCGGTGGCTACCCCGGACACGGCGGAGGCGGAGGCGGCAGTGGATGTCATTGGGGCTGCTGCGGTCACGGGTACCATGGCTGCCGCTGCTGCGCGCGCGCGGACGAAGTCCCGGAGCCCATGTACCGCGCGGAGGTCCGCAACTGAGCACACGAGATGCAGCTATACGTACCTACGCGTGCGTACAACTCTACGTGATGTTGTTCTGCACACGTACGTATAGTAAGTTGCTGGTAAATATGGTCTCATGATAAATAAAGTGCGTACGTATACCGTATACGTACCAGAGCGGAGCCCGGTTTGCACTTTGCACAGTGATCTTGGAGAACACACCCCTCTGTGTTCTTGTATGTATTAATACCCCACTTTATATATGTTCTCCATGTATGTATCAATTTCCATGTTTACAGTTATGGGAATATATGTTGTTGTGGAATAAAATCACAGAGGAACATAGCCAAAGTTCTACACGGTGCACTTAATTCCTTCCGTATGCCGTATTTCAATGCTGCGAAGAAAATAGAGGAAAATAACATACAAAGAAATAACGACTTGTTATAGAGATGTTTTATTAAAAGACTTCAACCAGGGGCATGTCACGTAAGTGAAAAGAAAAGGTATAACATAAACTAAAGGCGTACTCCTTTGCCGCTCTCAAAGAAAATAAGAGCGTTGTCGTTGGTCGGACATAAATAGATTGCCGCTCCTCCATCGCGCAAAAACGGACCACCCAAAGGTTCATTTCGTTTGCTGGATCTGGCTGCAACAACTGGCTAAAATTCAAAATGGTAATGGGGAAACAACTGATCGATAATGCCTTCTTTTTTCTCCGTACAACTCCTCGTCCTCGGCGGAGAAATCTTTCATTGATATATAGCGGTTAAAATGTAAGGATACATTCAACTCAAGTAGGAATGAAAGGACCCTAAAAAAGTAGGAATGGAAGGAAAATGGAAATGAATGAAACTAAGTTTTTCCATCTTTATTCTAGTGGAAACGGATACGACTACGAAAAGTTAGGAAACGGATATGGAAGCATATATAGCAAATAAAAAAGTTAATTATATGTTGCGAACATGAATACAAAGTGAAAGTTAGCTAGTGGAACATCATGCATTCCATTAGCTAGTGGATCCGGCAATATCACCGGCCACGGCACCGATTACATACTGGGGTAAATCAGCCAGCCAAACAGTCTGGCTACCCGTCGGTACACTCATACCATGTCTACCCAACAAGTGGGCAGGGTCAGGACGTTACATTCACGAAGGGCAGAACCCAACTCTTGTTTCGATGAAGCTGTATGAAGTATGAATTTTATCTTCCTGAGAGCATCTCTAGCAGCCCCGTTATAAGTGGTCAAACCTGTAAAATAACCGTTTTTTACCGTTTTAGTCATAAAAATGGACTCGAACAGACCCCTTAAAATCGTCCGACCCTTAAAAAAAATTACAAGGCCCTACGAACACACGCCCGAGACCGGTGTATCTTCAGTTTCAGAGGCAATTTTGCCAGGGTCCCGAATACCAATCAACACTAGCAGTTGGGGAATTTCAGCTCCTGCCAATGCCTTCCACCCATAGGCTCGCCGGAGACCGGCCAAAATTCGCCTCGAAGCTTCATGTTGCTGCTGCCTGTGTAGTTGCGCGGACGGAATGGCCAGCATCGACCTCACCTTGGCGCCTGTTGCGGCTTTCTCCAGCGGGCAGCTGGCCAGCAGCGACCGCACGGCCCGCGTCCGGCAGCCCGGCTCCGAGCGCCGCGCACGCCGCGCGGTATGCCTCGTCCGCGACTCGCGCGTCGTGGAAGGCGGCAGCAGGGGGAGAAGGAGTCAGCGTGTGCGTGCGGCCATGGCGGGCAGGCGGATGCGGTCCTGGGGCGGCAGCTCGCGGCGGCGGTGCACGGGACTGCGGCGGAGAGCAGATGGGTGGCGGGGGATGGGCCAGCCGGAGGAGGGGCAGAGGATGGGTGGCGGCGGCAGGCAGAAGGGGCAGCGGCGGGTCGGGCCTCGACCAGTCCGTGCGTGAGGAGGAAGAAGAGAAAAAAAATATGGAAAAAAGTGGGTCCCGCGCCTGTTTACAGGTTGATTTAAAGTTTCTATTCTGCCATGTTGTTTTCGCCCCTTATCCGAGACATGCCACGAACTGTAAACGCAATTTTACAGTTCGCGATATAAGGGGTCTGCTAGAGATGCTCTGAAAATCGTGCCCAAAGCTGCCCGGTCGTGACCATCTGTGCACATTGCTTGTTTCAGGCTTTGGCAATCAGTCATGAAGGAAATACGACTTATACCAAAGTCCTCGGCAAGCTTGACTGCATTCATGAGTGCTAAATGACTGCATGTAGAGCTTCAGAAATATTTGTAAGACTCCCAGCAGCAGCACATAGGACTTCCCCTGACATGTCCCGGGCAATGCAACCCCATCCCCCTGTCCCGGATTGGCCTGAGAACGAGGCGTCAATATTCATCATAACCCAATCTTGCGGGGGGGCTTTCCATTTTGTTTCTTTTTCAGGACTGGTTGTCGGTATTTTGGCAATGAAACTCTTCCATTCGCTGGTCAAAATGGTGACTCGGCGAGCAAACTCTGTCGGAGAAAGTCGTCGTTCTCCATGCCTATTCCTGTTTCGTTCCGACCACCAGGACCACAACAAACAAACAGTTCGCATCTTTGTTTCCTCCGGCCACCTGAAGATTATCTCCAAAACTTGCAGGGGAGTATTAGCTTGTATCAGACGTAAACGTTCAGTTTCCAGGCCACTTTCTCGCCAGACAAGTTTCACTTCCTTACATTTCAGGAACAAATGGCCTCCGTCTTCAAACAGCTTGCCGCAAACCTCACAACGGGTGTCCAACTCCACTCCCCTTCTCTCAATGTTCATATTTAATGGGTGACTGTTGTGTCCAAATCTCCATAGGAAATGGTGCACCTTCCCCGGACAGTCAAGCTTCCACAGTGCTTGCCAAACTGCTTGTTTCCAACCGTCCCTGTTCGAACTCTCACCGGGCCGTCTGGTTGCATCTCTTGCCATCATGTTAACATGGACCTGATATGCCGATTTGACAGAAAATAACCCCTTCTTATCGAAATGCCATGCGATAAAATCATCATGTTGATCAAATAAAGGGATTTTTAGAATAGCAGTTGCATCTGCCTCTGAAAGTTTGCTTGACAAGCTCCGTATCCCATGTATGAGTACTTGGATCGATCAATTCAGCCACTTTGGTGAGCAAAGTTGCTCCACGTCTGGTGATGGGGTATCTCATCTCGCCATTTGGGATCCATGGATCGATCCACATGTCGAAACTGTCCCCGGACCCCACCCGCCAGATGAAACCCTCCTTGACAACTTCAAGGCCCTTTAAGATACTCCTCCAGGTATAGCTCATATTCTTGCATGATTCCGCGGTGAGGATTGTACCCTGTGGGTGATATTTGGCAGTAAGAACTCGGGCACACAGAGATTCCGGGGCTTGCATTAGTCGCCACGCTTGCCGCGCAAGCATAGAGAGGTTGAACGAGTGTAAATCTCTAAACCCCAGGCCCCCATTTCTCTTTGGCAACATCATTTTTTTTCCCATCCAACCCAGTGCATCATCCTCTCATCTTTTTGCTGGGACCACCAAAAACGGCAAATCATCTTACTCAATTCTTCACACAAACCTTTGGTTAGGTCAAAACACCCCATTGCATACATAGGAATGGCCTGTGCAACTGATTTAACCATGATTTCCTTGCCCTTCATCGACAGGAACCGTTCCAGCCAGCCCTGAATCTTGGCCCAAAGCCGGTCTTTGATGTATTCGAAACATTTCTGTACTGAACGACCCACATATAGTGGAAGACCCAGGTATTTCCCATTTGTTGTTTCCTGTTGCAGCCCCATAATCTGCATCACAGAATGTTTGGTCGCACTCCTTGTGTTCCTACTGAACATGATAGAGGACTTATCTCTGTTTACCACTTGCCCGGACCCTGCTTCGTACACTTGCAAGATGTGACTGATCTCGGCTACACCTTCCTCCGTTTCTTCGAAAAGTAACAGTGAATCGTCAGTGAACAGCAGATGCGTGACTGTAGGGGCGAACGGGGCTACTCTTACACCTTTTAGTCTACCACTTTCTTCGGCCTGACGCAATAAGGCGGAAAAACCCTCGGCACATAGTAAAAACAGGTAAGGCGACAAGGGATCGCCTTGCCGCAGACCCCGCCCAGGGATCACCATTTCCGTGTAGGAGTTGTTTACTTTGAACTTGTATTTTACCGTTCTGATGCACTTAGAGATGAGATTCACAAAGTTTGAACAAAACCCCAGCTGATGAAGAACCCTCTCCAAAAAAGAGCATTCCACGCGATCATACGCCTTACTCATATCAAGTTTGACCGCAGCATACCCTGTGCCACCTGTCCTCTTCCTCTTCAAAAAATGAGACATCGCATAGGCCAGTAAAGTATTGTCCGAGATGAGCCTACCGGGCACAAAAGCACTCTGGTTATCAGAGATAATTTCCCCCAAGATACTTTTCAGTCGGTTAGCAATCACTTTGGAGACAAGCTTGTACACAATATTGCAGAGGCTAATCGGGCGTAGGTCTTTTAGACATTTCGGGTTTTTCACCTTCGGAATAAGTATCACAATGGTGTCGTTCCATCCCTCGGGCATAGTGCCGCCTCTCAATACGTTGAGTACTTCCTGAATAGGATTACGCTGAACTAAAAGTGTAGTGTGCCAGGCTATGCAAACAAATAGTAAATGAAAATGTTCACTTTTTTTCATGAGTAACATCGGAAAATGTCATTATGCTTCAGTTCTGCTTCCGTTCAGGTGGATTTCTATTTCTATTTCTATAATTGTGTTTTATTTAACCAATGCTAACATTTAGCCTTAGAGCATATAACATCTAAGGCCTTGTACAATGGAAGGTGCTTAGTAAAATAAACCAAGTTTTTTTAAGCACATGTGCTTATTTCTACCGGAGGGGTGCTTAATTACGTGTTTACCTTCTACAAATAAGCACCGGTGCTTAGAAAAACAAAGCTAGTTTATTTCTCTAAGCACCTCCCCCTAAGCACCTTGCATTGTACAAGGGCGCGAGTCTAATGACCCAGTTTGTTAAAACTTGTTACTAGTTGCTTGTGATCATCATGTAAATTAATGTATATCATCTCATGACTTTGTAATATAGTTGCATGGCTCCAAAAACCCTCTAAGTTAAAACTTTGCAACTGGCTCCAAGCTCCAACCTGATCCAGTGATCCTACATGAACGATGTGAATAAATTTCATTAAACAACTCCTAGGAATAACCGCATAATTTCCTGGATAAGTTTCGGTGTTTTAATCAAGTGCCATTTGTTACATTAAATTTGGGCAGAATTATTTGTTGCATGATGATTCCCAAAACAGAATCATGAAAATAGATAACTGGGGGTAATATACTTCCCATAACCTCCAGTAAAACTTTCATGGCCTTTGGAATCGTACTTGATCTACGTACAATTCAAATCCAAATTTGGGGTAGAATTGAATTTGAATTTAAACGCAGTCAAATACTTCTGAAAAAAACCATAGTAATTTTCACAGTGGTGCGAATTGCCATAAGGGGCACATATGAAGTCTTCCAGATTTCTACGTAGAATTTTAAGACCCTCAGATAATAAATTAGCCACTTAAAACCTGAGGAATTGGAAAAATGGAATAACAAGAGAAGACAAACGTGAAGCCTAGAGCTTAGCTTGGGCCCCAGCAAGCCAACCTGTCGGACTATTCTGCACGTAGGTCACCGAATAGCAACCAAATGTGTACCCCATACAAGAGGGAATCGATCCTTGGATCTACCTATTTCTTCGATGCAGGCTAGCCACTGCGCCAGCTTCGGCTTCGTGTACAATAGGTAGGGCACGACATACTAGAAGGAAAACGAGCCAGTTTTCACACAGGTTTATTCCTTTTTTCTTTCTGTTTTTACTGCATTTTTTTCTTTTTTCTTCTCCATTTTTTTGGTTTTCTTTTTTCTTCTCCAATTTTTCTTGGGTTCTCATTTTTTGTTTTTTATTTTGTTTGTTTTAGTTTTTATTCTACATTTTTTTATATGTCAAAACATTTTTTTAACAAGTGATCAACATTTTTTGTATACACGTTCAACATTGTGCGAACCCTTATTCAACATTTTTCTAATATTTGTTCAACATTTTAATACTTATTCAATATTTTTCAAATACTCGTTCAATATTTTTCAAATACTTGTTCAACATTTTTTCGTACTTATTCAACATTTTTTTAAATACTTGTTCAAAAAAATTTAATACTTATTCAATATTTTCAAATACTCGTTCAACAATTTTTAATACTTATTCGACATTTGTCAAATACTTGTTCAGCATTTTTAATGCTTATTCAAAATTTTCAAATACTTGTTCAACATTTTTAATACTTGTTCAACATATTTCAAATGTGTTTTTGAAGAATGTTTTGTGTATATATATGTAGAATATTTGAAAGAATAAAGAAATATACAAAAATAAAGCAAAAAAAGAGAACAGAAAACTGAAAAAAATATAAAAAACAGGCGCGGCCTCCCGGGCGGCTGGTTAAAGCGAGACCCTAAACCCTAAACCCTGTGCTGGCTTAAAGCGAGACCCTAAACCCTGGCTTAAAGCGATACATAGGGGCGCCAAAACAAGAGCGCCTGCTATATGGCCAGCCCGTTCTGGGTTCCTCCCACCGGTTTTGGGAACATTCTAGAACCTTCCTGAACCAACTCTTCTGTTGTTTTTTTCGGTTGTCCTTTATTTGTTTGTTCCTACTTTTATTTTTTAGTTTCCTGAATATTTTTAAAAACTTGGAACTTTATTTAAACACATGAATATTTTTCAATCTTGTGAATATTTTATGAAATTGATGAAAATTTAATAAATTTCAGGAACATTTTTCAAATAAATAAATATTTTCTGAATTACTGAAAAATTGGAATCTGAAAAAAAATCATGAATACATTTTGAAATTGGGAACATTTTTAAAATTCATGAAAAAAACTGAAACGTGGAACAATTTTAGAATTCATCAACATTTTTTAAATCTGGAAATAATTTTTCAAATTCATGGACATTTACTGAAAATCTTAACATTGAGAACAATTTCACAAATTCATGAACATTTTTTAAAATCCGGGAACATTATTTCAAATTCATGAACACTTTTTGAAATCCTGGAACATTTTCAAATTTTTAAACAATTTTTCAATATGATTTTTTTTTTTAAATACAAAACTTGTTTGAAATCCTCAACATTTCTTGAAGAAACGAAAGGCAAAACATAAAAATGAAAGAAATAAACAGTGGTGCCCCGTCCCACACATGTGTGGGCCCAAATCATGTGCAAGGCGGGGGTGCGCTTTTGGAGGTTATCATCCCGTGACCCGCGCGCTGACTAGGAGGTCTCCATGACAGGACCCACCCCAAGCATTGATGTCTCCTTCGTTTTCCACCACTCCAACTCTTCTTTACGCTAAAAAAACTCTTCTCCCACTTCTGAACATTTCTCTCTCTCTCTCTCTCTCTCTCTTCCATCGACCCTTGGTCGTCGATCGATTTCAGTAAGCATCGTCGCTCTGCTTACACCCCTAAGCTCCTTTGCCTCCACTTCAATCTAATGCGCTCAGGCCCTGGCATCCTCCCACGACTAGCCCAAGCCGTGAGAGCATTGGCATAGCATCGCCCCAGACACCGGCGTGGTTCCCATGGGTGACGCTCCCACACCTTTGGCTCTATCAGCCAACGCCATTTGGGCGCCCCGAGAAGTCCGCCTCCTGATGTTCCCCGACACCATGCACATGGCTCCAGCTAGAGGTCAACGGACATTACAACGCGGTCGCCGATTGTGGTCTCCCGTGGGGAAATAGTAGAAGACTCTAGGCGATAGCATTGTATGTCAATGTTACCTCTTCTTCCTTAGAAACTGAGCACATGGCCTCACCTCCTCCAGCTCGAGCATGTGTCATTGCCATGGATGTCGAAGCTCCGTCGATAGAACAAATGGCCTCCGTCTTCAAACAGCTTGCCGCAAACCTCACAACGGGTGTCCAACTCCACTCCCCTTCTCTCAATGTTCATATTTAATGGGTGACTGTTGTGTCCAAATCTCCATAGGAAATGGTGCACCTTCCCCGGACAGTCAAGCTTCCACAGTGCTGCCAAACTGCTTGTTTCCAACCGTCCCTGTTCGAACTCTCACCGGGCCGTCTGGTTGCATCTCTTGCCATCATGTTAACATGGACCTGATATGCCGATTTGACAGAAAATAACCCCTTCTTATCGAAATGCCATGCGATAAAATCATCATGTTGATCAAATAAAGGGATTTTTAGATAGCAGTTGCATCTGCCTCTGAAAGTTTGCTGACAAGCTCCGTACCATGTATGAGTACTTGGATCGATCAATTCAGCCACTTTGGTGAGCAAGTTGCTCACGTCTGGTGATGGGGTATCTCATCTCGCCATTTGGGATCCATGGATCGATCCAAATGTCGAAACTGTCCCCGGACCCCACCCGCCAGATGAAACCCTCCTTGACAACTTCAACGGCCTTTAAGATACTCCTCCAGGTATAGCTCATATTCTTGCAAGATTCCGCGGTGAGGATTGTACCCTGTGGGTGATATTGGCAGTAAGAACTCGGGCACACAGAGATCCGGGGCTTGCATTAGTCGCCACGCTTGCCGCGCAAGCATAGAGAGGTTGAACGAGTGTAAATCTCTAAACCCCAGGCCCCCATTTCTCTTTGGCAACATCATTTTTTTTCCCATCCAACCCAGTGCATCATCCCTCATCTTTTGCTGGGACCACCAAAAACGGCAATCATCTTACTCAATTCTTCACCACAAACCTTTGGTTAGGTCAAAACACCCCATTGCATACATAGGAATGGCCTGTGCAACTGATTTAACCATGATTTCCTTGCCCTTCATCGACAGGAACCGTTCCAGCCAGCCCTGAATCTGGCCCAAAGCCGGTCTTTGATGTATTCGAAACATTCTGTACTGAACGACCCACATATAGTGGAAGACCCAGGTATTTCCCATTTGTTGTTTCCTGTTGCAGCCCCATAATCTGCATCACAGAATGTTTGGTCGCATCTTGTGTTCCTACTGAACATGATAGAGAGACTTATCTCGTTTACCACTTGCCCGGACCCTGCTTCGTACACTTGCAAGATGTGACTGATCTCGGCTACACCTTCCTCCGTTTCTTCGAAAAGTAACAGTGAATCGTCAGTGAACAGCAGATGCGTGACTGTAGGGGCGAACGGGGCTACTCTTACACCTTTTAGTCTACCACTTTCTTCCCTGACGCAATAAGGCGGAAAAACCCTCGGCACATAGAAAAACAGGTAAGGCGACAAGGGATCGCCTTGCCGCAGACCCCGCCCAGGGATCACCATTTCGTGTAGGAGTTGTTTACTTTGAACCTGTATTTTACCGTTCTGATGCACTTAGAGATGAGATTCACAAAGTTTGAACAAAAACCCCAGCTGATGAAGAACCCCTCCCAAAAAAGACCATTCCACGCGATCATACGCCTTACTCATATCAAGTTTGACCGCCAGCATACCCTGTGCCACCTGTCCTCTTCCTCTCAAAAAAATGAGACATCGCATAGGCCAGTAAAGTATTGTCCGAGATGAGCCTACCGGGCACAAAAGCACTCTGGTTATCAGAGATAATTTCCCCCAAGATACTTTTCAGTCGGTTAGCAATCACTTGGAGACAAGCTTGTACACAATATTGCAGAGGCTAATCGGGCGTAGGTCTTTTGACATTTCGGGTTTTTCACCTTCGGAATAAGTATCACAATGGTGTCGTTCCATCCCTCGGGCATAGTGCCGCCTCTCAATACGTTGAGTACTTCCTGAATAGGATTCGCTGAACTAAAAGTGTAGTGTGCCAAGGCTATGCAAACAAATAGTAAATGAAAATGTTCACTTTTTTCATGAGTAACATCGGAAAATGTCATTATGCTTCAGTTCTGCTTCGTTCAGGTGGATTTCTATTTCTATTTCTATAATTGTGTTTATTTAACCAATGCTAACATTTAGCCTTAGAGCATATAACATAAGGCCTTATACAATGGAAGGTGCTTAGTAAAATAAACCAAGTTTTTTTAAGCACATGTGCTTATTTTACCGAGGGGTGCTTAATTACGTGTTTATTCTTACAAATAAGCACCGGTGCTTAGAAAAACAAAGCTAGTTTATTTCTCTAAGCACTCCCCCTAAGCACCTTGCATTGACAAGGCGCGAGTCTAATGACCCAGTTTGTTAAAACTTGTTACTAGTTGCTTGTGATCATCATGTAAATTAATGTATATCATCTCATGACTTTGTAATATAGTTGCATGGCTCCAAAAACCCTCTAAGTTAAAACTTTGCAACTGGCTCCAAGCTCCAACCTGATCCAGTGATCCTACATGAACGATGTGAATAAATTTCATTAAAACAATCCTAGGAATAACCGCATAATTTCCTGGATAAGTTTCGGTGTTTTAATCAAGGGCCATTTGTTACATTAAATTTGGGCGAATTATTGTGCATGATGATTCCCAAAACAGAATCATGAAAATAGATAACTGGGGGTAATATACTTCCCATAACCTCCAGTAAAACTTTCATGGCCTTGGAATCGTACTTGATCACGTACAATTCAAATCCAAATTTGGGGTAGAATTGAATTTGAATTTAAACGCAGTCAAATACTTCTGAAAAAAACCATAGTAATTTTCACAGTGGTGCGAATTGCCATAAGGGGCACATAGAAGTCTTCCAGATTTCTACGTAGAATTTTAAGACCTCAGATAATAAATTAGCCACTTAAAACCTGAGGAATTGGAAAAAGGAATAACAAGAGAAGACAAACGTGAAGCCTAGAGCTTAGCTGGGCCCCAGCAAGCAACACGTCGGACTATTCTGCACGTAGGTCACCGAATAGCAACCAAATGTGTACCCCATACAAGAGGGAATCGATCCTGGATTACCTTTTCTTCGATGCAGGCTAGCCACTGCCAGCTTCGGCTTCGTGTACAATAGGTAGGGCACGACATACTAGAAGGAAAACGAGCCAGTTTTCACACAGGTTATTCCTTTTTTCTTTCTGTTTTTACTGCATTTTTTCTTTTTTCTTCTCCATTTTTTTGGTTTTCTTTTCTTCTCCAATTTTCTTGGGTTCTCATTTTTTGTTTTTTATTTTTGTTTTAGTTTTTATTCTACATTTTTTTATATGTCAAAACATTTTTTAACAAGTGATCAACATTTTTTTGTATACACGTTCAACATTGTGCGAACCCTTATTCAACATTTTCTTAAATTTGTTCAACATTTTAATACTTATTCAATATTTTTTCAAATACTCGTTCAATATTTTTCAAATACTTGTTCAACATTTTTTCGTACTTATTCAACATTTTTTTAAATACTTGTTCAAAAAAATTTAATACTTATTCAATATTTTCAAATACTCGTTCAACAATTTTTAATACTATTCGACATTTGTCAAATACTTGTTCAGCATTTTTAATGCTTATTCAAAATTTTCAAATACTTGGCAAAATTTTAAACTTGTTCAACATATTCAAATGTGTTTTTGAAGAATGTTTTGTGTATATATATGTAGAATAATTGAAAGAATAAAGAAATATACAAAAATAAAGCAAAAAAAGAGAACAGAAAACTGAAAAAAATATAAAAAAACAGGCGCGGCCTCCCGGGCGGCTGGTTAAAGCGAGACCCTAAACCCTAAACCCTGTGCTGGCTTAAAGCGAGACCCTAAACCCTGGCTTAAAGCGATACATAGGGCGCCAAAACAAGAGCGCCTGCTATATGGCCAGCCCGTTCTGGGTTCCTCCCACCGGTTTGGGAAATTCTAGAAACTTCCTGAACCAACTCTCTGTTGTTTTTTTCGGTTGTCCTTTATTTGTTTGTTCCTACTTTTATTTTTTAGTTTCCTGAATTTTTAAAAACTTGGAACTTTATTTAAACACATGAATATTTTTTCAATCTTGTGAATATTTTATGAAATTGATGAAAATTTAATAAATTTCAGGAACATTTTTCAAATAAATAAATATTTTCTGAATTACTGAAAAATTGGAATCTGAAAAAAAATCATGAATACATTTGAAATTGGGAACATTTTTAAAATTCATGAAAAAAACTGAAACGTGGAACAATTTAGAATTCATCAACATTTTTTAAATCTGGAAATAATTTTTCAAATTCATGGACATTTACTGAAAATTAACATGAGAACAATTTCACAAAATCATGAACATTTTTTAAAATCCGGGAACATTATTTCAAATTCATGAAAACTTTTTGAAATCCTGGAACATTTTCAAATTTTTAAACAATTTTTCAATATGATTTTTTTTTTTAAATACAAAACTTGTTGAAATCCTCAAATTTCTTGAAGAAACGAAAGGCAAAACATAAAAATGAAAGAAATAAACAGTGGTGCCCCGTCCCACACTGTGTGGGCCCAAATCATGTGCAAGGCGGGGGTGCGCTTTTGGAGGTTATCATCCGTGACCGCGCGCTGACTAGGAGGTCTCCATGACAGACCCACCCCAAGCATGATGTCTCCTTCGTTTTCCACCACTCCAACTCTTCTTTACGCTAAAAAAACTCTTCTCCCACTTCTGAACATTTTCTCTCTCTCTCTCTCTCTCTTCCATCGACCTTGGTCGTCGATCGATTTCAGTAAGCATCGTCGCTCTGCTTACACCCTAAGCTCCTTTGCCTCCACTTCAATCTAATGCGCTCAGGCCCTGGCATCCTCCCACGACTAGCCCAAGCCGTGAGAGCATTGGCATAGCATCGCCCCAGACACCGGCGTGGTTCCCATGGGTGACGCTCCCACAACTTTGGCTCTATCAGCCAACAGCCATTTGGCGCCCCGAGAAGTCCGCCTCCTGATGTTCCCCGACACCATGCACATGGCTCCAGCTAGAGGTCAACGGACATTACAACGCGGTCGCCGATTGTGGTCTCCCGGTGGTAAATAGTAGAAGACTCTAGGGATAGCATGTATGTCAATGTTACCTCCTTCTTCCTTAGAAAACTGAGCCATGGCCTCACCTCCTCCAGCTCGAGCTGTGTCATTGCCATGGATGTCGAAGCTCCGTCGATGGTCTACCTCAGAGCCTCTGCTGGACCCCCCCCCCCCCCCCCATGCCAAGAGTGTTTGGCTTCTGCTTCTGCCACTACTTATTCTTTCTCGACAACACTAGTGCGGAGTCGAATCCGGCAGATCTGGGTGGTGGTCCCGAGGTTGGTAGCCTTGGCACGATGGTAACAGGACGAAGAAGGACATGGTATTTACCTAGGTTTAGGCCCTCTCAAAAGATGTAAAACCTACGTCCTTCTTTGTTGTATGATATGGAGGAGTATAGAGTCAGGTTGGTCTACCTCGAGATCGTAAGTGAATGAGTTAACCTTACGGTCTAAAACCCTCGGCTTATATAGATGCCGGGGGGGTACCTAGGTTTTACAGATATGTCCGTTCCACTATGGAGATAAACATGTCGAAGATTGCATTCGTGCATTGGAGTATGCGCCAAGCCTTCAGAAATTCCATCTTGAGTACGTCATGGGCCTGATGAATGTGGCCTGCTAATTGGTTGCTTGGGTCCTCAACCTCCCAACCTATGGGCGCCCATGGTTAGCACCCCCTATGTAGGACACCATTAGTAGCCCCTGAACTGGTCTTCAAGTCGAGGACATTGCACGGCTCCTCCGAGTTGTTGCTCATCTTCATGCTGTCTGGCTTCATAGGCGAGTTCAACAAACCCGATATCCTGGTCTTCAGAATTAGCTCCATGTCAAAGGATGTTCTCGGCACCGAAGTCTTTGCGTCGAGGTGAGTGCCACAATAGCTAAGTTAGCTTCTTCCGAAGATAATTACAGGCTCCACCTGACAGTTTTCTGAGTATGCCGCCATAGCAGGGGGCACCGTCGATTGTGTTCAATCAGACGAGTTGGTAACGAGCCCCGAGAGTTGCTTTAGCGGTTATCATTAATCACGTTCCTCAATTTGCATGCGCACGTAAGCCGAGATGCCTAGGAAACACGCGGGATTTACCGCCACGGGCATCAAACGCCCCATCGCCCATGACCAGAGATCTCCATATAAGGTTAACGGAAAAGATAAGAGATTTCACACCCCTTCCACCTCCTTCTGCCTTGCGCGATTCTGATCTGCCTCCTTAGCTCTATCGCCGCTTCCAGAACTCGACGTCATGGAGAATGCTGTGGGCTCATCTACTCGCCTCTTGGTCCCATAGAGGAGATTCGAAGAGCTGTTCGGTGGCTCCAGGGCAGCTGAACCAGCTCTCCACCTCTGGATATCTTCCGAGCCAGAGTTCACACAGATTCGTCCAGGGTTGGGTTCCCTGGACGGCGATGTCTTCATGATAACTTTCCCAACCGCATCCCAATGAGCGGGTTGCTTTGTTTCCTTCCTTCGTCGTGGCTTGGGCTTCCCCATCCACCCCTCCCTCAGGGGCCTTCTGCACTTTATGGTATCCAACATCACCACCTTACGCCCAACTCCATCCTTCACATTGCCTGCTTCATTACTTTATGAGAAGCTTTCCTCGGGTGCGCGGCTCATTTTGATTTATGGTGCAAATATTTTGCTTGATGCGCGTTCCTGAGATGGCGATCTATTTGAGTGCGGTGGAGCCGAGGTATGCAGAATTGCAGGGTCCGACTATCTCGTTGGTACTCGCGAATGAGGACGGCGAGAAATGGCAGGGACTCCCTCCCTTGTCCCTCACTCCTCCAACAAAGCGATAAACTGGCGTCCGAGGCCCCAGTCCTGAGATGGGGGCTCCGTCGTGGCAGATTGGCTGCCCAGGTGACTTGTCTTGGTCATCACAGGCTTACTCTGTCAATGTGCACCCGATGTGGTAGTACAACGGGACCGATGACTTAACACCCAGGCGATCCGGTGCGGTTTTGAAATCGCCAGCATCGGATTCGCATTGAAATCCATGTTCAAAGGCGAGAAAGCCGACCTCATGAAGGAGCCGATGTATGATGGCTTTTCTTGCCACAAAACCCATCGAAGCAGTAAGTTATTCCATCCGAGGTTTATTTTTCGGACAAGGTATATATCTTCCTGATCAAACTTTAGAATATATTGAACAGGGCTAGAAAAGGTGGATGGAGACGGTGAGCTCTCCCGCCCCTCAACAGGAAGCTCGGGACCAGCGAAGATGACCTCGGCTGGTCCGAGGACCCCCATACTAGCCTCATCTTTCGAGATGGTTTTTTTGTATCAGAGGCATCGATGGCACCGAGGTGGTCATCATATTTGATCGCATGGGAATGTCGCCTCCTTTCGTCACACAACCCGACATCGAGCGTCCGCCTTCAGGGACAGCGAGCTATATCAAGCACTGCTCCAACTGCGGGTGCTCGCGCCCTTCCACCAGGGTCGTCGGGCCAAGCGCTGGAAGCAAACTTCGACCAAGAAGAGAGCGGCCCAGAGGAGAATCCTGAGCCGGGTCATGGTCACACCGTTGCCGAGGAGCAAGTGCCTCAAGGGCCATCCTCCTCACTCTGTAAGTGTGACCTACTTTTAGCTTTAAAAACTTTTTCCCATCAAATGGCGAGATTATTTGCTTGTAACTTGCAGGCCTCCCCCAACTTCCGACACACCGGCAACAGGGGCCTCGGAACCGGCATATCTCGGCCCCCGAAATGGCTCATGCCCAGCACACACCTCCCGAGTAACCTCACAGGGTTCCCCAAGAGGAGTCCTCGTCAAACACACTCTGGTGACTCATTCTAAGGCCGAGAGCTGATGCGCCACCGGGTGAGGAAGACGTCGCTGATCAACCCCTGTTTTAACGCATCAGCAATTCGACGCGCTTCAAAACGGTGGATGCGCACCTCGGCACCGCGCGAAGGGGGCTTAAGGAGGTCACCGATGTTCTATGCGAAAGATTTGCAGGTAATGAGGTTTTTCCCACAAAACTGAGTTCTTTTATTAACGAGTAGCTCAAGGTGTACGTGATAACCGCCGTCAGCATACACCGAATGGAAAATAATACTTCAGAGGAATTTTTCCGAGGTGTGTTTCAATATTATAGATATTAGCGAAAAATCGCAAAGTCCAGTAGCCCTGAGACTCTGGTCGGGTAGCTATACAAGGCCAGAGGATCGACA
Source organism: Thinopyrum elongatum (assembly GCA_011799875.1). NCBI lineage: Eukaryota > Viridiplantae > Streptophyta > Magnoliopsida > Poales > Poaceae > Thinopyrum > Thinopyrum elongatum. The sequence goes on from CM022298.1 coordinate 656,041,637, forward strand.
ATGTTTCCTTTGTCCATCTGCAATTTATTTAAAACCGCAAAGTCAAGTAGCCCACAGAAAACAGGTTGTTCTGTCAATAAAAACATGGCATGTGGGTCGTGAAAATCGGAGCAGAAGCCTAGATGCGTGTTGTGCACTAGCCCATAGCCAAGTAGTCGCAGCACAGCTGTCGGATTTCACATCTCATCACAGCCTTCTCCTTCATAGCGTTTGAATGTGGTAGAATTTGGTGGATATGAGTGGAGTCAGTTCGCGCAGAAGGGAGTGTCGTGGTTCCTCAAATTCAAACAAAATGTTAGTAGTTTCATCAAATTGACCCTCCTAGATATGTGCTTATGTTTGACAACATATAAACACTTTCGTCCATAATTGCTGCAGTTTATCAGATTCTTTGTTTAAGTGAGAAACATTACGCCCAGCAACTCTGGAGGTGTAGCTGGCATCCTGTGAAAGGTGAAATTGTGCTGGGTTTGGTGCCAAAAATAATGGCCTCCCAAAATGTAGGCAAGCAAAACTTTGGCTACCAATTGGTTGGCAACCAACTCACTTTGCCAACCTCTTGAAACTTGGCAATTGTGGCAAGCTTAGACTTGCCGATGTGCTGGCTAGCCAATGTTTTGCACAAAAATGGGGAATGGAAGTAGATGAAGCTGCGAAATCCCAATGGTCCGTTTATGTAGGAGGATCCTTGTTTGGAACTTGCTCGCTTAGTGGGTATATAGATTAGATGTTTTGCACTGCCAAGGTGAGATTCAAGTTCCATGCAGTGCTTGTTGCTATGAAGCCATTAATAGTTATCATGTTCAATGAAACCTCTGAAAATGGATCAATCCTTTGCTGAAGCCTGAAGGATGTCACATGGATGCCAATCAGGACTGATGCAAACGATATATGTAGGCTAGCTGTTTTTACCGTATCCTGGGAGACAACAGGATTTGGTACTGTAAGGAAGTCCATCAATCCTGCTTCCAGGGACGGTTTCCTACATCTATATGACAAGCAATGTGTACCGTATTTACGAGACAACAGGACTGGCAGTACTGTAAGGGGAACTCCATCAATTTGCTCCAGGGACGGTCCGGCATCTGTAGACAAGCTGCGTGCACCGTATTATGCCGAGACAACAGGATTGTGGAGTACAGTAAGCACTCCATCAATCACTGCTACCGGGACGGTTCCCTGCATTGTGTGTGTGTCGACAGTGCAATATAAGTACCTAGGTGCAGCGTGCAGGGTACAATTGCTCGCAAATCAGTCCGCTGAAAGAGTACTGGTGGCTAGGCTCGCAGTAACTTGGTTCGTCAGAATATATGTTCGTAAGAAATACATTCAGTACCTGGAAACTCCGTCGACGGCACTGTTTCAAAAAGGATCCTCCCTGGATCACATTGTCCCACTGCATAATCATCTTTCTGAAAGAGCGAGGACTTTTGGATGCTGTGATAAATCCCATTTGTTTGTGATAATTTTTTGCCAAAAACACCAATAATCTAACTCAAGTTCCTAGAAAATGGCTGTCTACTCTTGAGAAGCACTCGAATTTTTAAGCCACACCTACAAGCTCTGTGCTGCTCCTGTGTTTTCCATGTAGGTGTGCAGGAATGCTGCTAGCTCATCATTCACTCCTCCTGCTCCAAGTAATCACGCACTGACGTTTGCCATCTCCTCATCTAACACTCACTGTCATTGGGTAAGACAGCATGCGAGAAAGCATTAAACATCTCATAATGCTAAGACAGAAGCCCAACTCACAAAGAGTCATAATGTGTTGAATGCTATAATGTATGTTGTAATTCAAAGAAACAAGACTGGATTTTAAACAATCAAAATAGCACCAGTAGAAAACAAGAAATATAAGATCCTTTTGCAATAAAATGGTAACAACAATGGCAGGATTTGCAAACAGTTCACTAGTGCTAGATTTATACCACTTGTTGACACAAGCCAATGCATACTACTCTCTTTGTTTGTTGAACCTAAGGAGCCAGCATTGTGATTCTCCAGAGGTTTTTGGAGTGATTCAGCTACTGACGAGACAATGCATTATTTCGTGCAAAAAGTAAATTTGATTGAATTCCCTTGACAAGGAAACTGAAATTGAAAGAAAGTTCCCTCCATACCCCCCAGCGCAAAGCATTCCATCTATTACATGATTACTTCTCCAGTCCGTTAGTCAATACTAGTGTAGAATGGTAAACACACTTAAAAACTTCTTTGAAAACAGAACACAAATGGATGTTTGATACTATGTGGTGTGCACTGGATTCGTGTGTGCAAGTTGTCATTTCCGTGGCCTGTGCCAAAAAATAACGTGAACTTGGTACACAGAACGTTGTCATATTACCCATCTTGTGATTGTTAGGCAGGACAATAAAACTACAATTATGCAAAAAGAGGTCTGGGAGCCAGAAATCCTGGTCAATTTCTTAATCGATCATTGGTTGATAATGCTAACCAAACTAAAGTAGTACGATCGCAAGAACATGAATATTTTTTAACAACTCAAACATTGTAAGTAAATCAATAGCGTCAATATGACTACGCTATGCATATATTTTCGTTAATACAGTACTAGTATTCTAGAACGAGGTTGGGTCACCTGAACTGGCGGCCCATGTATTGCTGTTCCGGCGCTGGGCCACAGCGGCGGACGGGGAAGACCCTCTCCACATCCATCTCCTCGGGCCCAAGCCGAGCATCGAAGTTGAGCGCAAAGTCAGGCCGCGCGGGCTTGGTGACCTCGACGTGGACGCTGATGTGATCCTGGCCTGCGGTTCGCGCGTCTTGGGCGTCCACGCCCGAGAGGGTGGGCGCCACGGCGCCGTCGACCATTGAGGCATCCACCCTGATCTACTCTCAGCGGAGAACGCGAGGCGCAGGCGTACCCACTGCTCCCAGGGACGTCGTCCACGGTGAACGGCGCGGCGGAGGGCGGGCAGCGGCGGGTGGGCTCGGCGCAGGCAGGAGGGATCTCGGAGCGGGGGATCGGAGGAGGACGGTCGAGGAAGACGGAGCGGGCATATCGGACATGTAGGCGCGAAGGGACGAGGGCGGGGAGGCGAGCGCCTGGAGGCAGGGGCGTAGGTGGAGCACCCGCCGGGCCATGGCAAGTGGTTCTGCACGTGGACGGTGGCCGCCGGCGTGCCTCGGATTTTGAGGAGGGTTCGGACAAAAACGGACGGCGCCTTGGGTAAAGCCGTGCAATGGAAAGAAAGCGCCTCCTGGGCCTCGGCCGTAAAGTCACGAGTTTTGGGGCTTTGCTTTCGATGCAGCGCGCAGCCCAGCTTTGCAGGACAAGACGGGCCACTTCTGTCACAATCTTTTGATGGGCCGGGCAAGTTTGCTTCTCTTTGATTGGGCCTGGGCCGTAAATTCATGAATTTTGGGTCACAAGTTTCCGGAACTCAATCGATCTTGCGTCTATAGGAAAGCTGTTGCGTATCTCCATGGTTCTTACGAGACATCAGGATATGGAGTACAGTAAGGAAACTCAATCAATACTGCGTTGCCTCAAAAAAAAAATCAATCCTACGTTTGCCTCAAAAAAAAAAAAATCAATCTGCGTCCAGGGACGGCTCCTGCATTAGTGCGTGTCGACGTTGCAATAGTATAAGCAAGTAAACCCCGAGCTCCAGCCGTGCAATGTAATGCTTGGTCACATAGGAGTACTAAAAAACCCACTGAAAGAGGCAATTGCTCTTGGTTGAGAGTAACTGGTAGCTAGGCTCGCAGTAACTTGGCTGTCAGAACATGCTTCGTTCCGTCACTACGAATTCAATTCCTGGAAGCTGTTGCTTCAAAGAGAATCACTCCCGGATCACATTGGCCGCGCGCGTTCTTTGGTCTTCTGAAGAAGAACCCAGGGCCTGCTGTGCAAACATCCCCATTTGTTTGCGTTAATAAATGACCCCTGCGTCTGCACTGCAACCGTGGTCGTGATCGAGAGGGGTAGAGGAATCGTCGTGTGGCGCGGCGCATTGCATTGCATGGATACCGGCTGGAGATTAGGTTGTACTGCTAGGCATTGCCAGGGTGAGATGGATGGACTGATCAGTGGTGCATGGGGAGGGGGGGTATATTGCAGCATCAGCAATAGACGTACACGCGCCGCTGGTTCCTGCAGGTGAGGTGGGGTGGGGGCGGATGACACCGGAGACACGCCCGCGTGCACGCAACGCCGGCGCAGGCAGAGGCGAGAGCACACGCCCCGCGCGCGAGCGGCATCCTGTCGGTTGCTCATGTTCGCGGCTCCTCCTCCAACCATACGACGTCGGTGCGTGCGTGCGTGCGTTTTATTTTATTATCAGATAGATTCAGAGATTTGCGCAGTTTCCATCTTCCGTCCAAATTCTACCAGGAAAGAAAGAGAACCGGTTCTGATGGGCATATGGCACAAGTTGAAGAGCCACCCATGGTCGCCGAAAGGGCGAGGAATTTCTTTAGCAGCGAACACTATAGGATACGATTACGATGCAAGCCGATCGTGCACCACCACCGTTGAGTGTTGACAAGGAAAATGCCATGATCTCGCACGTCCTGATGCCAATGCAGGCCGATTCGCCCTCATCATTTGCCCGGCGAGAAATAATCGCGTTGATAATGTATAGTACATGGACGCCGTCCTTACGCCGTGTGCCCGGTGCCTTGCATTGAAGTCGACATGTGCCTTCCGTCATCAGGCCTCCGACGGTTCAGTTTAAACGTGCTCAAAGGCCGAAAGGGCATCTCATTACGATCTGTGGCTCATGTCATTGCAAGATATGATATCGTATGATGGTAGCATCTTTTCGTTGTTTGTTGAGAAGATATTCATGGCGTTATTGAAACTGCCGGATTTTACGCTTCGTATGCACGACGGGGGTTTCTGTCGAGATATCTTGATTTGGCAACAAAATCACCCTTTGTCGTGGGACGGGGAAGGGGACGCGGTCCCCATCACGATCACCCCTTCTTTGGCTGCCATGATAACGCATCATGCAGTCCACAGGGCCAGAGATTTACTACATAATCCAGCCTGCGTGTAGCTTTAAGCCTTGTGATATCGTAACATAGTTCCACCTATAGCGTAGTAGTAGTATTTTTAGGTTCTCGATCGCGTGTTGGTTTCTGTTGCAGCAGGCTAGTGCGCTTAAGTTCTAACTAGTAGCACAATTTGCCTTATTCTATGGCCATATGCTAAGCAATATTATAGTAATAGTAGTATGAGCAATGTCTACTTTTGCTTCCATCGGTCTGATAAAACATTGAGTGTCACCTCGCTGGTACGTCGCAACATGGAAGAAGGATAAGAAGAAAAAAATATCTCGTAAAAAAGGACACTTAGTCAAAATGGGTTAAATATCCATATGATTTTCTATGGAAAGTGAAGATGCCTCCCAGGGTAAAAGTCTCTTATGGTTGGTGCTCAGAGATATTATTGTCACCAAAAACAACTTAAAAAAAGAGGATGGCATGGAGATAAACAATGTTCATTTTATGGGAAGGAAGCGGACATTGATCATGTTTTTTTTTCACTGTTCTGTTGCCAGCAGTTACTGTTGGGGAACGTGCAATTCAAAAAAAATCCTACGTTCACGTAAGATCTATCTAGGAGATGCATAGAACGAGAGGGGGAAAAGGATGTTCCCGTACCCTCGATAGACCGAAAGCGGAAGCGTTAGCTACGCGGTTGATGTAGTCGAACGTCTTCGCGATCCAACCGATCAAGCACCGAACGTACGGCACCTCCGAGTTCACACACGTTCAGCTCGATGACGTCCCTCGAGTTCTTGATCCAGTTGAGGACGAGGGGGAGAGTCCGTCAGCACGACGGCAGGCGGACGGGTGATGATGAAGTTACCGGGCAGGGCGTCGCAACGCACACGACGAATGACGAGGTGTGTAACTGTGGAGGGGGGCATCGAACACGGCTAAGACAAATACTTGGTTGTACCTTTGGGGTGCCCCCATGCCCCGTATACTAAAGGGGGGCGGAGGAGGCGGCACACCAAGGGGGCGCGCCATGGGGGGGGAGTCTCCCCCCCCCCCCCCCCCCCGCATACTAGGACTCACACTCCTAGAGGATCCCCCCCCCCCCCACTTGTCCTTTCTCACGGTGAGGTGAAAATAGGGAAAGAGAGGGAGAGGGAGAAGGAAAGGGGACGCCACCCCCTTCCTAGTCCAATTCGGCCTCCTCCCTTGTGGGGGGACGCACCAGCCCTTGTGGGTGGTAGCGGTCCCTCCTATGGCCATATCTTCCACAGGGAGGTTCCGGGTAACCCCTCGGTACTCCGGTATGTACACCGGATACACTCCGGAACCCTTCGGTGTCCGATATATTACAAATATATCAATATTTACCTCTCGGACCATTTCGAGACTCCTCGTCATGTCCGTGATCTCATCGGGACTCCGAACAAACTTCGGTCATCCAAATACACATAACTCATATACAAATCGTCATCGAACGATAAGCGTGCGGGGACCCTACGGTTGTGTGAGAGAAACTATGTAGACATGAGACGAACACATCTCGGCAATAACCAATACGCGGACAAACCTGGATGCTCATATGGTTCCTTATATATCTACGAGATTCTTTATCGGTCAAACCACATAACAACCATACAGTTATTCACTTTGTATCGGTATGTTAACTTGCGCCCGAGATTCGATACGGTATATCATACGCAGTTCAATCGTTACCCGGCAAGTCTCTTTACTTCGTTCCGGAATGCATCATCCCGCAACTAACTCATTAGAGTCACATGCTGGCAAGGCTTCATATGATGTTGCATTTAAGGAGGGCCAGAAGCATACTCTCCGATACTCGGAGTGACAAATCTAATCTAGATCTATGCAACCACAAACACACTTCGGAGACACTGTGAGCATCTTTATGTCACCAGTTTTACGTGTGAGACGTGTGATTAGCACACAAGGTTCCTACCGGTATTCGGGGAGTTTGCATAATCTCATAGTCAGAGGGAATTGTATACGGCATGAAGAAAGCAATGACACTAAAACTTAACGATCTATATGCAAGCTAACGGATGGGTCTTGATCCATACATTCATCTTCAATGATGTGATCCCGTCATCAAATGAAACACATGTCTATGGTCAGAAAACTAACATCTTTGATTAACGAGCAGTCAAGTAGAGGCATACATAGGGACAACTTGTTTGGTCTATGTATTCACACAGTATCAAGTTTCCGGTTAATACAATTCTAGCATGAATAATAAACATTTATCATGAAAGGAAATATAAATAACAAACTTTATTATGCTTAGGGCGATATTTCCTTCAGTTATGGATGTTATGAAATGCTCGCTTGGACATGATGATATCTTGACAGTATTAACAATCTATGGTGCGGGGATTGGTAAATTTGATGAAAGTGATTGAAGTTGAATGACCAGTAGGCATTCTGCCATGTTGTGGGACTTTGTGGAAATTAGACAATAGAATGCGTGCTTGATAATTACATGGGTTGCTGATCCCATGTGTTCTGTGAATATGATTATAAAAAACTTACATGAGTTGAAGCCGAAACATGACGAAGCTGCTGAAGAAGAAATTTTGTTCCTAGGCTTGCATATTCTTGTAGCCTTTCGCTCTATTGTTGGGGGCATGTAATAATAAGAGTTTTGGACTTGGCCTGGCTGACATCTGTGTTTTTTTTGAGGATCAACGTTGGGGGGGTGCATTTTATTTAGCCAGCATTAGCTGGGGTGTCATCAGAAATTACAGAGAAGCAACAAATCTGGGGAGACCCCAACCACACCCTACACAATCATCACACTACACCTATTTGAGCAAACTTGTGAGCACAACCATTGGCAGTACGACGAAACCCCAAGTCAACGCGATTAACATCAGCACGAGTAGTAACAGCTGATTAATCTCTCGATCCACGGCCAACAGCCTCCAGACTCCTCTGAGGCTCGTTCAGCATTGCACTACAGGCGGAGGCATCCATCTCCCCAGGGAATGAACTCTCTGAAAGCCCTCTCAATTGTGGGTATGCCCCTTCTACATGCGAGGATTTGCGGGCTTCGGGTCGACAGCGTGATTAACGAACTGACAAGCGCCTCTAGGAACGCACACCATTCATCCCGAATAAACCACTTCCACGCACCCTTTCCCCAATTCCTAGCCATAGCCCACCATCAGACACTAGTAGAAAACAGGGTTGGTTGAGTGTAGGATAAGGGCATGTAACCGGTCACTCACGAACCCGGGACAAAAGGTGGCATTAGTCCCGGTTCGTGAGGCGCAGGGCATCAGCCGATTCAACGGGGACCTGTGTCCCGGTTGGAGACACCAAACGGACTAAAGGGTCATGCGAACGGCCAGAAGTGCCAGCCCCTTTAGGCCCGGTGGTATCTCCAACCGGACTAAAGGCCACCCCCTTTAGTCCGGTTGGAGATACCAACCGGGACGTGAAAAAAAATAAATTTTTTTCAAAAAAAAAAATTCAAATTTTTTCCCAGTCCTTTGTCCGGTTGTGTCGTTCAACCGGGACTAAAAAGTCATCTTAGTCCGGTTGGAAGATACCAACCGGGACTAAGGGAGGGGGGGGCCCTAAACCCTAATACCCCTTCACCACTTATGTTAATCTACCTTTGCTCGATCAAGTCGAAAAATCTAACTAAATCATTGTTATCAGAAAAATACAAAAATATATCAACATTTGCAGAAAAAAAGTTTGTCGATGAAACAACAGTTTTCCGTTTTCGACAAATTTTTGAAATCACCAAATTCCAAAGGGAAAATAGAGTTTTTGGACGTTTTAGAGTTTTAGGGGTTAGGGATAGGGTTTAGATTTCTAAGGTTAGGGTTATGTTTAGAATTTGACACCTTTAATGTTTACTGTTAGAATAGAGTTTCAGACGTTTTTAAGTCCGGTGGCGAGGGGGGGGGTTTTTTATTTTTTTTTTTGGGGTTTTCAGAGTTTCATTTGTAGTGCTTTTCAATTTCAGGATTAATTTAGCTCAAAAAATCATTGAAGCATGAAAAAATAGCAAATAAAGTCAAAAAGGTGGAAATTTAAGGTGTGGCTTTGAATGTTCTATAACACACAACAAATTTGGAGAGTTGAAAATCAGATTAAAAAAGAGAACTGTCTTTGTAACAGGCTGAGTTTCGTCTGAAACCTGTTGATCGAAAGAGATGTCCCAGTTTGTACACAAAGTGCATCCAGTTTTTGCCATAACCTCTCAAACTTTTTAGCACAAGTATTTGTGGGATGAAATGATGATACCATGCAAGTTTCAACCTTTTAAGAGTTTCATTTGTAGTGCTTTTCAATTTCGGGCTAATTAGCTACAAAAAAAATCAGTAAAGCATGAAAAAAGCAAATGCGAAATCAGAAATGATTGAAAATTTGAGGATGTGATTGAGATTGTTCATTTGAACACACAAAAATTCTTCAGTTAATATAAGTTATTTTTTTTAAAAAAATGGAAACTGTGGGTTCAAACAGTGGTCAAACCTACTAAATAATTATGTGTTTTTAGAATAATAGTTTCAAACTCAAACGAGTGAAGTGTGTGACATCATGGTCACATTTTTCTGATAATAATGGAATATTATTTGTCGAAATTTACAATTTACGATTTAAAGAGATTAATTATGCATATTTAAATGAATTAAACGCATAATAATAATAATAATCCAATAATAATAATACTATTACTTATTTTATTTTCATGAAATATCAATATTATATTACTATTTTGTTTGAACATTTTGTATTATTTGGATTTTTGATTTTTTTTTTTTTGATTTTTAGTATTTTAGTTTTTAAATTAATCATTGTTGTTGTAAATCATTGTTGTTTATTTAAATAATTTTGGCAATCAAAAAAATTAAATCATGTGACTCAAGAACTAAGGGTTAAAGGATGATAGCTTATATTGTAGAGAAAAACAACAAGTGCAGACTGGAAACTATGGGGAACTAGAACCTGAAAGTTAAGCGTGCTCGGGCTGAGTAGGTGAGGGGAGGGTGACCGGCCGGAAGTTAGACGATTTGGAATGAGTACTGATTAGAGATTAGAGATAAATCTGAAGCAGTGAGGAGGGGTGTAGAGATTAAATTGTCAAATATTCAAAGATTTGAAAATAGGAAAAAATTCAAAATTTTTTTTTTTCAAAAAAATTCCTTTAGTCCCGGTTGGTGTTACCAAACCGGGACTAAAGGTCCTCCAGCCCCCGCCCAGCCAGCGGGCCACGGAGGGCCTTAGTCCCGGTTCGTAACAGAACCGGGGGACTAAAGGGGAGGACCTTTGTCCGGTTCCAGAACGGGACTAAAGGCCCTTTTTCTATTAGGAGAGTTGATCGTCACCCCACTCATGAGTCGAGGCTCCCATCGCTGCATGATCCTGAGCTTCGGAGCCTCACCGCTGCCTCGTGAACTTGTCTCCTTCAAATCAAAATGAGAGGTAGGCTGACTCATGATTTCATGTGGGGAAGCCAATCGTTCTCCCCATCCCTCGAGTTCATTCCGAGCTAGCCAGTCCATACACAGCTTGAATACACTGTTTTTCTCATCCGCCGCCCCGAGAACACCAAGGAGCCAATTTGCGCTGACATCTGTGTTGGGTGTTAGCCTGTTTGATGTGAGCTGTTGGGAGGGAGGGAGGGGAACCAGGATCCTCTAACATTGAGAGGGAAAGTCATGGTGCCTACAGTGCTAGCCTAGTGTAAAATGAAGAAGGAAAGTTAGAGAAGGTTAGTAGGTAGTTAGCAGTTGTTTACTGTGACTATTTTACTGTATATATAAATAATTTAAATTAATTTTATTTCACCCTAAACTTATTTGTGTGGTAATTACTGTAAATGTACACAATAGATTATCAATTGCAAAATATTGAGTCATTGTAGCCTACAATCATATGAATAGAAAGAAGAAAAGTTAGGGTTACGGTAGATTCTCTAAACTTCCCTTCTCAATGTTAGAGAATCCGGTTCCGGAGGAGGATGGTTATCCCTTGCAATAGCGCTGTCAAATGTTTCTTCTTAAGTTAGAGCTGATCTGTGCGTGGGATGGTAGTCCTGGAGACATTGTGATTTCTTTTTTATGAAAATCCGAGGGAGCTCTCTTTCAAAAAAGAAAAAAAGACATCTCATAAAAAAGGATGAAGGAAACAAAAAGAAAGACGCGGTGAAACTAATTTCTTATGAGGAACGAGCACATTCACAGTGGGCACGGCATGTGATCACCGTGTACAAGGATGTCGGTTGCTGATGACGAGCATTCTAATTTACAGGTACACTTTGCCCATAGCCATCTCCAGTCTCTGATCGACTCACTATTGTAAGGACACGATAAGTCAATCAGTCTTCAAGGCCAAGGCAATCACATGCTTATGTAGCCGCTCACTCGATGCTCTCATTTTCTCAACTAGTAGCACCCCACGGCACTATTGGTACCTTCGACACGTCGTGCTTAACGCCGTCCGTACGTACGCTGCTTCAGTGATACGGAGTTTCAGCAGTACGTGCGTGGCGTGGCACAGATTTTGCGACAGGCAAGTTATAGAAGGATGCCTTCTACGTGGTAGGCCTTGTCCATGGCCATTGCTTTGCGCCAGGAGACTCGCATTGCGAGATTTGTCAGAGAAAAAAGAGGGCTTGAAAGCTGTTTGAGCCCATACACGTTGGATGCATTGGAGGCTTGCACGACGGACGAAACCGTATTGATTACGGATGTGGAGATTAGACGCTACTGCTAGCTTGCCCGTTTTGACGGTTTACATGAATGAATGCTCGCGCGGTCTTCGGGTGGTGTGTCATGTTGAATTTGCTGGCCACGCCGTTCCCGGAGTGCTTCGTAGTCGTTGTGGTCATGGCGTGGCGAGCCACGCGGGGGGGGGTGGGGTACAACACGATTTACCGCAACGGACGCTGTGTGTTCGTCTGGGGATACGCATCAGGGCACGCACGGGCCCACGATTGATGTCACCGGCAGCACGAAGATTCATATACTAGGACGGACAAGGAAATCTCTGGTGGTCATACTCAAAACTTATCTGCAAGTACTTTGGTGGTTGAGTTGGGGGGTCCGATGCCGATCGAGGGGGGCGGAGCTAACCGACGGAACGGGCGGCGAGCGCGCGCAGGGCGAAGAGGCGAGACGGACCAGGGGTGGCGTGCGCGGGCAAAAGAGGGCGCCAGGGTGGCGC